>CM052062.1:14825058-15420058 GCA_028476895.1 Tetranychus truncatus
CAATGTTGATTCAACTAAGTTAATCTTGCCTGTCAAATCTAATATTTATTATTGTTTTCATTTTCAGGTTCAGAAGGTCAATGTGATAATAACAATTCATACCTTTCCTAATAACTGGCTCTAATTCATCAGCTGAACATGTTGATGGTATGCAAACACCGAAACGAAAACCTCGCATAGTGTAAGCCGTTCTTAGATATTTGGTTAAATAACCCCAAACTGTTTCATTGAGATGGGTTCCATTTAATTCCACACTAGGCTGGTGAAATTCAACTCGATCTGGTTTATTTGGAACTGGAAAATCAATCCTAATCGTACAATATTTTCCCGTTATGGGGACTTCTTCACCAAAATATTTAGGAAACTCGATTCCAAGACATTCGTCATAATCACCAAGAGATGTAACAGTTCCATCTAATGATCCGGGCGATGGACGACCATAAGAATCAATTACTAAAAGAAAAGGAAATGAAAGTGGTTGTTAAATTGAAATTATTTCATCTTTACTTTCATATTTAAAGAATACTTTAACTGTCATTAATTGTATTTCAATAAAGCAAACCAGATTAATAGGACATGATTGTTGAATGTGGTTAAACCAATCATACAGCAAATTGTTTCCTGGCTAAAAAAAGAGTTCCAATGCAAAAACAAGAATTGAAATTACTGAAATCACTACATATAAATGGGTGGAAGAAAATTAACTATATTCAATTGTAGCTCTTTTAATTGTTCAATGATGGCTAATCTTTTCTGAAGTGTAACTTTTTTTGAATATTTTTATAATAGCAACTTTGAGTTATCACTTTAGGAGAAACAGTTCTCCAATAATACCAATAACACAAATAGTTACAGAAAATTGATTGATAGATCTAAAATAAACTGACAAAAATATAACATTGTAAATCAACAATTGAGTGATTTTAATAAAAGAGTTGGACTCACATCGAAATGCCCAGGCTTTTTGTTTACGGAAACCATTAACAAGCTGCAAAAGACTAAGAATACAATCCTCAGAGATGTCGAATCGATAACCAAATTCAGTGGCATGAGGCATTGCTTCACTAACAACCATTTGAATGGCATTTTCGGTGATCTTGGCCCATCTCGACAACAATTCAACTGTCTGATTAATGTGACCAACATGAAAAAGATTTTCTTCTTCCTCACTATCGGAATAATCTTCTGTTGGACTATCATCTTGCTCTGGATTAATCACATTAGAGTCCTTATTGGAGACAGACGATTCAGATTCAGGTGATTCGGCAGACGGCACAAAATCTTCAGAATCATCATCAATTGTAGTTGATGTTGTTGAATCGATAGATTCATTAGCACCATCACTGGTTAAATCCGATGTTTCATCATTCGTCAAGTTTGATTCACTATCATTATTATCAAGATAAGTTGCAGAAGAATCTTTAGACTCTCTGAATGATGAGAATGATGATGAGGTTGTCACAGCCGCTGGTGTTTGTGTTGTGGCTTCTGGTGGTAGAAGTGGCTGAGTTGTTTTTGTGTTATTATGATCCAATGATTCAGAAGATACATGAAATACAATTGAAAGGATTATGTTGATGGTTAACACGATTTTAGTAAACTTCATGGCTTTAATCAATTTGCTGTCTAATAAAATCGATATGATTTCTGTTTACGGATAAACAGAGTCCGTCAGAATCATCATGTAAGTCGGAAGATAAGCATCTTCTTGGTCCTTCTCACTTTTACTTTCTCCCTCAGCATCGATGAACCTTTCTTCATTGTATCTTTTTCGCCTTACCTTTCTTTTCATCTTTGCTCTTATGACCAAAAACCTGTTCATCATCATGTTCTACTTTTTTACGGTGTGCACCATTAACACAAAATTGCTCAGAATCACATTTGAAATCACAAAAGAAGGAATGGAAGATAAGAAGCTTGAAAAATGGACACAAACGGTAAGAAGAGAGAAGGAAGAGAGAAAGGTACAAGTTCACGAAAAGTGAAATTAAACAGAATGATAAAGGTTAATGAAAAGTAGGAAGACAGTCACACGATTGAGAGAATTGAAATGAAGGGTGATCATGTCCTCAGGTTAATCTAATTGCTTGATTGTTTTAATTTGATGGATGGACAGTAAATGGTAAAAAACAGGCGAAAAATTCAACTATTTGTTAAGCTTGTGCGATAAGTGAGAGAACCATTAAGTATGGCTGATTGGTGATTTAGTCGAAGCTTAGATTGAGCGACTTAAAAACATACCATGATTCATCTACCTTGTCAGTATTCATTGTAATTTACATATTCCAATGATATGTCATTGAGTGGCATCTCAACAATTTATTCAAACAGAAAATGCAAAGAGTAAATGTCCTTTACTAAAGGAACTCCTCTACTCTTTGAGAAAATGTAAAATCGCAATTTTGTAAATGTTTAGTTACTTTTATTGTCACCAGTTTTAATACTTGGTTTGTTACAACAGCAGTTTACTTTATGGTATCACTTTTAATTACAATTAGAGAACGATTAAAAATTCTTTGAGCAAATTTAACCATCGAAATTTTTAAATTTAGAAACTGGTCATGTCTCATGCGGAAGTCGCTACAAATTGCAGCGTGATTACGGTAAAAAATTATGATGTTGATGTGGTTTATAATAGCTGAATCCGAAGCACCCACACTAATCCGGAAACTAATCTGTTGATGAATCGGAATGTTGATTAGTATTAACTTTATTTTGTTAATTAATTCACTGAGAATAAACTCATTTTCACTTTTTAAACTGAATCATGTCAAATAAGTCCAATTAAATGAATTGAATAGATAATTGAAGATGTAACTTGACAGCTGAGTGAAAATTGACTTCAACATCTCTTTGATTAACCTCAAATTTTTATTAGTTGGATGATAATCACTAAAACAGTCGTGATTTTTATGCAAATCTGGTCAATTATTAGATTTAACAGAAGATTAAAGGAAAACCAACAAATTACTCGATATTTTGGTTAATTAGAGAAGATTTAAGCAGCCGATTAAGCTGAACTCATAAACACAAACCCAAGCTTTGTGTTGAAATTTAGCGATTTTTATTAGTTTCAACTTTTTTGAATTAATGAGCTTACTTTTAATTTTTATTAGAAAATATTTTTAATTATTTCATGAATAATAGAATTTATATTTAACGAGAAACAATTAAAATTTATTCATATTGTAATTTTTGTTAGAAATTCAATTTACGCGCTCGAACAGTTTACTGTGAGTTGTTTTGAAAATAAACGTGAGATTTTTGTAATCACTCCATGAAAGCTCTTTTTTAAAGCTAATTTACTTATATCATGTGTTTGTGTTAATTTATTTGAGTTTACAATCAATATTACCACCAAAATGATTGGGCGGTGCCTGCGTCTGAAAGGATTTAAAGAAATTGTAAAAAATGTATCTAATCAAAGTTTTTGTTCATCTTTAGCCGTGATTAAAAATAATGAGTTATCTAATGTTGAAACTAGTCAATTGGAAAAACAAAAGATAATTGAAGAGTTAATATCCAAAAACACTGATGAATATTTGGTTTATGATAAACGTTTGGATGCTAATTTGGCCCCTTTCTCAGACAAGGTCGATCTTGAATATTTGGATGATTTAATGCCTCCACTTAATGTAACCTTTAATCTGGCTCATTATATTAATAGGATGCCGACCCTTCAACGTCTCGTTGATTTAGGCGTTAATTTATACGTTCTTGAACAAGATCGAGAAATCGCTCAATACTTGATTCGACTTGATTTTAATCGCGATATAAAACAACATTTATTATATTTAAAGAGTCTCGGTATAGAAGATGATGTACTTGGTATATGGATAACTTGTAATCCTCTCATATTTAGAGAATCCATTGAAAACTTAAATATAAGATTGGAATATTTGAAAAGCAAAAAGTTCACTCAAGAAATGATCCAGATGATTTTGATTCGTTATCCGCCCTTCCTTAATTTTACAGTGAAAAGGGTTGATACTGCATTGGGATTCTTGCAAAGAGAGTTCCGTTTGACCGGCAATGATGTTCGGCAAATTATATCTCATCATCCTAAAGTTATTCATTTCACTCATTACAGATACAAGGTGAGTTAATATTAATTTCGAAGTAATGGTGTGTCTACTAATTAAACTTTTTCCAATCTCTCAGGCAATATCATTTGTTTTCAAAGAAGTCATGGGCTTTAATGAAAACCAAATTCGTGAGATAATTGTTGGAGCACCATCTTGCATTTATAGAGGTAAGATAAGTTCTAAAAATCAATTCAAGATTAACTAATATCTTATTGAACTTCAGATTGCCAACATTTGGAAAAAACGTTTGATCTTCTTCATGTACGAAATGGTTACTCAAGGGAACTTATCGTGAATTCGCCTTATTGTTTAACTGCTCAATTAAGTATGTTGGTGGCTCGCATCAATTATCTCAAACTTCTGAATATTTTCCAACCGGACCCGACAAAACCTTGCTTCACAGCTTTAGATGATCTCTGTGCTGTCCGTCTTTCTGTCTTCATAGAGAAATGTGCGAAAACTTCTGTTTTAGATTTTATTAAATATACCAAATCTTGTTAAACTCGTGTAATAGCATTAAATGTATTGAAATCACCTGCTTGAAAATTTGATATGATAATAATGAAATGATAAATTAATTTAGTTTCTTCACCACAAGATATTTTTACATCCTAGCAAAGTGTTGTATTCGTTGAGTCTACCTTGAATTTGCTCACAGCATATCACAAATAAAGAACGCATGAAATCGGACAATTATCGTAAATATTGACAAAACGGCTTTTATTTTAAACTTATTAATCATCCAAATTAAATCATTCGTCTTACAAGTTCGTTGATTTTATCTTCTCTATTTCCAAAGTCGCCCCCTTCAACGTAGTGCGTAACCTTTTTACGCCATCCTCCTTTAGGGTTATTCAATTTAAAGTGCCACAAGAAGTTATTGGCTTTTTTGAAGTTGGGACCAACTGTATAAATCTCATGAATTAAATCTTCCATACAGATGATACCTCCTTTACCCAAACGACGTTCGATAATTCTGTTATCGATAAGAGGGGTTCTTTTGCGATCTAAACGAGCAAAACCACGTTTGTAGATAAGTTCACGTATTGTCTTCAAATTAGGATAACCCCAGGCGATGTATGGTTCGGCAATTCGAAGCATATTCAAAGATGCCTTGTTCAATTTAACAAATGTAGCATTGTTAATCTGTCTAAGACGAAGTAATTGAAGAACCTTTCGTGGCTTGGGACTTAAACCGTTGATACTGCAAAGAAACGAAATTAAAGATAAAATATGTTTGAAATAAAAATTTTCAATGAATAGCTTACCCTCTGATTCGAATAACCAAGGCCAATTTAGGTTCAGGAGCAACATAGTAGTTTCCATGGGTCTTTGCTTGTTTCTTCAAACGGATCATGTCACGTTCAGCTAATCTGTATTCCTTTACATATTTTTCGGCACGCTTGAAGATGTCTGCCTTCTTCTTTTTGAAAAGCTAGAAAAGATAAAGCATGGTACGGCGGTTAGATTAAGGTTATATTGCGAAATGTAGTCTATTTAGACGGTGTTTTCCGAATATCTTACCTGTCTTCTCTTCAATACATTTGAAATAGCCCTAGCTTTAAGCTTTGCGATGCGTTTCCTCTTTTTAAGCAAAGACTCAGGGATGGTGGGAATTTTTTCAATTCCTTTAGAAACAGGAGTTGTTGGCTTTTTAGCCTTAGCAGCAGTCCTGTAAGGTAAAGAATGAATACAAAATTGGTAAGAGTCAACATAGAAAAAGTAAAACACATAACACGACAAAATAAAACATAATTTACAAAAGTAAGTAAAGAATGATAGATTAAACGTTATTAAAAAATATACTCACTGAGCATCAGCCATTATAATTAAATTAAATTAGTTAACTAAATCAAAAAACTAATCAACAAGCCACAATTTAAAAAGAAAAAATGTCTTGAACGGCTTGAGAAACCTCACACAAAATACTTTTCCGTTTCCGCAGTGTTGTCAAGGCAACATGTTTGCTTTAAAACTTGGGAGGTAAATTCAAAACTCATTCTCTATCTTGTTGCACAGAGTTGTTGTTAAGTTGAGTAACTGATTACAATTGTAATTCAATTTACCAGCTCTTATTTTTTGATTCTTAACAATTTAATGGAAAAATTGTCACTCATCTATTTTGATTTGATTGTTTTTATTATTAATTTCAAAATTAACTAATTCAAATTTCTAACTGATTGTTCAAATTTTCATCGTTTACAATTAAATTTGTAGCAGATTTTAATTTTATTCAAGCGAAAAAAAATGAAAAAATTATTATCAATTAAATTTTAATAACGATATGAAATGGTTGAATAAGGAAAGATTACAAGAGGAATATACAAAGGATTTTAAATTGCCACCAAAGATCGAAGAAATTTTTCGATGATAAGGGAAAATGTATTTTATAGTTAATCAGGAAAAATAAACAGCCATTGATTGTTGTTTAATTACTTTTCACTTTAGCGTTCTCAATATTATTATTACGACCAGCAAAGCCTTTCATCATTTCAAGTCCACCAAGCAAACTGTAGAGATAAAAGCCACTCTTTGCAGGAATCATTGTTTTTATAGCACTCATGAAATAAAATAGCCTTGGCAAGATCAAAAGATACTGGTCAGTTCGTAAAGCTTCAATTATTCTGTCAGCGGTGTAATCTGGTTTCAACATAGGGATCACTTTATCGTAGGCACCCTGGAACATTCCGGTGTCAATGAAGTAAGGGCATACCGTGGTTATTTTAATCCCATCATAGCCAGCAGTTTTCAATTCAAGAAACAGAGATTCTTGTAGCATGTAAGCAGCAGCTTTTGAAGACGAGTAATCAGTTAATTTATCAGAACCAACAAAAGATGCAACAGAAGCCATAGATACAATATGCCCTTTATTGGCAGACATCATTTCTGGTAGAAAAGCCTTGTTGATCCAGAAATGGGAAAAAACATTAACTTCAAATGTTTTGAGTATAGCTTCATCACTGAGGTCAAGAATGGATTTACCAGAAACGATACCAGCATTGTTAATTATCACAGATACAGCTCCAACATCTCGTTTAACTCGATCTGCTGTTGAATAGACTTGTTTGCTATCCGAAATATCAACAACATATAATTTACACTTTCCACCAACCCTTTCCACTTCTTTACCAGTTTCTTTTAAACGAGACTCGACAATATCCCAGAGAACTAAACAATCTACTTGATTAGCTAGTTTGACAGCTAAAAGTCTACCAATTCCGCTCCCAGCTCCAGTGATTAAAACTACTTCTTGTGAGATATCCTTGAATCGTAAATGACGAGGAATGAAAAACAAAATAATAGCCTCCAACCAATGGTAGATAGCAAGACCGATTGTTTTTAACACATCCATTCTTTAACGAGAAGATTCCAGATGATGATGATATGAAAATAGAGAAAACAGAAAAGGAGAAATGAAAAAAAGGTTAAAATCAAGGATGAACTGAGAGTAAACTGAGCAATGAAGGTTAAGTCACAGGTTAACACAGGATAAGAACATGATAGTAACTGAGGTTGAACAATCCTCTTTTCACCACAGATACATGAAAATAAGTGTATTGCTAGGGAAACCGGTAAATAATGGCCAAGATGTAAAATTGCAAGTGTTTGGAAGAGATGTTTGTTCAAGTGAGACAAGTAAATGAAGGAAAGTGGAATTGAATGAGAAAATGGATCGGAAAGAGTGAAGGTTAAGAGGATGATTAATAGGAATTAATATGGAAAAAAGTAAATATCAAAATTAACAAAGTAACTTACATGGGAAACAAATATTGGTTTTCCTATTTTATAACAAAATAAGTATTATAAGTATTTTGACCAATGTTAACAAAAAAAACAGCAGCGTATGTACAGATGTTTGTATGTTAACTTAAAAAAGTTAACTAAAATGCTGCCACAATGATGAACTTTTTTGATAAAACTTTAATCAAGGTTTGATTCAAGGTAAAAAAGCACAATAATAGTTGCGTTAGTTAACTTAACAGATAAAAACAAAAACAAAAGAGGAGACCATTAAGAAAGAGCTCAGTGTTGATGCGTTCACAGTGAAACAGAAGTGTGAGAGTTGTTGACAATTTTGGTTTCAGGGCGTTCACAAAATAATGATTGTTGGTAACAGCGATTTAATTTTATTTGTTGAAGTTAATAATAAAATGAATTAAGTCTTATTATTCAATCGACACTAACCTGATACATGGCATAAATGACGGTCAACTCAGATTGAGAAATGTAACTCAATGAGGATAATCATGCCACTCAATTTTACCAATTACAAAGATACAAGAATAGATTTTTAAAGCAAGGAAAATGGATTGATTTGTTAAAATAGAAGCTCTTTTTGGCCGGTTGATCAAACAATATTAGAAAAGGTTTTCCATAATTATCCCTACAATTTAAATTTATCATTAATTTGACAATTTTCATTGCCTTTCTTTATTATTCAATCACTGGTTATCCAATGATCGAATGATTTCTGTTGAATAAATATATTTATAGACTACTGTAATTGCTAGAGGAGACTCTTGAAGACCATGAGAAATCTGTGGAAATTTAAACACAATTTAAGCCCAATGCAAGGCCATTTTGGATTAGAAGAGGTTATTTAAGTTTATCAAGGTAATTTACGTTCAACTATTACCAGGACAATTTAAATAATAAAATAAGACATTTGATATGTAAATATAAATAAAAAGATGAAACAATGAAATTGTTAATTTTTATAATGCATAATGAGTTGTACTGTTCATTTGATGTTGGTTTGTTATTGTCCTTAATTGATTTACAATTGTTTAATGAAATAATTACGTGATATTAATGGTCTGATATAATTATGATTGATAATGAATTGAAATAAATAAATGTTTTTAATTCGACGAAATACTAATGGTAATAAAACAAAGTTAATAATAAACCTTGACATACACAAAATTTTATCTATTCAACAATCTTCCCTCAAGGTGTAGGTCAAATGCGAATCAAGTTAACGCATATTGATGATCATTTCAGTTGAGACTTGTTTATTAATCAAGACGAACTCATGGCCATATGAAATAAATGATTAACAGATAATTCAGCATATTTGGACTTGAACTTGATCTTTAGATGAGAGTTTAAATAGTGAATCGAAATGAAACTAAATCAAGGTTTTCAGAGTTTGAGGGATAGCTGATTCAGTAAGAAAGGCTATCTATCAATAAAATCAAACGCCGAGTTTGTTCGAGAATTTTAATCATTTATCTATAATTAGGTAAATTAGTACAATGTAAATATTTTAAACAAGTTTGTCAGTTGAAAAAGCAGTCAAACTGCAATACATGTAATTTGATCGCATGTTTTCAACCAAAACCTTGGACTGTTTTGATGTTGCCGATGAAGATGATAGCTGAAAGGAATGGTGATTAAGTCTGAGCAAGACTCAATTCATCAATATTTACATTGATCGTCATTTCTGCCAAAAACGGAAAACTTAACAGAGTGATTGACAGCCGTCTGGGAGGAAATGCACAACAGAAGACGTCGAAAGCAAGGTTCAAGTTCAAGGAATATACTGTTCGTTTCCTTTTTCATTTTTAATATAGTTTAATTATAATTTCCATCCGACTATCGTCTAACAACAAAAGAGATCTCAACTTGAATATATCTTTCACATCAAGAAAACTCTAGATTTACATGTATGTAAATCGTATTTTATACGTAAATTGTATGTTAATATAACGTAAAAGGATAAAAGTACACCTGATGAAATGATTCTATACCAAGAGGTCCCAAATTAATTACCGCATCAAGTTCAAGACAACAAATGCTTTAAAAAAAGTAAACTCACAACCCTAATACAATAGAAATTAAAACTAAATTAAAATGTGCAACTAAAATACAAATCATAGTTTTCATTGAAAAGGGTAGATGGCATTAGTTTGCATAATCATGGTCAATGGGAAGAGACAAGGCGAGGGGGGAAATTAGATAAGGGGAAAATTAAAATAAGCTGATAGATGGCAGCAAAAAGTTAAGGAAGAAGAAAGAAAAGTTAAACAGACTTTTTAGCCGAAAATTTTTTTCTTTTCATTTCTTTTGTATTAGAGCATTCAAAAACCTTCTAGCCTAAATATGAACGAAAGACTTTCGCTCCTTTTTTATTTCAAATAATTGCCGCTTGCGGCTATACAGCGTTGATACCGGGTCGGTAATTCATCGATTCCGGCCTTATACCAAGATGGCGGCTGGTTTGCAAAAAAAGCCTCAACTTCGGCTTGTAGAGCAGGAATGGACTCGAAACGGCGTCCTCTAAGGTATTTTTTCAGATTTTTGAACAGATAGTAGTCGCTCGGAGCTAGGTCTGGCGAATACGGTGGATGTGTAATGATTCCCCACTTTAGTTCTTGGATAACTTTCTTGGTTTCTTCAGCAACATGCGGGCGAGCATTATCTTGCAGGAAGAGCGGCTTTCGCTTACAATTTGGTGGCCTCCTTGGCCCCATTAATTGAGAAACTTCTTTCAATTGTTCACGATACACTTGTCCAGTAATAGTTGTACCAGCTGGCATCCAAAAAATCTTGATTATCCCACGGCAATCCCAAAAAACATTCGCCATTACCTTCGCGTCTCGTCTTTGTGATGTCGGCTTTTTTGACAGTTGTTCTCGGCTTGTTACCCATTCAAGCGACTCCGTTCTCGATAAAGGGTCATATATAGAGAGCCAAGTTTCATCACAAGTGAAAATGCACTCCAAAAAAGCTTTGGGTTGTTTATTATAGCAAGAAAGAAACGTCTCACTTGCTTTAACTCGTTGCGCTTTTTGCATGTCATTCAATTCATGCGGAATGGATGTTGGCGTCAGCTTAGTGGCCCCTAAATGGTCTTTCAATATATTGTGCATGGTACCATCGGAAACATTGAACCTTGCAGCAAGTTCCGACACAGGTATTGTTCGGTCTTCTGCAAGCGCTTTGTTGACCTTGGGCACAAGAGTAGCATAATCGATTTCGAGCGGTCGTCCGCCTTTTGATGGATTTTCGACACTTTTGCGGCCACATTTGAATTCATGGTACCAGTACTTTAAAGTAGACTCTTTGAGGCACCGATCTTGATAAGCATTTTTCATTTCATCTACGATGGCCTTGAATGACCAGCCACGATCGTAAAGTCCTTTCATCCAATATTTTTGATCCTCGTCCGACATTTTGGTTTTCGGGCTATAACTTATTAAGGCAAAAATAGAATTCAACTAAAACTTAGGGTGTTGGCCGGCATCATGTCCTTGACCGATCGCATGTGCTACCATCTGTCGGACTTTTTTAGATCTATATTAGGCTAGAAGGTTTTTGAATGCTCTAATATGTTTTGAATTAAATAGAAACAACGATAAAGCAAATTTATATTTCTCTATATGATGTTCAGAGAAAGGCAAAGAATATTCTTGATTAAAACCTATTCTAGACTATTTTTTAATCCAAATCATACTTGCATTTTTAAGCATAAAAAACCAGTTTTTTTCATTTTCTGACATCTTTCTCTTAGGAATTCAGTTTTCTGGTTGTAACTTGTTATTTTTTTGTTAAAATGGTCAAATTAAACATTCTTAGACACTTTTTTTTGGAAAAATTGAATCTTTTTTAGGTAAATAGATGATCATTGGCCAGTTGAAAACAGTTGATCAATTCATTAGGAAACATTAATTTCTCAATAATGCAAACTAATTCAGTCTTCAGCTTACTTCAATAGTTCATTTTCAGTTAATAGTTCAACTGTTTCATGTTACCTCGCAATGAGTGAAATTAACAACGAATCTTTCTATGCTTTGCCCATTGATTTACAATCAGAATTTATTCAAATTGATAATGTTATTAAATGTATTGCTTGTTCTTGTGAAGTGAGAGCCAAAAAAAGGTCACAATTGACACAACACCTCATAACGGTTAAACATCAAAAGTCTAAGGCAATAAATGCTGGTTCAAGTGTGGATCAGTCATCGAGTGAACAATTTAAATTTGATCTTTTGAAAACATTAGTAGCCACAAATATCCCTTATTTTAAAGTCAACAATAGAGCTTTGAAATCTTTCTTGATGAAATACACCGGAATGGAGATACCAAATGAATCAACTCTTCGTCGACATATTTCCTCCCTTTTTCAATCCACCATTCAAAAAATCAGAGACTCGATAAATGATTCAGCTATATGGATATCAATTGATGAAACAACTGACACACTTGGTCGTTGCGTTATAATTGTTGTAATTGGACCTTTGGATTTAACGAAAATTGGAGAAAGTTATTGTTTGAACTTGAAGTTTACTGAACATTACGATAATGTAATTATAAGTCAAACGATCATTGACTCCCTTCATGTACTTTGGCCCGACGGAATTCATTATGATAAAGTGCATTTGATGTTGACTGATGGAGCTTCATATATGGCTTTAGCTGCTTCAAATCTCAAAATGTGCTTCACCAAAATGATTCATATTACATGTTTTGCTCATGGACTAAATCGAGTTTGTGAGTTCATTAGATCTAGGTATCAAGCAGTTGATAAATTGATATCAAAAGGGAAAAAAGTTTTTCTTAAGGCTCCTCATAGACGAACTTTGTTCAGACAAATCGCTCCTCGACTATCTCTTCCACCTGAACCTTGCATAACTAGATGGGGAACTTGGCTATCAGCCTCAATTTATTACAAAAATAATTTAGAAATTTTCCATTCAGTTGTGAATCAGTTAGACTCTGAGGAAGCTCAATCTATTTCAGATTTGAAATCAGTTTTATTGGACCCTTCACTTTCAATGCAACTCAATGAACTCACTGAAAATTTCACTTTTCTAGTTGATTATATGAAAAATTTACAAGCCTCTGATTTGAAATTATCAACTTCTATTCAATTTTATCGTGAGATAGATTCAATTCTTATTCAAAGTAATTGTGCAAATTCATTTGCAGTTTATGAAAAATTCACCCGAGTTATAAATAGAAATACAGATTTTTCTAAATTAATTCAAATTTCTGATGCTTATGACAAAGCTGTTCAAAGTTTACCCTATTCTGACCAAGAAATAAAAATGTTCCAATCAGCACCAGTGACTACGTGTGAGGTTGAACGCAAATTCAGCCAATATAAATTGATCTTGTCTGATAGAAGGACAAGATTCACTGAAGAAAATTTGAAAATGTATTTTGTTGTTCAAACAAACTCTGACTTTTCTGATTAAATTAAACATTTTTGGATTATTATTGAATATAAATGAATAAACTTTGACATAATCAAGAATAAAGATAAGCATATTCTTGCATATTCTGAATATGTTTTTGCCTTTTTGCTGCCTTTCTTTGATGATGTTAAATATCTTCCAGCTGATTAGAAACAATCTTATGGTGGTATCATGCAATGGAAAGATATCACGGATCCCCTTGCTTCAAAGATAAGTTGCTAAGGCATAAGAAGTCCTCGTCAGCTCATGTCTCTTCCATCTTACCCTCACATGTTTCGGCTTGACTCTGGTGGTAGTTTTAACAAGATTAAACCTAAAAATTTAACACAGACAATTAACTTAAATTACATACTCGATCAACAAAAAGTTGAAATAGATGAAACAATGGTTCACAGGAGAAATACAAACGAGGTCAATTACTGTCTGCTCAAAAAAAGCAAGTTTGGGTATTCGTGGCGATCGAGCGAGAATGAAAATTAGCATTTGATAAAAGGGATGAGGAAATTTGAAGAAAAGTAATCGAGAAATACATCGTTCCAGGAACTACGATTTATTCTGATGGATGGAGAGCATATCAAAAAATATCCAATAATTACTTTTATCATCATGATTCAGTAAATCATTCTAAGAACTTTTTGAACCCATATGACAAGAGTGTCCATACTCAGACAATCGAAAGGAAATGGAGGTCATTGTAGGAACACATCCCTTATCGTATTTTGTACAAATCAAAATACCATAGCAAAAAAGAACCAAAAATCAACTTCGAAATTACCCTAAAGCACTTAAAAATGACCCATATTGACTGCTACTCTCACTTTGTGGTAGTAAAAGATGATGTATCAATTAGTAAATACTGTCTAGTGCTTGATTTTATCAAGAGACTAGATAAGATATTAGATATTTTGAAGGATTCCACGAATCAGAAAACAGCTTTAACGGCAACAGACAGTCTTATAAAATACTGGGCGTTTTTTCTCCTTGACGTTCGTTTTACTAATAACTCGAGAGCCAGAAATGGATCTTGATGATATTTGATCACTGGCGTTTCAAATTGATGAGTCTTAAATCCAGAGTTCACCGCAAGTCTTTTCGAATTATTTGATTACGTTAAATGTTCATAACGTATTTGGAGTAAAAGGCAAGAATGTTTACCGTTCAGTTAATTGTTGCTTTTTGGCAGAAATTTGTTCATCAAAACGGTATAAGGTATCATAATGGAACGAACATCAAACGATATCAACATCACCAATACATCATTCAGCCCGTCATCAGCTAATTTGATGTTTTTCTCGACATTTTTTCAGATAAAATTGGAGAAGATAATTCTGCATTAGATCATCATGAAATACGTCGCTCATCTTCAAATTAATATTTCATGTATCGTAAAAATCCCTTGCTACTTTATATTAAATAATTTAAATTTTGATTAACATAAACATTAATACCTCAACTTTAAACCCAAAAATCTAAAGAAACACTGACTATCCAGATAAAAAGATATGGTCTGATATAAAAGGCTCTATCAATTGTGCTAAGCCACATTAAAATCCTCAGACACAGTTGGGGATTTCTCATGTAAGAGGAAAGTATTAATTATTCCGCTATTTGACGAATCACAAAAATATCGAATAATCGTAATATTACTGTATTCTGAAAATTGGATTCCAATTTAATCCAAATAAAAATGATTTAAAAGGCATTCTCATCTTTGCAGACAAATGCTTAACCAGCGTATCCTTAGATTTCATAATTTCAAGGCGAAAACGTTGCTGAGAAATGTAAACTTAATGGTTATGATTTGTCTAAATTGTTTGTATTCAATATTTCCTTGCATTAACAATGCAAGTTTGTATTTACAGTGTAGTTGCTTGTGAACTACACTGTTAATATCAATCATATTGTTAGCGAAATTATTATATTTTAAAAATTGTATTAAAATTTCATTGTAACACTAAAGAAACTTGAATTTTCTGCTTTCATTTCCCTATTCTTATCAATATCCAAACCACAATCAAAGTTACATTTCATTTGAAGCTCATAAAGATCCTAAAGGCTATCAGAACTAACATTAGCATATCTCAGGGAGCGAAGAATATCAAATTCAATTTTCTCAGCTCAAATATCTTCATGTGTACCAAGTACACAATTTTTGTCCTCTTCATCTCTTCTCATTTTGCTGTTACTCTTTCACCGTCACAAAGGGAAATGATTTCAAATTCAAAATGCCATCTTCTGAATTGAAACCAATTTGACGAGCAATCCTTTTCACGCAGTCTATCTAATGGTAATACAATGTTACTGAAGACAATATAAAGCAATACAACCATTGAATCCAGGCAAGCTTCGATTGGAAACAATTTGAAACATTTCTTCTCATAAATTGTCGATATATTTTTTCCATACAGATTTCTTCTTCTATTGACTTGAAAAAAAAAGTTGAATACTGCTGATAACCTGAATGATTGAGGAAAGGTGGAGTATTCCCATGTTATCATCAACATTTCTTTCAAATATTACCGGATGATTCCAACATTTCTTACTCCACCTTTCTTGAATGCCTTCAACATTACAATTGTAGTCTGTTTATTGTTTGAGGCTCACAAATAAAAGTACAATCATTAAAAAAAATAGCCAAACATGTTCATATTTACTTACATTGTTACACAGTCTGTAAACAACCCAAACAGCTATTTTGGATTAACCTTATTTTTTGAATTATCAAAATCAATAGCTTAACCAAGACAGTTAACCAACCTAAAAGGAAACAAATTTTGATTAGAAATGAAGCAAATTTCATTTAGATTAATATTTCAAATGATAATCTTTCAACGGAAAAATGGTCCAAACTTAAATTATATTAATGATAATAAATGAAAAATATTTACAGAGCAAACTCAACATTTGAGATAAAATTCATTCTCACCCTGAACTTGCCATGAAACTATCAGACCTACTACGAGTAGTTGTACAGTAACATCTTTATCATTTCTTATTAGCCAATTGTTATTCAAATGAACAAATGTTAACCTTAAATTATGATTTTGAAAAGACTGAAGATTAAACCCAAAAAATCAATTGTTACAAGATTGTCTCTCCCGATGAATTAAACAATTGAAATTTAAACTGTTCAATGACAGACAATCAAATAAACTAATCTGTTAATCGGTTAATTCCCATCACAATCATGGCAATTGTTAAATCATGTTGTGGTTTCTCCCTGAGGAAAGGAAGCTTCTTAACGGCTTCTTACACTTTGGTAAGTTAACTGTTTCTTGTAAATCCAACTCCTTCAATTGATTGTTGTTACTTTTAATAATTGATTAACTTAATACTGGAAGCAATTTAAAAACAAACAAACCGTTAAGCATGAAAAATTAAATTACTAAAGGTAAACTTGATTCTTAACTTGGGCTTAATTTGCAACCTCAAGCATAACTTTCAATATTTAACCAAATTTCTGGTTTTATCAATATTTTACCTTTGATTAAAAGCATTTCCAAGCAAAATCTTAAAGTCATCTGTTTGAAATGATTGTTTACTCAGAACCTTAAACAGTAACAGTTGACATTTGTAATTAATCATGTTCAAACAATGTGATTTGCATAATAATCAAATCATTTCAACTGCCGAGTTGTGAATCCATCTAATAATGAAATTGAAAAGATGAAACAAACAGCTTTTCTCGATCTCTTGTACTTTTACATTCAACTTTAACTGATTGTTGGATTCAAGTTTTTCACCATTTAAGACGTCATTGTAAGTGATATAAAATTGAGACAAAATATATTTGATTGTGAAATGAGCTAAATTGTAGTTTACTAAATTGATTTTAGGGTGAAACAAATTTTACCAGCTTTAACCAAATTCATATCCATTTATCATTCATTTTGTGCTTTACCATTGAAACCATTTAACACCATTATGTAGCAAACCAGACAAATACATTTTAAGGCCTAACACATCCAAGTTGTCAGTTAAATTGAATCCAATATTTTTATTTCCTTAAATTGTTGTCTCTTGATCATCATAATGTGATTTAATAATAGCATCTATTGGACACCAAGCAAAGAGTCTAATGGTCCAATAAGTCAGATTGGGTTAAACTGTATTCAAAGTAACCCAGAAAACACTTGGCATCAGGTACAAAATGGAAACCCATTTTATCTCTTAATATCTTTGGCAATCTTTATATTCCTGTAATAGTTAAAATCAGTTGTTGTCACGATGAAACCAATTCAGATGAATCTAAATAATGATGAAAACTTCTTGATTCTCAATTTCATTATATTTTCTTATCTCAAGCATTAAACAATTCAAAATAATCTTATTTACCTGACAATGTGAGTAAATATTTACAAATAAAGGGATAAATATTAGAATCTTTTTTTTTCTTTAAGTTCAATTTTCAGTTTAAAATAGATGTCATTTGCATTTACATTTTTGATTTTAATTCTGTTTCCATTCAGCTTAAAATAATAAACTCTCAGAGTATCACAATATAAAATATTGAACTTAAAATTGACTGCCATTTGTATCTTGTAAACACTTAGTTGAAAACACTGATTGTTGCCTTAAAATTTGAATCGCCTTTTCGTTCCCAATCCGATTAATACATTATTAAAAGTAAATCTTACACTTGCCATTAGGTAAAGACTATCCAAAGGCCTGCATAAAGATCAAAGTATCGTTCATTTTTTAATGAATGCTTTCAAGGAAAGGCTCAAGTTTATTTAATTTGATTCACCTGAAGTTAAAACAATCAATTTCTTGAGGTGTAAAGTTGAATCAACGATAAACGTGTTGAGAATCAAGTCAATTGTTAATGTTACAAGCAAAAGCCCAACAAAAGGGTAAAAATTTTCTGGTAAACTCAGCTTTTTTTTTGTTTGTTTGAAAGCCAATGTTTGCCTTTTCAATACATTTTTAAAGTCATTTGTTGATGAAGATGTAAAAGATGATGACGAAGGAACAGATGATGATAAAGATGAAAAGAGCGAGCAACTACATTAAGATATAACAAAGAGTGTTGATAACCCAAGTTTGTAGAAGATTGAATTACAAAGAAATCAATTATCTTCGTGCCTTTTTTATCCTCATGTTGAGTTACGGGGCTTCCTAAGGAATTAGATGAACAAGGATTTTGCCCAAACACAATTTCCATTATGAACATGAATCAGTTTTGAGTTTCGCAGATTCTTTCACCTCATAACAACAAGATTAGCAATTGGCTCTGTTTTTGCTATTAATCTTATTCCTTACAAGTCCAGTCTTATTGGTCATCTTTTTGTCTGCTTATCCTAACATGACTTAGCTTCTTGGTAAAACTACTTCAATTCACCTTTTCATCTTCATTCTGAATCAGTTTGCTATTTCATTCAACTTCTCAACATTAGCTTAAGTTATCAGCATTTTTAAGAAAAAATTGAAATTCGTTCAAAAAGAAGCATTTGTGTTAAAACATTCAAACTGATACTTTGATGAGACTTTGATGAGACTTAATATTGCTGAATTTCCAAGTTATTCGGAATCGAAATTTCGACCTCTGAGAGGAATCAAATCTTTGTGTTCAATGTTCAAAGTCACTGAAAAAGAACCGATGGAAATGGGATTCTCTTCGACTTGTTACCAAATACATTTGTTGATAAATTCATTTACTATGGATTACTCTTGTAATTGTTTTTATTGTTGTAAACCCAATTCAAGTAAAGTAAACACAATTGCAATTACAAATCTTAATCCAAATGGTAAACTTTAATCTCGAAGGTTGACCATTTCAAGTGTAAATTGGGTTTTTAAGTGTTTCTCAATAATAAATTGTAAGATTGCGAAGTTACTGTTTTACAATTGATTAAGTTTCACTTTTTGCTCAATTGAATGAAACAGCTTTAAAATCAATCGGTAAATATAAATTGAATATTGGGATTAAAGGTTTCCATTTCAAATCTTGCAATTGAAATGATATTTTAATGCCTTTTTTTGTCCTCAAACTTTAAGTTTTAAAATGAGTGAATTTTTGCTCAATTAACAGATTCAATTGATGGTTAATCATTCCATGGTTTGGTGTAATGGTCTGTGAAAATTTCATCTTCCATTGATTAAATAGCAATTTCTGTTGAAATGTTTGATTGATCTGAATGATCTTTCAAGCCAACAATTCACCTTTATTTTGATTCACATTTATCGTAACAAAACTTGACTTTAATCAATCAACCTGTTCATTGATGAATTTTGCCAATCATAGACAATTATCATAGATGAAGTTGAAGACTTAAAACATTAATAACAAATTAATCAGGCAATTGTACTTGAATTGCTTTTTGTTTGCTCGATGTTCATGAAAAAAACATTAATAATGAAACAAAACAAGGTTCGTTAAGTTGATTTAATTAGTCAAGCCAAACAAAATGAGCTCATTAAACAATCAGTTTGAGATTTTTATTGAAAGGTTGAAAAACAAAATAAAAGGTTCAATAATACAAATAACAGGTTAATTGGACAAAAATGGTTCCAAGTAATGAAAGTTGAAAGGATAACAGCATTAATAAACATGAGCTAATCAATTAGTTGAATCAATTTTTTCGGCGATATTATAAAGAGTGAATTATTTCCATTGAATCAACTTAATATTGATTAAAATTGATTACCTTTTAGCTCTTTAATCCATAATCAATTCAATCAATTTCTAGACTCATTTGTCAGAAAATTAATTGAATTTATATGCGTAAAATCAATAGATGAACATCACTTTTGCCCTTTTCCTTGTTGTTGCTTTATTAACCAGGATTTGAAAAGGTTTTTTGACTCCAATCTCAGATTATTCAAACTGATCAGGGAGTTTGAATTATATTAATGGTGGCTTTGACAAAATATGGGTTGACTCAAGTTGAATTGATGATTTGGTTGTAAAATATTTCTGGATGTGATGATAATACATTATCTTGGTGGAGAGTAATTTAAGCTAATGATAAAGCAAGGGTTTCCAAATGATGATAATGACGATGATTTGGATGACAGCAACATTTTTTTTTATTTTTAAATACACAACCAAAGTAAGATGTGCTCTCATGGTGACAGTGAAAAGATGAGGAAAAATATGAAGATGAAAATGTAGTGATAATAATGATGATGATCATCATTATGATGAACCGTCTTTGTCTTTTCATAATCTTAAAATAATTTTATAAAAGCTTGAAATAGCAGGCAAATTGTTACAATTTCCAGTTCTTAAGTTCATAGTTAATTGTTGGAAATTTAAGGTTTACTCAATTGTTAAATGTGCAGTTTGTTAACAAACAGTTTCAAGGGTAAAATCCATGTTTAGTTTGTATTGGTTTAATCCCAGTTTTCAACAATTGTTTCAACAATTTTATAGCAGGCTTTATCCATGATCAATCTTTACTATCTAATTGGCAGTAAAGCTTGATTAGTGATCCGTTGATAATTAAAACTTGCCACCATTTGAATGTTATCCATGATTGTGCGAATTGATAAATTCCTTGTTTAACCTTTATGTTATCAGGTTTACGGAATCAACCAAAGAAACCATAATTATTGGTGACCATTGAATTGTTTTCCTTGACTCTGTTGAGAGATTGAAAGGTTGATGAAATGAGATTAAATTAGCTATATATTGGATTCAGCATTGAACACTGGAATAGTATAATTAGTCTTAATGAGCTAATCAAAAGCAGTGAAGGTAAAAATAAATTAACTACACTCTGAATTATGTTAATAGAATATATACAAAGTTATTTTGTAAAGAGTTAAGATGAAACATTAAAATTGAAGCAGTCAATCAGATAGAAATGTTTTACAATGTAAATTCAAATTGTAAGACTTACGATGTTTGTAAATAGTGGAACAGATTGTTGGAATCACGATTAATCCGACATGTAGATGAATAAACACTATGTCAGACGATATCATAAGAGAAGTCATTATTGAAGATAAACCTCAAATTTCAAGAGTAAATCACTTTTCTCTAATTGAGATGAGGGTTATATTTTTACTTTGTCTATCATGACAACAAATTTAGCAGATACCATGAATAATCAATTAACGTTTTTTACCTTTCAGTTTGTTTCTCGTCACAATTAATCAATAAAACATAAAAAAAGCAATCTGTAAACATGAAGTAAATTAACTCGCTAAAACAAAAACAAAAATGTCTGCTGAGATATCTTATCCTGTATCTATCTGTATCTAGATACTAGAGCCGATACGCTGATTCATCGGTGTACAATTACAAGATTTGTGATTTAAATTGTTCAATATTGAAATTTCAAAGGATATTAATTTTCATAATCAGTCTGCCCAAGTTACGATTGAAACTGCTATTTGATAACATTTTACATGTAATAGAGATTTGATCCTGATGGGAATTATTTGTCAAATTATTCAAATAAAAAACATAGCATTTTGTTTCTTCCCTTTCATTTTAAATTGAATTATTCTAAATAATATTCATCCTGATTTGAATAGACTATAATTATCTTCAAATTCATGTTTCACTGATTAATTATCTTGCCTCTTAATGAGAGTAATTGTCCTGACGAATGTTAATATCATGCCAGTCAATACACATTTGGATGGCAAAGATCACACACTTTGTATTGCACATTTTGTATCTACCACTGGATTCACATTTAATTTTACTTGTTACTGGTTAATAAAATTATTTGTCACGTTAATGATTAACATGATTAAGGGATAAAGTTGGTGGTAAAGATTGTTACTAATTTGATTAATTATTAGTTTTAATTCTTGATCTCTTTCATCAAAGCCTAAGCTTGATTGAACGATAAACAAAAAGCATCAATCCGTGAATAATATCAAAATAAATTGTCTTTTCATATTGAATGAATAATAATCTTTGCTTGCCAGGATGATTAATCATCCAAACCAAGCATAATTAATCATAATCATCGACAAAGTGACAAACATTGAAAAAAGCGATTGAAAATTGATACAAATAAGATTATTTGATTGCAATTAAAACCTAAAAAAATGAAATGAAAAGGTTTAATTACAATGAAATATTTTCACAATGTCTAACCATTAAAGATGGAAACATGATTTGATTGTAAATATATCGATGAAAGCATGAATATTTAAGCAAAGTTGAATATTAGCTTTTATTAAATTGTTACATTTTACAATCAAGTTTAAAGTTACACTGAAATAACCAATTTGATCGCCAATTGCCTCTTACATTGAAACGCTCATATTACCAGCTAATGAATCCATTAGAAGGGTCAAAATGATGTTAAGAGAAGAGCGGAAATTTGATATTATAAGCTAATGATGAGGACAATGATAATAACTGTAAATCAACGAAACAAATAATGTCAAGGGTAACAATTTATCCATAATTAACCTGAACCCATTCAATCAACTTGTAACTTATTAATCTTCCAATCCCATTAACAGTCTATTTACCTATTGTCAATGGCTTAGGCTCAAGTGTTGTATCAATTGACTTTCATTACATTCATTGATAATATTTGATAATACACTAGTGGTCAGGGTTAAGTTAACAAAAAAGGGTCAGACTTAAGTTAATTTTCAAGTGTCGCCATCTCGAGAATTTACCGTTTTAAGAGACACTAAACAATAGAAATCTGAAAAATTAAGTTCGATCTTAAAGGTACTTTTATTTCTTGTTAGATGGCGACTATGAAAAAAATCTCCGATTTTATTAACTTAACCCTGACTACTAGTGTAACTGTTATTATATGCAATTTGATTTATGTAGACAAAGGTGAAAAGATATTAAGCTTAATAAATTGTAATAGTTACAAAAAGATGATTTGTAAATGTTAACCCAAAATGAAAATAAATTACCTATTTGGGTCCATTTTAATTTGGGTTTATTATAAAAGGCAAATTATCGAACGATAAATTCAGTCCTTTATTTTTATTCTGTTGCTCTGTTTACATGGTATTTTATATAGATTTTTATTTTTTCACTGTTTTCCTGTGTTTTTATAAATATCACTTGAAGTATCCTTTGCTTGATTTGGGCTTGAATTGGGTAAACAATTGAGGTTAGTGTTTACAGAAAAGATAATGAAAAATAGCAATTGTCCAGCATTTCAGGAGTTAATGTTAGACCATTATACATGTATTATTAACAATATTATTACTGCTATTATAATGATAAACATTAATGATTAAAAATAATGGAATGTAACCAGAATGTAAATAATATTGAGCATCAGGATAGTTGAAATATAATAGGTATAACAGCAATTGTCAGTTTATGTTCAATCCTTTGGATATTCAAAGGGTCTAAGTGTTGGATCAACATATCGATTGAGATATTTCACATTTTTCACATTCGTCTCCTTTGCGTAAAATTTAACCCAAAATGAGTTGTTTTTTTTCCTGGTTTTCCCTCTTGTCTGATCATCTCAACTCAAATGAATCTTTGATCATTGACTCAGGATTCATCAGCTATTGATTGACTCTTCCAATTGATTTCCAGTTGAACATAAACAATTAGTCTTTTTTTCCTTTTCAATCATTGAAGGCGGATTCCTGATCAGACCATTTAGCGGTTAATAATATTTCAAAGGTTAGAGAGCAAAATTGTTGCATGACAATAACCATGAAAGGAATGGTGAAAAATATTGACAAGCTTTTTTGGGGTAAACTTCCGAAGCATCATCACATTTTCATGTTAAATTTGGATATCTCTTGTATTCCTTCCCATTCCTTGTATCTTCAGTTGCAGAGTTGAATTGATTTCTTTGCATCGTTTTCCATTGATTGATCATCTTATTTACAACAATTGAATCATCCAAGTTAACCATATCAATCTCACTATTACGACTGTTTGAAAGTTTGAACCAGAGCAGATTGATCAGGGAATTTAGATTATGTAAAGTTTTATATTCTGTTAAATCATGGCAACAAGATATGATTAAATAAGCCGAGAATAGCTATTTATAAAGGGAAAGCAAAATAAGCTTAACTCAACAACAGAAAACATACCTTTTGACAATCCACCGGAGATTTGGTTGAATGAATGATAATATTTAAACCTATTTGGTGATCAATGTTGATGTTAGTTTGACTTCAATGTTGCCGTTTGTTCACATTAGATTTGCCGTCATTCATCAGCTTATAAGGTTTGAAATTACATTTACTTTTCGATTTCAACTAAGCTGTTAACCAGATAACCAATCGAGATTTTTATTTTTTCATTAAAAACAAGAATTGAAACGATTATCATCATCATCGAGGTTCAACATTGTTCACCTGGGAATTGGTGAGTTTCACTGAAAAATTCATCATCTTGTTAAGTTGATTCTTGTTTATCAGGTTATAACTATTAGCTTTTACAAAGGTTAATAGGATCCATGAGAGGATAATTTGTTGAACGTGTAAACTGAAAAAAAATGAACAAAAAAAATCAATTAAAATGTTGAAAAAAAGGTTAATTGCTAGAAAGTAAACTTGAAAATATATTTTTTTAATAGTCAAAGCTGGAAAGGTAAATTTGCAAAATTAACGGCTAATTGAGTTTACTGTGAATGTAAGATTGAAAGGTTATTGTGTGTGACAATTGTTTAATCCAATTGTTGATTAATTTTAAGCGATGCAAAGAAAGGTTTGATTAATTAGATTTAATCAAAACTCGAAAAAGGTAAAAGTCTTTCCAGATTAAAGTGAATGTTAAAGATAATGTTGGTTGAATATGCAGGCTGAGGGTAAATAATAATGAATTGGTGATAAGTCGAGCTTCATTGATTGTCATTGATTAGTTGAAGGTGTCCACCATGGAATCGGTGAATATAATTTGCAATGTGATTGACATGCGAAGAGGCAAATAGTAATGAGACTGTTGAAAAGATCACTTATAAATGAAGATCAAATATGAATTCCCAATAGACACGTTTTCTTGACTTATCATGATAAATATCCAACCAGAGAGGAAAAATTGTGAGCTCATATTGAGGGATTCAGTGAGATATTTTGGACATTTGCTCAGCATGAAAACTCTTTTGTTTTGAGTATATCGATTGCTCTTCTGTGTCTTTACATTATTTAGGAAACACAGCAAAAAATTGAGTCCACTTTACAAATTTGGTGAAAGAAGATGAGAGGAAAAGGCTCAGACAGATTGCAAAATGTAAACACAACCAGAAAAGGCTGTAAATAATTTGAAGGAAACAATGGTCACTACTGGCATTATATTTGCTCATCATCACCAATCATCATTAGACACCTGAACTATTGAACAGGTTAATTTCTGGCTTCTGGCCTAATCTTGAGTCTAGATCAATCCGATCACCTTGACTTTCTCCTGGTAATGATGTTCATGATATAGCTTATCAGGTTTCTATTGATTTAATTTAATTCTGTTTACTTTGTCCAACTCAACGCATTTAACAAATAGTCTGGTCTTCTGTTTCTTTTTTTTACGAGTGTAACCATTGAATATTAGCTGATATTGGGAATAAGAAACATTTTTACATTCTGCTTTTATCTTCCATGTTGTTCCTTCGTCAGTGTTGATTGAAGTTTATTGATTCTGTTTTCAATCCAAGGCTCAACTTGATTGTCAGTGATCCAAAACAGGCTAATATATTTAGGAATTACTCCTTTGATTGTATTCATCATAAAGGCCTTAGCAAGAGGGAAAAGACTGTTTCAACAGTTTGTAACAATGTAATAATTGTCCATAAAAACACATAACTATAATCACGTTACACCATAAAATAGATATATTACAATCATAATAAAGGTTAATATGCACGGTAATAGATTATTAAAGTTGATCAATTCAATTCTTTGAGTCAGTGAACACAATTAATCCTGAACACACATAAATCCATTGCTTTTATTTCACTTTCACATGGAAATGGGTAAAGGCAGTAGAAAGCACTTGTTCAGATTTTAATTACTTCATTTAGATTAAAAGAGGTAAAACATGTTCCCAATTAGTTGATTACTTTTTTACTTTTCTATTACAATTTAAATCAAATCTTAACAATTAAATGCAAGAGCATAGGGAAGAGAAACCAAATTACACCGACTTGGAAATGGCATAAAAGCTGTTGTTACTGTTAAAACAGGTATAACATATTTGTACCATTTGTGTACAAATTGAAACAGATATTGAAATAAAAATTGATTCATTTCTGATTGTGACTCTGTTGGTTTGAAAGGACGTAGAAACTGAGGTCATTATGGCGATTTAAAAGTTTCTCTGATCGCTAGATCTCGAGAATATGGGGTTCGAAGTTGAAACTTGTAAAGCTTTTTGTGCAATTATGGAAGTAGATTTTTCCATGTCACTTATAGAACTGATGTAACTTTTGATGATCTACCAGGAAATGTATTCATTTTGAGGAATTGAACCTTTCTTTTTTGTAAAATGGATTAGTTCGATTTTCGGTCAAGCCGAAATTCTTCTTCGACTGTGAGAGTTAAGGAGTTACAACATATTATTTGTGCATAAAAATTGTTGGTCCGCATAATGGATCGAAAACTTTAGACAATTTAACAACAGTTCTCTTGATTTTGATCGTTGGACCAAAAACTTTGAGTCTCGATATTTCGAGAATGGCATCAGTTAAAATCGTTCTCATTTCATCGATTTATTTCTTTATTAAGTAATTATTGAATGCAATGTAACACCTCTGCATTAGCGCACTTAGGTTATGATGTTTGGGCTGTAAATGCACAAGCAACAACTTATTAAACAAAACAAACTCATCTCAACCCATTTCTTAGTAAATAAACCAATTTTCTGGTTAAACTTGTGCAAATCAATGCAATGAAATGCAAAAAGTACTGTTAAAGACTCGAGCATTTAAGTTATGAAATGAGAGTTTGTGGGTTTGTAGGGAAATACAAACTGAGTCTATTGGTGCTATTAAATACTGCATTCGATGGACAGTTTTTGAGAAAATCGAGATCAAAGTCGAAACTTCGATCGCTTTTTGTACAATTGTGGAACAGGATTTGTTTATAGATCTTTACTTTTCTGATGCTACTTTTGATTGTCAACCAGAAAATGAACTTATTTTGAGAAATAAAATTTTCTTTTTCTGAACAAATCGATAAGTTCGATTTTCAGTTAAACCTTCCGTATTCTGTGACCATATAAGTTAGAGGACTGAAACTTATTATTGGCCGATAAAAATCGTCAGTGCACAACATGGGTCTAATACTTTTCTCAACTTATCATCAGTTCTCTTGATTCTGGGCTTCGAACTAAAAAGTTTGAGTCTTAATATTTCGAGAATGGTAGCTCATACAAACACTAGATCTTGGCCAAACACTAGATGCGATTATGAGCTATAATATATTGCAATATTAACGCAATCAGGATTCTACAGTAAGAGTTATAGCATTAGATTACTCATGTTTCAATACATCTATTTGTTTTATTTACTCTTTCAAAAATAAACAATTGCTATAAGACAAATCTCATGGCGTTTTAGAAGAATATTCATCACTAAATGGCATTACTCCAATATTATTTGATATTCAGTCAAATTATATGATGACCAATGATAAAATCTAATGTTTGGTCAAAGAATGACGATTGTATGAGCTACAATTCTCGAAATATTAAGACTCAAACTTTTCAGTTCGAAGCCCAAAATCAAGAGAACTGATGATAAGTTGAGAAAAGTATTAGACCCATGCTGTGCACTGACGATTTTTATCGGCCAATAATAAGTTTCAGTCCTCTAACTTATATGGTCACAGAATACGGAAGGTTTAACTGAAAATCGAACTTATCGATTTGTTCAGAAAAAGAAACTTTTATTTCTCAAAATAAGTTCATTTTCTGGTTGACAATCAAAAGTAGCATCAGAAAAGTAAAGATCTATAAACAAACCCTGTTCCACAATTGTACAAAAAGCGATCGAAGTTTCGACTTTGATCTCGATTTTCTCAAAAACTGTCCATCGGATGCAGTATTTAATAGCACCAATAGACTCAGTTTGTATTTCCCTACAAACCCACAAACTCTCATTTCATAACTTAAATGCTCGAGTCTTTAACAGTACTTTTTGCATTTCATTGCATTGATTTGCACAAGTTTAACCAGAAAATTGGTTTATTTACTAAGAAATGGGTTGAGATGAGTTTGTTTTATTTAAGAAGTTGTTGCTTGTGCATTTACAGCCCGAATATCATAACTTAAATGCGCTAATGCAAAGTTATTAGATTGAATCGTCTCACTAATTAGTTAAGAATTGAATTGATGAAAGATGGTTGACAGTAGGTGCTACCGTTTTCGAAATATTGAGGTGCAAAGTTTACAGTCCAAAAGCCAAAATCAAGAGAACTATTGTTAAATTGTCTAAAGTTTTCAAACCATCATGTGGACCATCATTTTGCATACATAAATAATAAGTTTCAGCTCTTTAACTCTCACGGTCACAGATAGATTTCGGCTAAACCGAAAATCGAACTAATCTGTTTTACAGAAAGAGAAAAGTTCTATTTCTAAGATAAAGAACATTTTCTTCTTGAACATCTGAAGTCAACTCAGAAAAGTAAGTTTGATGAAAAATGCTTGTCGCACAGCTGCACAAAAAGTGTTCGTAGCCGCTATTCCGTTCTCGATTTTCTCGAAAACTTTTCAGCAGAGAAATTTGCAAATCGCATAAATGGGCTCAGTTTTTGTGTCCCGATAAGCTAGAAGAATTCCGAATCGAAATAAATTGATTTCTATCCTTTTTGTTCAGTTGCGTCAATTCGTGAATTTTCAGTAACAAACCCTAAACGCTTATGCTAACCAGTATTAGACTAATGGTAAGATTGGAAAATCAAGGAGCGAAAATCAGCATTTAAAATTGGAGTCGAGAGTTCAATGGTTTCCATTAACTAACCTAAATAAAATAATTATTAATTATAATTTTATTCTCAAATTTTTACAGATACTTTACACAATAATTGTCATGATTAGCGCCTTACACTTTGAAGTCGTCAGTCAAACTCCCGGTAAGTGCTCGATAAACACAATAAAGTTAGATTAACCCAAAAATTAACCTCAAACCAATATCTCTTATTAGGTCTTATGGCATTCACTGTAGTTATGATTTTTGTATCTGGATTTTGTGTCGTCTCATCAGTGTTTCTTATAATTGGTTTATGTGTGGTGAGTACAATTTATCAGCTCAATTAATTTACAAACACAATTCCTTCCCAGAATCAAATTGCCAAATTTCCAGTCCATCATCAAAATTGTACTTTAAGGTAAACCAGAGTAAAGCCAATTGAATGTGAAGGTGATGACTAGTAATAAATGATTGAAAATAGGTTAACAGT
Organism: Tetranychus truncatus; assembly: GCA_028476895.1. Classification (NCBI taxonomy): domain Eukaryota; kingdom Metazoa; phylum Arthropoda; class Arachnida; order Trombidiformes; family Tetranychidae; genus Tetranychus; species Tetranychus truncatus. The sequence continues at coordinate 14,854,649 of CM052062.1, forward strand.
GGAAACCTTAAATTTGGTATTTACTCAAAATCATTTGAATTGTTCATCAACAATATATTCAAAGCCAATTTAGCTGAAATGATGATCGAAGATGAGCTCTCAATCAAAACCATTTTGTCAAATGTTTACCAACAATTTGTCTCTTGACAATTTTACAATTTGATTGATTTTTCCTCTCAATGGATTCCCTTTTATCATTCAAAGGCCTCACAATCCATTTCCATATAACCTCAGGTAATGAAAGCAATCAAAAGTAAACACAAAATCTTACCTAATTTACATTAACATTTCATAATAATTTCAACTATCAGAGTGAAAATTGAACAACAATCGTAATTTTATAAATTATGTTTACTCTTAATTGTACAACTTGAATAGATGAGCTTCCCATTAAGTCTTGGTGTTAATCATAGATGACATTTACTGTGTCTTCAACAAAAGTGTTGTTGATTGAACATGAAAATGTAATGTTTTTTGTTAATTTAATTTTCGTGTTAATTTGATATTGTACAACAAGCAATCAATTGAAAACAATAATTCATGTTGATATGAATAATGAATAATGATCGAATCAGCCTTAAGATGTAAAAGACTATTTAGTATTACAATTAACGAGGAAATTCATTTTCATCTATTTTCTCCTCTAATAACAATTGTCATTTATTAAGCTTATATTTGAAGACAATTTAATCAAACTAAGTGATATCATAACAATCAAAATGAATGCTTTTGTAACTGCAAATGACTTTCACATTGATTGGCATTTTAATAAATTGTGAAAATTTAATTTCAACTCGTAAATCATTCCTAACATTTAAAATGACAAACAAAATGGTAACATGTAAATGGTTTCATTTCATTTTCATATTTAATTGAAAAACTGATTTCTCTCTGATAGGAAAGTAAAGCGTTGTTGGCTCCTTGGTTAATTGCAATCATAATTGCTACAGCATTGGACTTTATTTTCACAATATTTTCATTGTTAGACGGAGATCTTGTAAGTGCCATTAATTTTCATTAAATTTGCTTTTCTTAATTTGCTTTTAATTTTTATTTTAGGAAACTGATTCATATTTTGTATTTTTCGCTCTACTTTCAATTTGTACGTGCCTTTTAAATGTAAGTCAATGGCAATGATAATTTCAATTCAACTTGTTTAACTAACTGTCAAATGATTTGTTGATTCACAGATTTACTCAATATTTGTTGTTACATCTCAATATCAGTTATACAGGAAAGATTCAAAGGTATGTTTTGGTCATTATTTTCATTCTTGAAATACTATTTTCTCTCAAAGTGAATTGTAATTTGAGAAAAGAAAACAGAAAAGGAGAAATTTTCCTGTCTCTGGCTTTTTGGAAATACTTTTTTGTTTAGAAATGGCCTTTTTTTCATTTGCTTTTAGAGGCGGATGGAGAGTATATCTACGATTCTCGAGAAAATCGAAGCTCCATCCAAGAGTCAAACGGAGAAAATCGGTCTGGAGAACTCTAATACTTCGTATCAATTGTACAATGATGATGACCATGATGATGTCCACTCTAATAACCCATCCCATGCATCCTTCGTGTCCTCTGAAATACTTGGTGTCTCTTCATGTAAACCAAATTGTTGTGAATCTTGTGAATGTATAACCTCTCATTATCTCAAATAAAATTGTAAAATTATATAATCACTAATTTGTAATCATTATTTAATGCCGGTTTAAAACGGTAACAAAAATAGCAGTTTTCCTGGAACTCTATCACTCCTTGCTTTTCCATCACTGTTGAAATTGTTTATCTCGTTATTTTAGATTATCTTTTGATCATTCTGAATCCTACTATCATTACTTTAAATTACTTTACTGAATCATTACTTTTTCAATCCGATATTTGAATTGGCACATAAAGTTACATAAAATTAGATAGTTTCAGATGATTATCAAGTAGTCATGAGATGATAAAAATTTCAAGGATACAAAAATTCAGGGTTAAAATGAAGTTGATTGGGCACACTTATCACTTTTTTATCATTGAAAAACGCCGATGTTTTGGTTAAATCAAAGTCGGTTTCATATTTTAACTGAAATCCTAGAATTTTAAATTTCCAATGATTCAAAATGAGTTTTCAGCCCTTCTCAGCTCAAAATGTAGTTGATTTTGAATACCTAAATTTAGTAAGGGTTTTATGCTACTCCAACACAAAAAGTAATTTCTTCAGAAATTTTATCAAATCTTGAATGGCTTCTGGAAAAATGAATAATTTGACAATTATAGCAGATCCTAGAGAATTGCTGGTGAGCTTAGTGAACAAACTTGACTCCAGGTAACATCTCTTAAAATGAAATCAATTTAGGTGAGATACTTTTTAGGTTCTATTTGATTCACTTTAACCAAAGGAGTAATTCAACCAAATGAAAAGATGAGCTGTTTCTATCTAATCTTGTAAAATCAATTTATATCAACTTGCATCACAGATGAATCGATATGTTGGCCTTTGTTTGGTACGAAGCAGATGAAAATTTCAAAAGTTTAATCTCAACACTTGATAAAAATCTTGTAGAGTTATAATACAGATTGAAAAACTTTGTACTGAACAAGAAATATACAGCATCTACATAGACAAAAGTCATCCAATTAAGGTGATTGTAATGTAATAAATTGCACTTAAAACACAAAAATACAGGAAATGTTGAACATTTTGTTTCCATTGTATTTATAACTGTATAACTCAAAGAGTAAAGAGTTATATCAAAGAGCATAACTAATGTTTTGTTAAACATGATTGGAGTTTTTATTTGGCGCTCAGTTTGAAAGGGTATTATGTAAACAGCTGATCAAATTCTTGCTACTAACGTTGCGTTTACTGTGATCGTTAATTTAATTATATCATTATCATATTTTAATTTCTACCTGCAAATATAAATATTCTTCTTCATATTGAATCACAGTATCGAAAAAATAGATTTAAATGAAAATGAATTATTTTTCTCTGATCTACAGAAATGAAAGTTATTTTGAATCCTTTGTTACAATTTTTTTATCTTATCAAATATTTATCTCAATAAATTTAAAACTCCCCTATGTTCAATGAATGTGTTAATTAAATTAATGTGGGACCAATTATCAACTCTGCAATAGTGATCAGTGTTACATCTGTATTGTTGCGTTTACTTATTTGTTTATTTCCTGATATAGTTCACCAGCTTGATTGGTTCGGTCATCACAATAATCGGACGAAATGGTTAAACATCTTAATGAACCCAAAAAATTAGCAGTTTGTATCAACCAAAAATAGTTGGATCATATTTGAGTTCACGTTGAACAAAAGAGATACTTGTGGCAATCAATCAATACTTAAAATTGATCCAGGAATAATAAATTTCCCAGCTGTATATTAATTTCGCTTGTTGCAAAATTGTCATCTCAGTAAACGTTAATAGATCCCAAATCGCTATTAATCAATCTGATATTTATAATTGATCTCTGATTGTGATTATGTTCAATAATAATCGTGATATTCAACAAGAAAATATTTCCAAATTCCGGTTCCGATGGATTATTTATCTGTTAACAGGTTTTACACTTTTCACCACAACTGCAGTTTCGTCGAGTTTAAGTTTGACCATTGTGGCCATGATGAAAAATGGTACTCACAATTCTTCAACATCAGCCTTAGATTCAATAGACCATTTGCATGTTGATTGGAGCAATGTTGAAAAAGATCGAATGCTTCAAGCAATTTCATGGGGTTCTCTTGCCCTGGCTATTATTGGCGGACGAATCGCTGAAACGGTTGGACCTAGAATTGTGAATTTTGTCTCATTGATTTCAATTGGTATTCTTAATTGCATTTATCCCACTGTGGCTTTAAAAAGTTATGTTGGAGCTTATGCTATAAGAGTTGCTCAAGGTTTTTCCATCGGAATAACTGGTCCAGCAAATTATGTCATTTTATCTTATTGGGCTCCTTACTTCGAGAAAACAGCTTCTAATGCCATTGTTACTTCGTTGTGTTTTGCCGCTAATGCAGTTATCAATCCAGTTGTTGGTTTGTTGGTGACTAGTAATTTTCTTGATGGTTGGCCATCAGTTTTTTACATTTTCGGTGGTGTTAATATTGTGTTAGCATTTATTTGGTTGATTGTTGTCCGAAATAAACCTGAAGACCACAGCTGGCTAACTCCATACGAAATTAATGAAATCACGTTGGCACGTTCTAAAGGACAAAGTTTCTCGGTGAGAATCCTATGTTCATACATGTGATAATTTTTCTAACAATCAAATATTTCTAGTCGAAATTGCCTTGGTTATCCATGTTATCATCAATTTCAGTGCTGGCTTACCTTTGCGTTGGTTTCACACATGGCTGGCTTATAGCTTTTGTCACCACTCAAGTTCCCTCTTTCTACAAAGATGTTTTCAATGTCTCCTTAAAACAGGTAAACTCTTAAATTTCCTGCATATTATTCATTTAAACGACTATTTATCTGATGTTAATTTTGATGTTATTATTGGTTTAGAATGGATTTATTTCCTCTCTGCCTTGGATATTAAATATCATCGTAATTCTTTTTGCCGGTTTCTCTATTGACAAATTGAGGCAACTGGAAAGGTTTAATTTAACCAGACTTCGTAAAGGATACACTTTAGTAGGTGAGAGATAAAAATGCTGACCCATAACCACTTTCTTGATTAATAAGACTAATATCTTTTCAGGTATTGGAATCTCATCATTGACATTTCTTGGTGTAGCCTTTATTGGTGATAATACTACTGCTGCAGTTGCATTAATTACGCTAACAAAAGGAATTGGTGGTCTAAATATAGCTGGGGCTGGCTCTAACCAGCTTGACTTAAGTCCATCTTTTACTGGAACATTGTCGGGACTTCTAGCAACCGTTTCAAGTATATCTCAGTTAGCTATGAATGAAGCAGTTGTTTGGATCGTTGGTAACACTGAATCACAGTCTAATTGGTACATCTTTTTTTATATTACTGCTGGTATTAGTCTACTTGGAGCCATCATTTATTGTCTTTTCGGATCGGCTGAGATTCAAAAATTTGATCCATGTTCATTACATTTATTGGTCCCTCGTTATTCACAGGATTCAAGCGACCAATCTTATGAAATTACCAACGAATATTTTGTAGAAAGTTTTAGCTGATCTAATGGCTGATTCATCTTGATAATTACATTCACACACATTACTCACCATACAACCATCATTGCTTCTTTAAATGGATGATAAACATTCTTTTGCTCAAACCATGTTGATTGCAAAAAAATGTTTATTTTATAACAGCTATTGATTTACAGCAAGACGAATGATAAAAATACTTGTTGATTTAATGATATTATTTTCAATATCTATGACAATTTGATTTTATCGTTAAACTCACAGGTGATTAAACGAAAAATTAATTTATATGACATATTAGATCTAAATTACTGTAAACAAAAATTCTGTTCGCAGTCAAATCAAATTACTATACATCACACATATACATTTGTACATTCAGTAACTTGCCAAATAATTTACATTATTCAATATCAAGCAATTTTCAGCTTCATTTCTTTAAAATTGTTTTTCATACAGTAAATGAACAAAACGATCAACAAATCACAGTGGACACATTTTGTCAGTTGAATGATTTTGATGATAATTTGATGCCTCAATCGGGTATCTCTCCACAATCCGATCGATGGTGGATAACAATTTAGCCAATCGCTGGGAAAATATTGCCTGTAAAACTGTATAATTGAATCGAACCGAGTTTTTACCATCTAAATATGCAAAATTATCGGTTAAGAAGCCTGTAAACAACCAACCAGTTAAAGGAACCAGAATACAAGCTAAACTAACAACAATTATAATCGGAAGGATGTAGGGAAAGGTTGGATCGGTTAAAATCATCTCAATAAATGATGGTTGCTCTTGTTCCTGCATTTCGTTCATCATATTCATCATCTGGTTCTTCATTGCCTCGGTCAGGCCAGGTTTACCAGGTTTCTTTTTCATTCCATAGGGCTTTTCATTCCCATAAATTCCTAAATCATAATTATCTTTATCTTTCCAAGGTTTTCCAGAACCTTTTCGGTCATATAGTGAGGCACCTAAACGCTGGTTGATTAAAGGTAAGTATTGATACATTGGTAGAGTAAAGCCAGGTTTTAGGACTATCATCTTCAATAGTCAGTTGAAATTGGAGTTATCCAATTCGTATTTTTAATCTTACACAAACTTCACATCATGAGATCACATATTTAAATAAATATCACCGGTGTTATTAGATACACGATAATTTGATGAAGCTTAACAATATAATTTTACAATTTTCCATTGTTAATTGGAGTCCAAAAACTACACAGACTTTATTGTTTTAAGCACAGATGACGCTTGAATCACTTTCAATAAAATTATAAATGGCAAATCATTATTTGACTAATCATTTTCACTAGTTAATCTTGTAATACTAAGACAATTTACTCAATTTAGTTCAGTTTCAAACAGATTTGATATTTGAAATTGATATTTCAATCTTGCAAAGCAAATAAGAATAATAAAACTTTACTTGTGCAGACAAGTAGATATTTTTGTCTTTAGCAAGTTAATCAAACTAGAAACAGTTTTTTTAGTTAATTGTTTTCATCAGATCCACACCTTTTATTGTCAATGTTCAGGAAATGACAAATTTTACTTTTAATTGTCTTCTTACTTGCTTGACATTCAAAAACTAAAGCAGGGTAATCGAGTAAGATTGTATTCAACTTCAATTGAAATTCAGCATATTTGGATTGTTTGGGTTTAAATTTTCCAATGATTCATCTAAAATTGTAAGTAAGGGTTGTAATTATTCAATCAAAGGGCAATAATGAATCAAAAAATATTTTTTTTTAATTAATACATAGACATGCTTAATGAATATTACATGTAAGCTAAAGTGTAGCTTGTATAACAGTTATTTTTGCCATAATCGTTTGTATAGCAATTACCTTTCAATCTAATATTACATTTTCAACTCTGTTTGATCTTTTTGATTGACTCTTGTTTGATGCAAATCTAATAGTTAATTGTTCTCACTAGTTGTTTTAATAAGTGATAAGAGCTTACATGTGTACCTTATCTTATACTGCAACTTGTACTTGATGGGTACAATAAAATTTGACTTCAGACTAAAATCACATGGCAGATTGTAACGTTTACACTCTAACAATAAATGTCTCTTTCAGTCCTGAAGTAATTGAATCTTTTTTGTCCTGCTACTCAAATCATTTCAATTTAAAAGTGAGAAAATTTGGAGCCAAGTTCAAACAAGTTGGTCTATAAGCTTGGTAACCATTGCAAGTGCTTATAAACAAACTCCTGTCAAGACTGTCCATCTTCTAACTCAATAATGGGAAAGGCCTTAAGAATTGCTCAAACCGTTTCATGTTCCATTACCTTTGCCTATGGTTTGGGAATATTTGGATGGTTCCTATCAAAACATAACATCAACTCTGCAGTTTGGGCCTTACTGCTTGGTTAGTTGCCATCTCTATTGTTTATCTGTTTTAATTTGACTACAGTTATTTGTTTGATTCATTCAACTTGGTGATTACATTTTTCACACAGTTTATTTGTGATTTATTTACAGGCTTATCATCTGGGGCTGTACTTCATCTTAATGTGCTTTTAATTAGGAAAACAATTCTTAATTGGTATGGCAAGAAATCATTTAGGATATTTAAGGCGATCGGAGTTTTACTCAGTGTTGCTGCTATTGCTGCTGCTGTTACCTATTACTATCTAGCCATTAGCAAGAAACAAAGTAGGTTGATATTCATTCATGATTCATTTATGAGAATTAATTAATTTTCAGTCAAATAACTATCAATATTGATGACCAACTGCTAAAGTTAACACTTATTTTCAATTTATTACAGAATTTAACTTGCTAACCTTTTATACAAGCGGTACTTTATCCTTGATGACGCTCAAAGGATCATTGGGCTTATTTTTTATTAGTCGCAATCAAATCCGCATTATCGAAGAAGATTCAACAATCAATGGAATTGATACAATAAATACAAATTTCTCCTAATACTTGATGATAATTGCTCAGGTAACAGAAATCTGAGAGAGTCGATTAGATTGAAGAATTTATGTTAAATTTTTCTTGTGAATAATTTACAAATGTATCCCAAAGATGTTAAATTTGTTCATAGATGTTATGGTTTTACTATCTTATATTCAATATACGGATGGTTTCAACAATTAAAAATCATTTGAATTTTAGATTTAGATTTATTTTCAATCGATAAATCAGTATTTAATTAAAAATAACAAAAAGACAATTAATTCAAAGATAAATGCAATCAAGCATAGTTACGAGTAAATATCATTCAAACAAACTCAACCTTTAGCAGTTATTTTGATAATCTAATCAATATTTGACTCTGAAATCTACAAAAATTAAATGATGAAATTGAATAACTTTTTGTGAATTCTTTCCATCTTTCTTTTAGCTTTAAATATTGGTGGTTAGCCAAGTTTTTTATTTTTTAATTAAATTGATAATACGTTTTGTTATAGTCGAATGATAATCAAAACGCTATTGCATTCATAAAAAATGCGAGAACAATTGAGGTTTGTTTTATTCATATAATTTATTCAATTGTCAGAATTAAATTAAACACAGAAAGCAATCCAAAAGTAACAGAAAAATTAGAAACAAAGGATATCTAGCCAAATTTTAGCATCAAGTTTTACGCTTCTTTGATGCTAAACTATTTAATCCACTATCAAACTCGGAAGCTCTCATTTCAACGGGTAGTCCACGTTTAGGATCACGGCACTCTTTATTATAAGGGTTAAGACGACGATAGGATTTAAGTTGGGTTTGTTTATATGTGAAGGCTGCAGCACCAAGATCTTTAGGAGAGTCATGAAGCAGGAAACTCGTAGCTATATGTCCAATGTGAAGCTCTTTGAATGGAAGATTAGTTCTTGTCTCTCTTGGATAAGAAGCATAAGCACGCAAATAAGCCAGAAAAGCTTTTTTGGCTAAATTTAGTAAACATTCATCTTCGTAAAGAGCTTTCTCTAAGTCTTGTTGTAATTTTGCTGCATATTCTCGGGGATTGCGAGTTCCTAAAAATTTTCCTTCTAGTCGAACCAACAGCAGGGTTTTTATTAAATCTTCCAATGAAGTTTCACTGAAATTTATTTGCAATGCGTCTTGCAGCAGATTCAGGAATCCTGTTTCTGCAGGAAGTAGAAAAAGAAGAGCATCTCCTTTAGCCCCAATTCTAGCAGTCCGTCCAACTCGATGAACGAATTCGGCAATTTTGGACGGACAACTGTATTGGATGATCCAATCCACTAGAGGCAAGTCTAGTCCACGAGCAGCAACATCAGTGCAGAGGAGAATCCCAGCAGGAATTGATTGAAAGGAATTAAAAACTGACATTCTATCTTTTTGTTCCATGTTACCATGAAGTCGAAAGAATTTAACTGGTGTCAGATGACTTTTTTCTAGCAATGGTGAAAAGAGTTTAGTGAATATACCATGGTGAAAATCAACAGAGTCTTGAGTCGACATGAAAATCAGTGCTTTCAATTTTCTCTTTGAAATTTGATCAACGATAAATGAACAAAGAGATATAAGACGTAGTTTTGCAGGTACAACGATATAATGTAAATCCAACTGTGGAGGTAGAGCATATTTTTCTATGTCATCATGTGAATCACAGAGATCGATCAATTGTGGGTCGGTAAGAGTCATTCCGGCAAGATCTTGAACACTTTTGGATAATGTTGCAGAGAGTAGAACACATTGTGGCCGTGTTTCACATTCGTCTTTAAGATGATCGATTATTTTGCTGATTGCTTCCTCAAAACCTTGCTCATGTAAGCGATCAGCTTCGTCGATTACAAAATATTGAACTTTATTGAATTTCAAATTTTTAGTGCTTTCCATATGGTCAATTAACCGTCCAGGTGTTGAAACTAAAATATTTAAACCTTTACGTATTCTACTTTTTTCCGACTTCTTCTTTTCACCACCCATTAAGCATCCAGGTACCAACCATGTGAATGACTTAAAAGAAATAAAAAATTATTAAAATATACAAATTAGCGAAAATCCAGGATCTGACTTACCTTGCAGAGATCAGAAAGAGTATTAAAACATTGAGCTACGAGTTCCCGCGTTGGTACAATTATTAGACAATGTATTCCGTCACTTCTTTGCAGTTTGGGTTCTATAGATTGTAGTTTCTGAACAATCGGTACAAGATATGATAATGTTTTACCTGAGCCTGTGGCTGATTTGATTAAACAGTCTTTTCCACTAACTAATGGAGGAATGGCCGATTGTTGCACTCTCGTCATCTCTTCAACGTTCAAACGGCTTTTGAGACAAGAAACTAGATGTGGATGAAGATCTTTGAAGTCGGCAAATTTTTTCTTCGAGAAGAGCAATTCTTTAACAGGTTTGACTTTTTTTCTGGTCGAAAGAAGAAACACAAGTTAAAAATCAATATAATTAAAATAACCCTTAAGTAAAATTAAACTTACAAATTAATTATTGGCGTCTCTGGATTATTCGAAAACAATGAAGGTACAAATGTTTTACCATCCTTAGTAACTTTAAAAACGTTAGATTTTTCGTGTGAATTACCATTGAATTTACGTTTTTGTCCCCGTTCAAAAAAATCATCATCAACATCATGCTCAGGAACCTTGGCAGGCTTTGTGAATTTTTCACCAGATCTTCCTTTTAAATTTTTTCTCTTTTTCAATTGATTGAACTCCTCGTCCAGCTCATCAAAATCATTGGTGGATTTGGTTTCTTTTTTAATAGGCTTCTCTTCTTTCTTGTCATCCTTTTTCACCTTTTTGGAAGTTTCATTCAAATCAATTCCACTATAGAACTCATCCAGAAGTATTTTGTTTTTTTTGCTTGCAGCTTTAGCGACATGATCAACTGGAGGAGCAAAATTCAATGCTCGTTTACCTCGAACTTTCTTCTTGACTGTCTGTTGAAGCCTTTTAGGCCCACTTTTAGTTATATTTAATTCAATAGAAGTTGGAAATTCGTCGTCCATCATGTCACTTAAATTAGATAAAATGTGAATTAAAAACACGTGTGTTTGAAATGAAAAACAAATTCATTTCCAAAACAAAATAGTAGCGTCACCTATACTTTATTTTCACAACAAATATGAGCAGCTGATCGTTTAAATCGTAATGATTTATAACTAATAACTTATTAGTCTAATAAGGCTAACTAAATAAGCTATTTAATTTTGTTTAACGTCAATTTACGCAAATTATTGACTCATCCATTCCAAACTAATTGTACTCATTGATAGTTTTTCTAAGCTGAAAAAACCATTCACATCAACAAGTTTAATAAATATTGATTATTTTTTTGTAAATAAAATCAATTCTCCAATATTCAATAATTACTGTGATTGGCGCTCTTTCAAATCCAGTCTTGAACTTAATAATCATTATGAAAATAAAATAAAGTAAGTAAATTATTTTTGATATTGAATCTCACTCTTCAAATAATAAACGTAATTTTAAATGTCAATAAGACATCTATTCATATTAATGTTTGGCCTTATTTACATTATCTTATCTTGTCTTATGTAATTTCATTCAATATGGATTCATTTTTTCCTCATATTTCTTACAATTCTTCCAGTATGGATAAATATTTAATCGACTAAAAACAAGTGCATGCCTGTTGTTTGACTGTCAAGAGCATTTAAAATATAACATTCCGAATTTCTTGGATCTTTTATTGACCACGAAAATCTCATATAATGGACAAAAAATATTTACCAGTCGTTTATTTAACAAAGAAAGTTTCTTTCAGTGCTGCTCATCGTTTACATTCAAGTAAATTAGATGAGAATGCTAACCGAACAATTTTTGGAAAGTGCAATAATCCAAATGGTCATGGACACAACTATCGAGTTGAAGTTACTCTTAAAGGACCTGTTGATGCAGAAACAGGAATGCTTATCAATTTAACTTTACTCAAGAAGATTATCGGACAAGTTATTGATACCTTGGATCATAAATTTATCGACCGAGATGTGCCATATTTCAGTGATTACGGAAAAGTATCAACTGTGGAAAATATCGCTGTTTATCTTTATGATTATATCAAGGAAAATTTACCTCGAGACATACTCTATTCAGTTATTGTTCATGAAACAGATGATAATATGGTTGAATATCGTGGCGAGAAGAGTCATTAATGTTTTCTTACAGTATTAATCATCCGTTGGTAGTAACCTTTGATTGCAAAAATTGTGAATAATTATTCAACTTTTATCGTGATAACATAAAACTCAATGTTAAACACACCTTTCTTAATGAAATGTAAAGACCATTTATTATGGTAAAAATTAGCAACACATTAGACCAGCTTCAAATTTTTACATGTTGTTGTCTAGAGAGGCGAAGTGCTTTCTTTATGTTGTAAATGAGTTTTCAATATTTAACACATTAAACCATTTCTGTCACAATGACGAAGAATTTAATTGATAACTAGTTGAACTACCTGATAATATGTTTCAATTAAGTGAAAAATAAATATTGTTCATTGTCTACACTAATGTGATTGATCCATTTGCTCTCACTGTTTCTTTGATCAAAATGAAGTGTTGAATCCTTCTTTTTTCAATGTTTTCATTTTATGAGTTTAAGCTCTTAACTTCTACAGTAATAATAAAGAAACTCAAATTTTGAAGGCTGTTACTAAATACACAATTGTTGAAATGAAGACCAATGAAATTAAAATAATTATGACTAGAAATCATTGTTATTATGAAAAGTCACAATCAAAATATTTGTCGCATTTGTTTACGAATTTCGAGTCTGTTGGTTTGTCAGGACATGAAAACTGAATCCATTTGGGCGATTTAAAATTTTCTCTGATGAACAGTTTTCGAGAAAATCGAGTTGGTAGTTGTAACTTCGATCGCCTTTTGTTCATTTATGGTTACAGATTTTTTCATCAAACTCATTTCCGTGATGTAAATTTTGATGGCCAACTAGAAAATGAACTTATTTTGAGGAATAAAATTTCCTGTCTGCAGAAAAACAGAAAAGTTCGATTACTAGTTAAACCGATCGCTTTCTATGGCGGCGTGATTAGAAGGCTAGAACTTATTATCAGTTCATTAAAATTGTTGGCACACATCAGCAATCGAATGTTTTTCTTAATCTATCAGCAGATCTCTTGATTCTGAGCATCGACCCAAAAAGTTTGAGTTTGAAATATTTCTAGAACGGTAGCACTCTAGTCACCCATTCTTAACTAATTAATGCGACGATTCAATCTAATAACTTTGCATTAGCGCATTTAGGTTATGATATTTGGGCTGTAAATGCACAAGCAACAACTTACAAAACAAAAAAAACTCATCTCAACCCATTTCTTAGTAAATAAACCAATTTTCTGGTTAAACTTGTGCAAATCAATGCAATGAAATGCAAAAAGTACTCATCAGTTCTCTTGATTCTAGGCTTCGAACTGAAAAGTTTGAGTCTTAATATTTCGAGAATTGTAAATCATACAATCGTCATTCTTTGACCAAACATTAGATTTTATCATTGGTTATAATATAATATGAAATTTTATATGACTCAAGAAACGGTACAAAAGTTATTGCATTAGATTATTCATGTTTTCAGTTCTAACACATTTATTTGATTTATTTACTGCTTTAAAGGTAAATACTTAATAAAAGACAAATTTTATGGTGTTTTATAAACTCCTGGTCTTCATTCATCTGGAAGGTAAACAAACGAGCTTACAATCCGTTATCCTTTTCAATTCATAGTGCCTTTCTAAATTGTTCTGTTTTGCTAATTTAAATCTTTTCTTTGCTAATAGTTATTTAGCACCATAAGCTAATATTTGTCCAGGATCCTTGACTAAAATATGAGGAAAAGAAAGCGAATAAAAAAACACAAAAATTTGATTAGAACATAGTTTACCTAATCAATCCCTAAGTCACCTTGTAGATGCATGGTGATTGATTAAATTTGACCTTATCTGATTGACATAGCAACAAAGAGTATAAAAATCTGATACTTACATTATTCCATTATTCAAGTTACAGTTAAGTTACAATCAAAATAAATCAATTTCCTTTGAAAACAATATAACGTAGTCTATATCCTGCGAAGAAAACGGCGTTGTTGAAATAACTATACCACTGGTGAGTGATTAACTGGATAAAAACCAGATTAGATAATTAACAATAAAATTGGTAAGAATTATAAACAACTTTGCAAAATTGCTCAAAATTAAAACACTTCAACACCTATTGGCAACTGTGTTAATCTGGAAAAGTCACCACAACATGACTCAACATTACATATGATTTTTTTATATAATTTGAGAGCAAGTTGCCAACTCATTGGCTTTTCTGGTAGCCACAATCAACTTCCTTATACATCATCCTGTATTATTATAAGTCAGTCCAATATGTTGCACTATTTCGGGTCAAAATTTCGACTGAAAGAAATAATATGTAACTTGTTTATTCGTTCATTTTTGGGTTCATCTTAAGGTGCAAAATACAAAATACATTTCATATTAATTCAGAATGAGAGCTATTATTGAAAAATCTTTCTAGTAGATTGGGTCGGTGCTAACTTAATGTTAGGTCAATAAGTATCGTATAATCTGCACTAACGTAATAACAGTCAATGGCAATTTCAGAGTTGAGGATGAATTACACAAATCGCCAGAACATGTACAAATGTCTTCCTTTATTCCAATCCGATAAACTGTTTCACAAATGTTAACAGATGATCCACGAGTAGGCATTGGTTGAGATGAGCAGCCACGGTGCCAACGGATTACTTTACCTAAAAGTAATGGATAGAGATGTGAATAAATACAAAATACAAATTAATCTACTTGAATGTTGATGTTAAACTTACCATTAGGATCTGTAACTAGATGAGTCTCACATGGACCTTGACATTCAATCTGTCTAACATCCCATCGCTGGAAATTATTGATCGTACAGATATCACGGACTTCACGGCAATTTGATAAAGTTGGACATCTTCGATATTCACACTGATAACAACGAATTGAATAGATCTCTGTTGAAAGATTAAACTTTAAAAATAAATAAAACTAAAAGTTTACAAATTATCAAAATTTCTTACCCGGTAAAAATAGAGAAACAAGGAAAAAAATCAAGACAATCATCATAAGAGATTTTAATTTGTGACTTTTATCTGGAAAGATGGAAACAATAATAGTCTGGCCATCATCAGTGAGCAAACAGTAAGTTTTAGCCAATCTCCAACAATTCTAATCTTTTCTTCTCATCATGACAATGCAACCTTTACCTGAATTTTAGAGTAACATTATTCCTACATAACTAATAGCAAGTAAAAAAATTTCAACTTAACCAATCTGATAGGCATCGTATTGCTACATTTTCTCAATTTAATTGGGCTCCTTATTGCTATAAATTATGTTTTGTTCATAATATTTACACATTGGACAGAATAAGTGATGGATTTAGCTGATTTTATACCAGACTTACCCATCACTTTAGCCAACTATCATTCATCTACAGTTTACAAAGTACCTCTGAGCAGCCACCGAACTAAAACCATAAACGAACATGATTACCTTGACGCTGGAGGGTCAGGAATATATGTTCACAGGCCTGATAAATACAACGTAAAAGGCTACAAGCTCAAACAAGATTCTATAGTGAGTTCACCTTTCTATCCAAGATGTTTTACCTTGCCTCTTATTGTTCCGGATCAAGAAAGATATCAAGAATCGACTAAATTTAATTTCACCCAGATTTATAGCAATAGTCTTCAATATGATGAGGAATTTGAAAGAATAAGAGAATATTTTCAATGTTCCGCTTAGGTCTGGGCTTCTATGATTCGATTTATTTCTATTGATATTAACATTTCTATTCTTTAAAGGTTAACTTTTTCTTGATGCGGATCAATCAACATGATGTTGGCTTCACTCTTGGCGGATTATGTATTATTGTATACGACAAATTTTGTCTCAACTTTCATTGGTACTACTAAACTTTAAACTTCTGTTTACCGACTCTTTTTGCTTACTTTTGAAACTCTTGAAATGCAAGTTTATTTCGTCCAAAAATCATATTTAGTTGCTTTTATCAGGTGCAGAATGAAGGCATACTCGATGATCATTGCTAAACAGTGACGTATTATCATCATTATAATACTTTTCAGATAAATTTTCAAGTCAGGAACGATCTTCTCTAACATTATCAAAGCAAAATTCATGCGAATAATATTTTACAATTGATTAAAGGAAAATCTGTCACAAAAATTGTAAATAAAACATCTTTTTAATATTACTCTGTAAGAATCATCACGAAAAGAAACTTGAAACAACATTACATTAAAATTTTGATATTTGGATGTGCATTGGATTCATTAATTTCATATTTTGTGGGTGTATGGTTTAGAACATTTAGAAGCCGAATTGGAACAGAAAGACGATAATTGAGATTGTAACTTGAGAAATAAAAATGAGAAACGGATAGCGAAAAAACTGTAAATTCAAAGGAACGGTTAGGGATTCATCATCTGGCGTTGCATTTTTATCCATACAGGATGCTGATGTAGATTTACCAGCGCTCCAATGCTTTAAAATACTACTAAAAAGTTTATCGGTTAAAATACCTCCAGTTTCAAATAAAGTGTAATATCCATTGAAGATTTTTAATAATAACAAAGCATAAGTATTTTAGTTTCATCAGCCCTTATTTCAGAAATTTTATGTGCCTTATTCAAACTTGTTATTGTTGAGCTTGTTCTGTCAATGAGTCAATGAGTCAATGAATTCAAGAACGAAGTATCGAGGTTTAAACTAAAACATCAACAACAGATTATCAAAAAACTTTATTTTTATAATCGAATAATCTATTAAGTTGGAGTTATTTAACCTTAGAAATATAATTTTTTACTAGATGATCCTTTATAATATGTAAATTAATCAGTCAGAATTTAGTCGATTCCACATTCAATAGTTTTTACATTGTATTAATTTATTAGAGTAACGTTTGATACAGCTGATTGTTTGGTTTATGGATCTAATATTTCTTATTCCAAAGCTCAATGCTTACCACCAGAAAACATTTGCAATCATCACGATTAGTTATTATCATAATTTCTAGCATTGTCATTGATAATTACGGGGTCATCATTGTTGTTTATTTTGATTAGCTTTAAACTGAAGGTTCAACTCAACTCATGGTAAGGTCAGTTTTGTCAGCAATTCGGTGTATTTTATTTAAATACAACTCGCTGGCGTCTCACAAGTTGTCAGTTGATGTAAAACTTAGAAACAAACATAAACAGATTGAAAATGTGTTCAATTGTGAAAATTTCTATCTTCCTTGTCTTAATTGCTTCGATAAATGGAATACCGATTTCAGGGAACAATCAACTATTAAATGTAAGAAATAACTCAGCTACTGTTCACGTATCAAACGGCTCAAATGGTATACTAACACAAGGTATGTTTTTTGCCAATTTTTACATGACAATAAATAACCAATGAAATTTCAGCAAATTTACGACCAATAAATGTTGTTCCAAACTTGAAATACAATAGAATCGATCTTTGCAGCTGATTAAATCAAATTCACAAATGATTTTACCTGCAAAGATAAGATCTTATTTAAAGGAGGTGAATATTTGAATTTTTTGGGTTCTTTAATCTTATTCAGGAAATGGTGATTTTTTCTCGCAACTCCTTTCCTTTTTGTTTGGCTCTGACATGTCAGATGACTTGGATATCGGGCTAGATTATGGGACAAGAGATGATTATAATTATGATACAAGTCAAAGTGAAAAAGGTAGAAATGATTATAACTCCAATTCCGGTTCATCTGGAAACTCTGGTTCAAACAGCAATTTCGGCTCAAATGGAAACTCTGGATCAAATGGAAATTCTGGTTCAAGTGGAAACTCTGGTTATATGACACAACAGGAATGGGCTCAATACATGCAATTGATCCAAGCATTATCTCAAGAAGGTGGAGATGGTGGTGGCGGGGGTGGCTTTGGTGATGCTGGGCAATTAATCAACACTGCAATGGGTATGCTGGGAGGATTTTGATCGATCCTAATGAAGATCTAGAGTTAAACTGCCACATGAAACATAAACTTCAAAATGCTTTTTTATTAATGTTCTTTTTTTGTACACAATATATTCAATATCAATAAATGGAATGATATATTTCTTTTACAATTGATTGTCCTTATTTGATTTTGTTTTGTATGAATGACGATTACCAGTGTTTGGTGTCTTACTTTAGGCTGTTTTTTATTAGCATCCAATAATATACAATTCTTGAACCCGGTAGAACGCTGATTTTAAGATTATCATTATTGATTTATTGCTCATTATCATAATACATGTACATTAATCATCTCATAATGTTTTCCCTCTTAGGCCAGAGATAGACAATTGTTTGTTTCAAAAAGTTGAAGTTGAATTGAATACGTGAAACAGGTGAAGTTGAGCAAGATAAATTAAACTAAATTATTATCAAGTTTTACGACAAGTCACATTTACTTGCTACATGTTAAAATGTAGAGGATTCTAATACTCATAGATCTCACTTTAGATAGTCTAAATTCATCTAACTGTTGAAATGTTCAAGTTTAATCAAATTGTAGCTTTTTAATTTTTGATATGTTTTCCAGTCTATAATTTATGAATATCATGCCATTTCAATTCATGCCATTGCTAGTCCTTTGCAATTTTTTTTATGAATATTTATATTCTTTCAAGTTTGGTTACAGTGAAACAAATATAATTTTGGTACAAAAATAAAGGACTTACAAGATGGATTTTGGACAACAATAAAGACTTTGTGAATGTTACCAAAGAAAATCAACTAAATTTCGAGTTTACGTGGAATCGTTCAATGTTACAAGGGTTACAAGTTTAAGAGCACTCAAAATAAAGCTTTCAGATGAGGTAAGGGTGTAAACACGTCTAGATTGATCATTTCCCATGATAGTATTAATAATGAAGTTTTTTCTCATATACGTTGCATTAGTCTCTTTTTACCAGTTTTCATCCATAATACTCCAGAGGTTTCATCCCACTTTTACTTGCTGTTAATGATGGTAATTAGACCAATAATTTAATCTTGGCAGTATTTTTGTCAATGAGTATAATATATATGTCAATATCCATTCAGCTAACCTAAAGATAAGGACGAGAACAAAACATTTAATACTTATATTGTCGATGTTTACATAAAATGGCAAGAAACCAGACAATATTCAAGCTTTGAGTTTGGGTTTTCAGTTTGATTTAATTCAATTCTTTAAAAATAGATAAAGCATGAAAATCGAATCAAATCGAAGATTGAAATATATGTTTGATAGGAATGATAGAAACGAGATTATAATAAATGCTTACCGAAATGACTTTACAGATTTTGAACTTTGTAATTTTGAGTTTCTTTAATTTCCATTGCTAGCATCAACAATAGGTTTTGTTTATTTATCCCGGATCTACCTTGAGTGAATTTTTCATTGCCAGCTGTTATCAATCACAATCCAAGTTCGTCAAATAATTACAATAATTGTGAATAATTCATACTAGTGTTGCAACAATATTATCGATACAATAAATAATATCGATAACAAAGCTAGCAATATTTATCGATAAGCCTGACAATACTATCGATAACTAATATTATCGAAAGATCTTAGGTCCAGCGACAATGAAAAAAATTTTCTGAAGCAAGTCAATAATTAATGAAAAATGCACGGGTTAATGTTAATAAAATAGTGTTCCTAAGCTCGCTGCCTGATTCTTTAATTAAGTTTTCAATCTGCAATTCGGTCAATGTAAATCTAATACCTGTTTTTTTCCTATTTTATCATATTAAATCCTATGCAAATAACAATATATTGCAATATTTTTCAATATTTTTTCGATATTTTTTCAATAACAATATCATCAATATGTATCGATAAGTACTCAAACAATATTTTTCCCATCGATAAATAACTTTTTTCAATATTTTGCAACACTAATTCATACTTTTTGTACAATTTGATGAGAAAAAAAATTGAAAATAATTGCAAACAGTCTTATAACGCCATCTCTGTTTTTATCATGGGACCACAGAAACTAGCAGCTGTTTACTCGGTTTGTTTGGTTATGTCAAACGTGTACTTAACAAATAATCTGTAATAAACAATCATGTTCCATATTTATTCTAAATCAATTCATTCTTGTTCGTGTATTTTTTGACACTTAGTGTATTATTTCTTACTATACCTTTTTCCAAGGTATTTCCCTGATTATGGTGAATTCTAATAGTCAACGTCCCAGTGGCCAAAAGGCACAATCTATTCCTTCTAGATCTTTTAATTCAAACACTTATATTTGTTTTATATCTGTTTTATTTGTTTTACTCGGATCTTATTACATAAAATGGTTGAAAGATCAGGAAAAGGTTGAACCTTCCTTACCACAGAAGCCTGTGCCGCTCAACACAAGTAAAAATACTTTTCTTGAATCATTAAAAAATGAATTAGTTCCATTAGATGACAACTCAAAGAAAGTTACCATAAAGGATATTGATTTATTCAATAATGTCCATCTATGGCCTCGTCTCCATTCCATTTCTCAAATGGATTATTTCCGTTACATCAAACTCAATCTCAATCGAACATGTAGTTTATGGTCTGATGATACAAGATGTTCAATGAGAGACTGTACCATTAAATTTTGCGAGGCATCATCACTACCTCCAGAATTAATTGCAGATGAACAAAAGTTGGAGGCAGAAGAAGAGAATTGTAAAGCCACCCAGAAGTTATCCAAAATTGACGAAACTGTATCATCGGCTCATATAGAAACCATGGATCACCTGTTTGAATGTTACGAACGAGACCAAGAGGAAGGTCAATATATTGACTTGTTATTGAACCCAGAAAGATTCACGGGATATAAAGGCGAATCAGCTCATCGAATATGGAGATCTATTTACGAGGAAAATTGTTTCCTCAAAAGTCATCGTCATAAAACTCCTTTCTCCGTTGATAAGATGTGTTACGAGGAGCGTATTTTTTACCGTGCTATTTCAGGTCTCCATTCATCTATAAATATTCATCTATGTTCTGCATATTTGTTCATGGATGGAACTTTTACCTACAACCTGCAAGAATTTAATAAGAGATTTGCTGGTCATGAAGATTATATTAAAAATTTATATTTCCTTTATCTTCTAGAATTAAGAGCTCTAGACAAAATCGACAAATATTTATTAACTAAAGTCAACTGGTTGTCCAGTGGAGATCAGAATGCGACTCGTGAAGCCATCAAGAATCTCCTTGTAACTGTCCGATCATTCAAGTGGCATTTCAATGAATCGGCTATGTTTTCCCATGAACCAGCGGTATCTCAAGAGTTTGCCCTTCATTTTCATAACATAACGACCAACATCATGGACTGTGTTGGATGCGATAAGTGCAAATTATGGGGAAAAGTTCAAATTCACGGACTAGGTACAGCATTCAAGATACTTATAAATCAAAATGTAGATCGGATTCATTTACATCGTCATGAAATTATTACACTTATTAACGCTTTAACTAGACACTCAACGAGTATCAAAAATCTAGAAAATTTCAATAAGCTTCTTAAAAGTCAAAAATTGTTAAATTTTTCCTGAAAATTTTATTGCACATCTATTTGTTACAATCTAATACCAATCTCTCACCTTAGCTACAAAAATTTGTTTAATTGCTTGTAACTAAGTTATAAATTATGAATTATTTTACATATGATAATTAAAAGATAAATTATACTTTGCAATCATCTCAATTATATTAAAAAATTGGTCTCTCACACTTTTATTTTTCTAACAAAATGTAGACAAATAAGAAAGAAATCTATTTCTTAGCAACAATTCATCGATTTTTCAATCAATGAGCATTGTTTGAGATTCTGAGAGTCATTAAAATCACAAAAAAAGTGAAGCTTATTTTAAAAGTATAAATTGAAAACAAATTGACAGATGGAAAGTAATTCAATATAAAATTAAATAATACATTGGATTGGTGTGGGAATTGACGATTTAAATGACTGGTAATCTCTTTCTCTCAATATTTCATAGAATTTCATCATGACTTTTACCAATGAAAGACTAAAATACAATATGTACATGTAACATGAAACTCATAATCATCTAAAATGTCTTATTAGAGAGCAATTATGTTTTGTCTGCAATCAAGCAATTATTGGTGATCTTTTACAGCTTTAAATAAGGCTTGGTAACTGTCACAGCAAGTTAACACTAGAGAGCAGATTTACATAATTCATGAATTGAGTGCTGAAATTGAACCAAAATTTTTTAATTGCACTAATTTCATGATAAAATTACGTCCATGAGAAAGCTCAATTACTGATATGTTTAATTTCGATATTGATATACAATAAGAATGTGAGTTTATTATTTAATCTTTGCCATGAAAAGACGAATTAACAATTTAAAAACCTCGAAATACCTCGAAATTCAATCTATTTTATTTTAACATACATTCATTTTTCTTTCTGAATTTCCCTGAAACTACCGAGTAACCGGTTGCAGAGTCTGTAATTCAAACTCTGAAAGACTGAATACATTCACTATGAATTCATAATAGCCTTCAAGTTTTTATTCACTTGATTGTTATTATGATACCTCGATATCATTAATTAGATATTGAAATGATAAAGAAAATTACGTGATTCTGTATATTTCCATTTGTGTTTTTGTTCTGCTCACTTTGAACAGTATTTGTTTCGTTGAAACGTTTTAATTACATCCAGTTACGTTTTTATTTCATCTTTATAAAAGTCATATTTTAAACTTGTCATAGCTAGTCTTTTTAACCGAGTTAAACAATTATTAACCAGCAGTTCGACATAATCATGTGAAAAAATTTTAACCAAAGTTATTTTTATTCTAAAACTCTCTGTGCTGAATTCGGCGAGTGCTTAACTCAAAGGGAGATAACAATAATATACAAATGCAATGAAAGGACTGGGTTCTTTAGGTGCCATAGGATCAACAATGAAAGATTATGGTTGTTCTGATGTATTTCATTAGCCTATGGATTGCTTATTCGTTAATTGGAAACGACTGATAGTGTTTACAGAATAGATCTGATCATTTAATCATCTCTAGTCATTGGATCAATTCATGATTTCGGAAGTGACCAGTAGAGCGACAAGTATTTGGAAAAATAAGAAATGGTAAAATAATTGGCGCTTATTGGCTTACGTTATTAGAGGATTCATTGGAAAGAGAAATGAAAGGTTTTGAAACACCTAATTTAAAGGAAAAATTATATATGACAATACACAATTGATTGTAAACAATTTAAACGTCCATTAGTATCTAACCAATTGGTCGAAAAAATTAATTGATATGGCTACTTAAATTTCTTTTGGATAATCATGTTACCAACAAATTGGTCGTTTGAGAAACAAAGGCTTAGTACTCCTAACAAGAAAGATTGTAAGATTATTTTTGTGATTAAACGCAACTCCTGTGGTAAATCCTTGAAGATTGCTCGAATGGCTCACGATATGCTCGGTGGGAACGGTATCTCTGATGACTATCATGTAATGCGCCATGTAAACAATTTAATACCAATGAAGGAACGCATGACATTCTTGCTTTAATAATAGGAAAAGCTATCATAGGAACACAAGCTTTCTTTTGAATGAATTTTAATTGTGAACTAATTTGTGAAGATTCGAATTCGCAATATTTTTCTCTCTTCAAACCGATTCTTATTTTTATATATTTTAGTTGAGTATAGCTATAGGTAATTACTTGTAACGAATAAAGTTCATAAATTGATTGCAAACATTTAGGGTGAACTCTGATGAGCTGTTGAAAAGACAATCACTGATCACAGTAATCACTTGGTTAGAAATATTTATATCGAAATCTTGGTCTCGATTGAATTTCATAATTCCTATTTAAGATTCATCAACAAAAAAATTTTAAGCCCTATTCGACTCTTTTCTAATAAAACTTGTACTATTTAATTTCGTTTGATAAGTTACCCTTTGAATCAGGGGAAAGGTTGAAGAAACATGATTTCAAAGATTGACAAAAAATTATCTAACATTTAATAAATGATGATCTATTTTTGGAAAAAGATAATCGCATCTGAGAATTATTTACACATTTTGAATATGATCATGACTTTTTACGACTTGATAAGTTATTAAGAGAAATTGTTTCTCAGGATGATAGCATGGATTCTCTCGCTTGATAAAGCAGAATGTAACAAGATTCACTACTTTTCTGGGTATCACTCGTTATTCCATAGAAATCTTCAATTGAAGAAACATCCATTTTTTCAACCATTTCATCATCGAAGAGTAACCAAAAGCCGAATGATTTGACTATAGTTATATAATGACCTCTGTTAGGACCGGGACCACAATGTATAACAACTGCAACCAGATCATAAAGCTTATCATCACCGCCTCGATTGGATGCTTTATTAAACAGCCTTAACTCTAATGGAAATACGACACGGTAGGAAATTTTGGTATGCCTATTCTGTGATTCCATATATTTAAATCTTTTAAGATGAAGTGCCAATATCATAGGTAATTTTTTGATTCTCATACGCTTTTGAGCCTCCTGTTTGGAACAGCAATTTTCACAATAATATTTATGCTCCGAAGATAGTGTTTCTGTATTACTGAAAACTCGCAAACAATGCGTTATAGAAGTATTTTGTTGAATTTCAACACTTAAGTCTAAAAAATCTTCATCTTTAGATGATAAGGATTCACAGTTTAGACAACGGGTCTCATTGGTTAATGTTCCTTGGAAAATATCCTGGATCCAAGTTCGATTGCTATCTGAATTGTTTTTACCATTATTATCGGTGGGTCCAGTTTGATTACCAGATTTTTCAGCAGCCAATAAATCTGCAATAGTATTTAACAGGTAATTGAAAAATTCATGGGCATCTTGTTGTAAAAAATTATCAAAAACAACGTTTTCTTTTTTCAGACGAGCAATAAACTTTTTCGGGGCAACGGTTCCAGTCTTCTTTTTCTGAGTAGCGATGTGATGATACAAATCAGCTAAACATGTTAACAAGGTTTCCTTATTTTGAGATACTCTTTTATTTTTGGCTTTATATTCCAACACTTTTTGCCGGAAAGGGCGACAAAAATACAGCGCTTGAAGAACACTATTACAATAACAAGAATTACCAAAGTTGACAAGTCCAAAGTAATGTTCATTAACAGTTAATGATTCACAATTCAATTCCTTCTCCAGTTGAGATATATTACCTCCCATGATAAAGCGAGGTTACCAAGCTAAGCATAAGCTAGGAGAGAGCAGAAAAAAAGTGAAAAACAAATAGGTTTTACAATCAATCCAATGGTGATTCATACACCCAGAATAACCATTCATTCAAAAGAATGATCAACAGGTAGTTTTAATTTAAGAATTACACCATAATTAATAAAACACAGGGACATTTGTTAAGAAAATAATCAATTAACTCAGACTAGAGCGCAGATGAATAATTCGTAATTACATGTACCCTCTTTAGGGAGAGTCAATTTCTGTTTTCTTTTTGAGGCGCTACTTTCAAATATATTCAATACGTGATGCAAAAAAAACATTACAATTGATTGTATTCAATTGAATCTATTTTTCATTTAACTAATTAAAACAAAACAATAGATGTTAACAATAAGAAAATAAAAAGATTAAATCAGCTCATTTACCGGCTATTTAATCCGAGATGTTTCAATTTTCAAAATAAAAATGCCTCCATTTTTTTCACTTTTCATGATCATTTCATAATTTAAAAACAACTAATTTTGAGATTTCAAATATTTATTATCAGTTTGATAAAAGATTTTGTTATGCTAGAATTAACAAGCTTTTTTAACATGGATAAGGCTACATGGATTGAATTTCTGGCAAGAAAAAAGATTTTCTTAAAATCATGACATATATCATTTACAAATATATTTTGAATTGATTATTATTAATTAATACGTGTATATATAAGATAAATCTTGAATAAAAAGGCGTTGAGTTAGTTAAATCACTGAAAATTCCTTATAGTAAATTAGTAAGAGCAGTTCAGTGTTGAGATTGTGAAGAAGTCCGAAGGCAGTCAAGGAGAGATCGACACAGATCAAATTTATTAAAAGTCGTAATGCATTAAAAGAGTAGAGTAGGGCGATCAAAATTATTAATAGCAATTGTGTATTAAACTCAAAAGGTCCAATAATCTCAAAGTTTGCTTATTTAGCTCGTATCCGAGAAATTTTCTTTGATTTCCTTTCGTCATTTCGTGAAGGGACAGCAGCTGAAGAAATTCCTTGGGTTCGACTATACAGAAATTTGTAAGCCTCTTGGCGGATGAAATCAATTACATGAGAGACTCCGATCTGAAGTTGATCAGCAATTTGTGGTATCCATGGGTTTCCCTCCATTCGACAAACACTTCGGTTGGAACAGAGATCAAGATTTCCTAATTCCGGGGGCAAAGCACTGAAAATTAAGAAATAAATTATTAGCAAAAATGGTAACTCTAATTTACATTAATAAAATCGGTCATGTTTTGAATAAATTGATTATTAGTCAGAGTTAAGTTAACAAAAAAGGACCAGACTTGAGTTTATTTTCAGGTTTCTGTCATCGTCGGTTTTGTTAACTAACTCTGACAACTACTGTAGTGTTAAAAATAATCTGTATGACCAATAATTACCTTAGACGATTGTTTTGAATGTGTAATTCCCTTATTCGTGTAAGTTGCCCGATTTCACGGGGTAAAGTGAGTAAATCATTATCCCGAAGACATAACTGGAATAGATGAAAAATTGATTGAGATTAATTTGATTGGGCATTACGAGGGTAAACATTGAAACTTACAATCAAAAGATTTTTAAGTTGGCCGATTTCAGAAGGCAAATATTCAAAATCATTGTCTCCTAAATACAACGCTCTTAAGGTTTCTGTTGAAAATAGATAAGCGATATAAAATTGAACATGAATTGAAATAATAAACCCGTCAAATTTGATGGAAATCATAATAAATCAATAATGAATGGCCAAAATTCTTGAATAATGCCAAAACTCGAGGAAGTAGCAATCAAAAATCAGACTAATGTCCTCATAGCTAATAAATTATATTCATACCCAAGGTGTAGAAATTGTTTGGAAAACATTTAGCATCGAGATTGTTGTAAGTAAGATCCAATACTTCCAACACTGGAAATTCACCAAAATCTCTAGGAAGATTATACAAACGGTTCATGCTGTATAATAAAAGAAATTATAAGAATCGTTAGGTTTTTCAGCAGGCTCATGTTATTTGCTTTAAGAAAATTTAATTTATGAAAGCAATCAAACTGATTGTCAAAACATATATTCTGAAGTAATTGTGATTTACTTTGCTTTTATTGCTATGTAACCCAAGACGGTTGAATAAAATCAATTTAAGGCAACAAAACAATAAACAAACGACAAGCAAAATAATTATTGAAATCAAGCCAGAAAGTGTGGTGGAAGCAAAAATAAACCAAAAATACTAATACAGACATCATAAAGGCAGTGAGAAATTCAATCAATATCAATAGAAGTTTTGTTATTATGTGGACAGTTAACGAATGAAATATGGCTAATTGTTGACAGTCGAGTGTTTGAATGAAACTCTTGAAAAGTCATTAATTTGTGATTGAGTTAGCAAATTATCAACAAAACATGAGACTAGATTTTTAAATGTAAACATTAGGGTGATCCTAAATTTGAATGTAGGAGTAAAAAGACTGAATATTTGAAAGCTGGAAATGTTGTAAAGACATTAAATATGGCATAAATCATGATAAAGGATGAGAATGATAATGTGAGGATAAATTTGAAGAAAGGCAACAAGTTTTATAGTGAAGACTGAGAAAGGCCAAAGAAGAGATGAAAAATAAGATGAATTAGGTGTATAAGTTTTACATTATTGTATGGCCTTGACTATTCTGGACGGATTCCAAAATGAATATGATTAAGGACAAGATGTGATGAACTGGATGAGAATAGATGAAAAAGAAGGAAAAAAGAGTCAAAAATCAGATCAACAAGAATAAGAGTAAACTAAAAGAGGCCAAATTCTGACAGTTTGCTCGGAAAAAATTGAAGATTAATAAATTAAATTAATATACATAGAAACTGAGAACCTAAATGATATAAACTATTAATAGTGGGACATGGGAATTAATAGTGGCTAGATTAACAGCATGTTCAAATGAATGATACTTGATGGACACACTTGGAACGGAAGTGTAGCTAAACTGTTAATGGACTGAACAGTCAAAATTAGCGGAGGCTGACCCAGAATTTTTATCTTGCATAAATAGTAACCACCTTCATAAAATAGTTGCTTGTAAATGTTCGGGTTATCACTTTTGTTCGTGGTTAAAATTCATTGTTGGCGGAATTTGTTGATTGTGTAAGGTTGATGATGAAAGGGAGCTGATATGATGGTAAGATGAAAGAAAAGGAAAACAGAAGATATTTAGATGACTCATTAAGAAGAGAAGAGGATGAATAAAAGGTTCTTTCAAGGCGTAACTTGATATACAGTCAAGACAGTCAAGATGTTTACTATGAGAGCTTTAAATCCATAACCAACTGAGTAACAAATTGATTGGTGAAAATTTCTCCATTTAGGACAAAATTATTTTTAAATATTGACCATTAGAGTGAAAAATCGATCTGGCATTGAACATGTGACGGAAATAACTGGAATTTAAACGAAATTTTCATACAAAAAGAGTCAATAGTTGGACAATCCAAAAATGGTATTGACACAATTTGAAGTTTGCTTTGTCTTTTTGGTTAGGGTTTGTTGCCTTGTAACATGCTATTCGTTCAGGAGATTAATAGGAGACTTTTTACCCACCCAACATTCAGAATTTTCAATTTAGGCAGTGATACTATGGCGGAGGGTAATTCTTCAATTTGATTATTAAACAAATTTAACGATTCCAGGTTGGTCATGTTTGAAATGGACGGAGGAATGGCTCGAATTTTGTTGTGACTCAAGGTTAACCTGGTAATGTTGTTGAGATAAACTAAGAATAGAGAAGAAGAATGAAATAAAGATTTGATAAGTAAATTGTTTGGTAAGATTTTCTTAATGAAAAAGAGTGGTTTTTTAAGGAACCAACAATTTCATCGATAAATGAACCCAAATAAGGTAATGTGCGTAAAAAGTTGAAAACAAGTCCGCCTATTTAAACAAATGGAATTAAGGAATATCAAACACAAACTTTGTGCTGATTTTTCGCGAAATAATTACGCTCCAATGAAAATTATTTGTATCATAATTAAAAAACTAGAATTGATGAAGATGGAAATAATCTAATTTATAGAAGAATTTTAAAAATATTTCTTACACACTAATTAGGACCATTAAGTTTACAAGTTCTGATTTTATCCGAATTTTCTGGTTTGATTAGAAAATTGATTTTCCAAGTTGGGCTACCAATTCGTCTATTTCTGCTAACCTTTTATAACCTCGATTCAATTTAGCTTCATATTACTCTCGTCTTGAATAATAAGCCCTATTTCAAGAAATAGATGCTAAACAAAATTCAGAGTTTCTTCAATAAACTATTTAATGTTAGTATAACTCACTTGGAATAAATAAAATCACTTTGATCAAGTCAAATTTATTTGAAAGCATAAAATAATCACAAATGTTACAAACTAACTGATGACTTTCAATCCAACGTGAAAAGAAATAGTTGACATATGTACTCACATATTCTTGGTAGTTCCTCCAGACTGTTAATCCCTCTATCACTGAGATTCGCTTCGTTTTCATTTTCATCTAAAATCTTGTGTTTAGCAGTTGATTTAGGGCTACAACCATTATTGCTGGGCAAACACGATTTAGATAAAGTCATCATTGCACCACAGTTTGAAAATCCTTAAAAGTAACCAAGAAACACAAAAATATACAGGCTTAAAACCAGGAGATATTTTTAATAGAAAGATGTAACAAATTAAAATACGATAACAGAATATCCTTAATGAAAAGATTGATTGATTGAACTAAACCAAAATAAATAATTAAATTTAAATGTTTTGTGTCAAACTCTTCATTTCAGTGAGATTCTCAAATGAGCAACTTGAATCTTGATATTTGTACTCGTATTCGGATCTTAAACATATCTGATCCTCAAATCTTGCATTTTATTCACAGTTTTCACTCTCAGCATGTCGAAAGAATGAAGAAAAATGACAAAATGAATAAGAAATTAGATTAATTAAGTTTGCAAAGTGATTGAATAATGAAGGTAGATAATTTATTGGTCACAATTAGTTGCATTTGACCGCAAGTTTTACAAAAAAACTTTCCCTGTTCGTTTAATTTGGATTATCTTCTAGCAGTTGTCTCTCCAATTTTCTGTTTTGTTGGTAGTTTCCTCTTTACAATTGGTTTAATTGTTTCTATTGGCCTCCGGTTTTGCTCTTTATTCAGGTTGATTTTGCGAACGAATTAAGGTGAGTTCATTTATTATTTCCATTTAGTTATCTATTAAAATTCATGACTGATTTATTTTATTTTTTATCTGACATAGGTTTACAACATCAACTTAAGTTTGTAAATGCTCATAGTTTTTGTGATTCGTTGAGGCCGAGATTTAACTATTCGTCATCATGCAAAAGTCAATTATTAATGTTAAATTGAATTCTGCACAATGGTTGAAAGCGTTCACAACATGTCGAAGGTTCTTCTCCGATGATTACAACTACTTGGAAAAAAGTAGTTTAGCGACTAATTTTTTTGAGAAATCACTTCCATCTCTTCCTATACCAAAATTGGAGGAATCTTGTCAACGTTATCTTGAAGCACTTGAACCGTTGATTGAAGAAAAAGATAAATATGAGTCAACGGTCAAATTGGTAAATACTTTCAAAACTGGAATTGGTCAAACTTTACACAAAGAATTGGTTCACAATGATAAACTAAACCGGCATACAAGTTACATAACAGGTTAGTATTTCATCAAAATGTTGAAAAATGAAATATCTTAACGTAATTTTATTCTTGCATCTTTTATCATTCAAGAACCGTGGTTTGATATGTATTTGTCAGCACGAACTCCTTTACCAATCAATTATAATCCATTTATGGCATGGAAACCCGATCCAACTGATGAGCAAAATGATCCCTTAATCAGAGCATCTAATATGATAATAAGTGCACTTAGATTTAGACGTTCGTTGACCGAAAATGTTCTAGCACCAGAAATTTATCACATGAATCCTAAAAAAAGTGATACTGATTGGTACCGTAAAGTGATGAAAATGTCTCCTTCACGATATTCATGGTATGCATCGTTGCTTTTCAAAGCATTCCCTTTAGACATGAGTCAGTATCAAAGTTTGTTCGCCTCAACAAGAATTCCTTGTAAAACTAAAGACAGACTTCAGAAATATCCTGATTCAAAGCACATTGTTTTTTTGAAAAAAGGTTGTTATTACACTTTTCAAGTTTTAGATAATTCAGGAAATCTAAAAAGTCCAGAGGAAGTTTATTCTGCTGTAAACTATGTTTGGAACGTGCCTGATGATTATGATAAACATAGCATTGGAATATTAACAACTTTGGAACGTGATAGATGGGCCGGTTGTAGAGAAATGATCACGAAGAATCCTGTTGATGCCGAAAATCTGAATCTAATCGATTCAGCGCTATTCGTTGTTTGCTTAGATGATGATATTAATACGATGGATGATAAAGATCCTCTAATTGAAGCATCTCACAATTTTCTTCATGGTAATGCTAGAAGTTCTGTTGAACGTAGACCAGTTAATAGATGGTTTGATAAATCATTTTCATTAATATTCACTCAAGATAAACAATGCTCAATCAGTTTTGAGCACAGTTGGGGTGATGGTGTTGCTGTTTTACGTTTATTTAATGATGTCTACACTGATTCATCTAAACATAAATTTGTTAATCCTTCAACAAAACTTCAACCTAACGTCCAGAGTCAAGTAAAAAAGTTGAATTTCATCTTAAATAATCATATAAAATCAGACATCGATGCTGCTCGTGATACTTATGATTCAGTAATATCAAATCTTGATCTAAATTATTGTATTTACTCTCGTATGAATCGCAATTATTTCAAAAAGAACAAGCTAAGTCCAGATTCAATGTTCCAGTTGGCCTTTCAAATGGCTTATTATAAAATATCTGATGGAAAGACTCCAACAACATATGAAGCTGCTTCAACTGCCGGTTTTAAACATGGTAATTATTATAATTTTATAGATGATTTAAAAGATTCTTTTATATTCATCACTAAAATTCCCGTAACTTTTGTCTATTGCAGGTCGGACTGAGACAGTTCGTTCAGCCACTAATCAAACCAAGAAAGCTTGTAAATTAATCCATTCCTCAACTACTAAACATTCAAATGATGAACTTGTTCAAGCACTGACTGATTGCTCTAAAAAACATTCCGAGCTGAACAAAAATGCTGCTATGGGAAAAGGTTTCGATCGTCATTTATTCGCTCTCAAATATTTAGCTAATAAAAACAAAATATCAACTCCAACAATATTCAGCGATCAAAATTATATTCACGCTAATCATTTCACTTTGTCGACATCATCATTATATGGTGAATATTTCGTTGGCGGAGGATTTGGTCCAGTTGTTGATGATGGCTATGGTTTAGGCTATGGTTATACTAATCAAAATTTAGGCGTTTTTTGCTCTTCATACAAAGCTCACAGTAAAGGCGCTCAATTAGTTGAAGCTATTGTCGCTTCTTTAGATCAAATTGGTGATATACTGGAAAAATAATGTTAACTGAAATTTTTCAATCTTGAAAGCAGTATATTAAAAACTAATATATTATATTTTTAACCTTACCTGGAGTTATCCAATCAATTTTTTCGAGTCAATACAGTCTGGAAGATTAGCTTAATCAGACTAATTGTTCAGTCTGTATTACTGAAAAATCAAATGATTTAGGTAAAGTCATGATTATATGATAATCTGAAAATCTTTAAAGATTTTAAAATATTGAGCAACATGTTAATTTAATATTTTTTTGACAGTTTCAACTCTTAGATATCAATAGTATTGAAATTGACATCGATAAATGTTATTGAAATTATCGATGAACATGTGATAGTTGTTTAATCTAAAGTTTAGATTCTAAACACTATAATTATAAAATTGTACAAACACTAATATTCAACCTTTCGTATTCTAATTTATTGTTTCAATTTAATTATGCCGACTTACGAGATCTTGTTCACTGTCAGAAGATTAGCGAAGGTGAGTTTATCATCTTTAGTTTACAATCGTTTTATTTCTTCATTTTATAACCTTTCTATTCCTGTGTTTAGCCTGATTTGGTTTCATGTTTAAAACGTGTTGGTGAAGTATTGTTAGATAATCATGGAATTTTGAGAAAAATCGAATATTTGGGAACAAAGAAATTTCCCTATAAAATGCCGAAAGCTGGTTCAAAAACTCCTGGTCTTCATTCATCTGGAAGGTAAACAAACGAGCTTACAATCCGTTATCCTTATCAATTCATAGTGCCTTTCTAAATTGTTCCGTTTTGCTAATTTAAATCTTTTCTTTGCTGATAGTTATTTCCTTTTCCATTGTGACTTACCCTATTCAACTAATCTAATGATCTCTAATACTCTCAAACTGGATCATGATTTGATACGAGTTTCTCTGCACTCTAAAAACACCGCTTTACCCGAGGATTATGAATGCACTTTGGCAGAAGAAATGCTACCACCTTCATACCGAAAAAGTGTTCAAAATTTAATTAAGGAAGGACGTAAAAAGAGAGATCCAAAAGATTTAGGTCCAGATGCTGAAAAATGGTAATCTCTACTATGAAGCTTTTATTTGTCAAATAGTTAAAAATTAATTCTTTTGTAATATAAAGAACGTATGTAATGTAGTTGATACGATTTAATGAGCTAACTGCTCGAATAAAGTTCCCAATCATTGAAAATCGTTAAACCGTAAAAATATCAAACTTATTTTACGATAAGTTGAATAAATTAAATACGGTAATTGCAAAAGAAAAATTTAGACGAATGGAAAGCGAAAAAAAATGAATGATGATTACAATGAGAATGATGAACACGATAATTGAGAGAATGAGTGACAAAATGAAAGGATGTTGAAAAATGCTGGTTGAAAGGGTCTTTGTCTATTATATTTATTATCACTCTACCATATAGAGCCATTTTTGTCCATGTTTATTCTGAGTGTCCTCATGAGCTTCATAAGTAATTTTTGCATTATAATTCATCCTTTGCTTTAGAATGCGTCTGAAAATACAAAATCAGAGTATTAATGATGAGAGTAAAAACGCAGTAATTTTTTATGCAAAAACTAACCCTATTTTCATAACAGCAGCTTCATCTTTATAGTCTGATGTCCAAACAGCAATTTTATCAACACCACGTCTGATATTTATAACTGCACCGCAGATTTGATCACTCTCCTCTCCAAAAGCATCACCAATTAGGCACAAAAGCTGTAAAATAAGAGAGTTAAAACACTGTTAGTTCAAATGAACTTTAAACGAGGCTCCAAATAGTGTACAAATGACTTACTGCCTCCAACCACATTTCATCTAACGCTTTACTGAAACTTTTCTGAAAAGTGAAAAGCCATCTGCCTCCCTTGGTGTTACGAGTATCTTCCCACATTGGTTTGATTCCATACTTAAAGACGCAATAATCTGAACCAATTTTTAAATTACTTGCTAATTCAATATGATTGTAAAGGCTGAATGAAACAAGGAAAAGAACGTAAGGTTACCAAATGCAAAATTGTTTAAAGTGATTTGCAATTGACAAATCGTTTAGAGTTTGCCTAGGTTTTAACAATTAATTAATAATACTTACGCCCAAAAATCTTCAACAGTTTTAAATGTAGTTACTTCAAGAAGATTAAGAATCCACTCTTTTTTTTCACCTCTCCAATACCACAACTGCCACTCATTTTGCAATGGATGTTTGACAAAATCGATAATTGAATTATCTTCCTCTGGTTGATCAGCTGGTGCAGACATTATCGAAATGAATTTCACAAAAGATAACACTTAATGAGGATAATTAAAGATTTGACTCTACAATATTTAACTGTTTACTTGAATCTGACGAGTCTACATTAACAAGATTTTTCTTACAATACTTTTAAATAGCAACCGGCAAACACGTTTAGTCTTTCTTTTTGGCGCTCGAATCAAATATTTTTTGAAAGTGTGAGATTTTTTTATTGAAATTAGACACAACTAATTCAAATCTTTTTATGACTTACTTTTAATTCAAAAGATTATTGAATACAATTGATTTTTACTTCCACTGTTAATGATAAGACTGGAAATCGCATTAATTTAGATCAACTTGCCTTTGAACCTTATATGAATCGCAATGCTATTTCATTATCTATATACAAACTGGTGATAAATTTTGATTAACTAATTCACGATCTGAATTTTGTTGGAAAAAGAGCTTCGAAAGCATTAGGAATTAATTTGATGATATCTGTCGTGGTCATCGTACGACCCAATTGTTCAAATGCAAGTTTGTTACATTTACGCGTAAAAAGACATGCCGCATATGCCGCCAAGATGCATGGATTAAGTTGATGAATATTCAAAAGAGAGCCTGCAATTTGCTTACTAGAGTGACTCCAGAAAGCGAAAGTAGCCATTGAACCAACTAATATATCACCTTGACCTCCACATCTACGATTAGACCCATATTGGTCGCATGAGATTAACATGTTACCATCTGAAATGAGATCTTGTCGTCCTTTGCGGACAATTGTGACATTCCCTAATTTTGAACACATCTCTTTCAGTTTTTCTCCTGGTGAGTCATGTTCTTGATCATCCAAAGCATGTTGAAATATTAAATTATGTAACCTGGAGAATTCAATGGCGTTAGGTGTTAATATAGCTTTCTTGTAATTTTTGATGACATCAGGTTGTTTACAAATAAAATGGAGTGAATCTGCATCTAAAAGAAGGGGTAAATCAAATTCACGAGCTTTGGTAATCAGAGAAGAAACCGTTTGAGAAAGTGCTTCATCTCGACCTAAAGGAGATAAATAAAAGTATGATTATAAAAGCTTTAAAAAAAATTTAAAACACAAAATATATTATAATAAATGAATGAGGAAATACTCACCTAAGCCAGGTCCAATAATAAGTGCGTGAAGACGAGGCATATATTGTGACACTGTTGCAATGACATCTTTAGAATCTAAGACAGGCAAAACAATCAACTCTGGTGAATATGATTTAATTGGAATAGCAGCATCTGAAGCACAAAAAACATAAACCAAATCAGCTCCTATCTTTAGACTTGAAATTGACGCATAGTAAGGTGCACCACTGAACTCTTTGCATCCTCCAATAACACCAATCCGTCCTGCCTGACCTTTATGACTGTGATCAGATAATTCAGGAATCACCGAAGACAACAATCCTTCAATTAATTTTGAATCATCCATTGTGCACTATGATTAATCAAAATAAAAAATAAAAAAAGAGGAAAGGCAAACGCATAGTAACAGTTGACGATGCAAACAAAAAGTATGTAAAGCGGCAAAATTCATTTTATTGCATGAAAAGATAGAACTGGTTGCAATTGATTTACCAGAAATTGATAAAAATGAACGTAAATCGTTAAATAAATATAATTTCACTTGCACTTTTTTCTTTCATTTAAACACTTGTCCAAAGAGTAGGATAACTTTACTTGTCTCTATAGTTGAATATGAATTTTAATGGATATTTTTTTTTTAAAAAAAAGGTTGAAAAGGTGAGCAAATTAGATATGCATAAGTATAATTTTTTGAACAATTGAGAGATATTTGCGCTTGTAACGCCAATTTACAGAATAAAAACACTTATTTTGATTTTGAAATTGATTATCCCAAAATACGATCAAAAATTCCTTTTCTGAATGGCCTTTTCAGCCAGTTAAAACCATTAACTCGCATTCCAAGTAAAAGAGGAGAACGACTTGAGTTATTGTTGTGATTGTTTCGATTTGAATGCTCATGATGAGATCCACTTTCACTAGCACTTCCAGGGTCTTTAGGATGATGATATGAATAATTTGGTAATGGATATCCAACATGGTGATAAGGTGATAAAGTTCCCATATATTTCCTCATTGGTCCATCGCTTCCACCGTAGCCAGCAAATCCAATGCCGTGAGTTGAACTCAAATAATGTATTGGAATCTTTTTATAAACAAACGGTTCAGGATCTAAACTAGGACTATTGGCAGGAAATCCCGAGCCATAATAGTCACTGTAAACAAATGCCACGAAATAGCCAATGAAAATAAATAGTACCTGTGGTTGAGATAGATAATGATAAGAAATAAACATTAGAATATTCATAAAACTTCTTAATTTTGGCTCTTTATTGACAACCAAAATTTTTACTTAAATTGCTTAAACCATACTAACCACAATCTTCATTTTAACTACTGGCTTTTAATTCAACATCAGTGAAACTGATTTGACTAATTGACACAGTTCGTAAATAAAAGAGCCCAATTTAGACTGATCACAATGCAGTTTAATCACTCACAGAATGGTTTTCCCATTATCATATCTAATAATACTCAACTTCCTCTTGAATTTTGTTAGATTGAATGAAAAAATTAAATCATTCAAACATTTGAAATGGAAAGTAACCAAAATAAAAGTTAATCAGGCCATTAGATTTGATGAATTACATGCATCTATATTTGATCTACTTGTAAGTTAAAGTTGAAACTTAGATCGCCTTTTTTCAATTATGAGACCAGATTTTTTTCATTCTCTTATTTGAGAAATTAAAATCCCTGTTTCTGTACAGATCACTTCGATTTTTAGTTGAATCAACCGCTTTCTAACTCTTACGGTCACAGAAACAGATGCAACAAAACCAAAGAGTCAAGGTAAAGCGAAACTGAGCAAACCAAATAAACAGGCTGTTAAGTCTGACGCGCGTGATTTGACACAAATATTCGTAAATTAATATGAAAACCTGGAATTATTTTCTTTAAGCTCAGGATTTTCTTTGATTAACATTAAAAACATTGATCACTATTCAAATTAAAATTAGTAAATAATATGAAACAATGAACAATATTCACAATCAAGTTGATTTGTTGTCTTTGTCGTTGTTTACCTGTTTGCTTTTGTTTCTCTTTGCTCCAGAAAGACCAAAAAGAGCTTCAAGTTCAATGTGCAAGAATCTCATTCACCTATCCTTATTGTGATTATAATACAAATACAAATTCATACCATAGCTAAAAAGTGACTTGATTTCGTATTTTTGTCTTCTTTTTGCCTTTTTGCCTTCTGTCTTATTTATCAGACCGTTTAAACACAAGCTCCCTTCAATTCAATTTACAATATTTATTTTACTAGAGATGTGTTATTTATTTCTTCACTAAAAATTAATTGTTTTAATTATTCCTACACCATATTAGAGAGTAAAACTTTTTTATTCAGTAGAGTAACCAACATCATCCTTTAATTTCAACCCAGAATCAGCTTGGATCCAGAAGATTGCGCTTGGTTCATCAATTAGATATTC
Source organism: Tetranychus truncatus (assembly GCA_028476895.1). NCBI lineage: Eukaryota > Metazoa > Arthropoda > Arachnida > Trombidiformes > Tetranychidae > Tetranychus > Tetranychus truncatus. Next base: position 14,893,354 of record CM052062.1, read on the forward strand.
TAGTAAGATTTTATAGTAAGTATTTCACATTAACATCTTAACAATAATAAGTCAGAAATTCTACAACTTGATAGAGTCTTCAATTGTAATTTATTCTTGTTGACAATTTTTGAGCTTTTTTACTCAAACGCACAAGCGATATTTGTTTCTCTCATGGATAGGCACTTGTCATCAGCGTGGGAATCGACTGTTGGTTTTTACAAAGACAAAAAGAAACGCTTTATTAGGTGGATAATGAATGGTAACATTTCATTGATTGAGAAACATGTTTATTTATCTGATGTTATGGCAGCTATGTCATCTGCAATCCTGAAACAATACCAAATCAAACACATTATTACGGCCAACATCAAGCCATTAAGTGAAGTTCTAGTTGATAGTTACTTATGGATTGATTCAGAGGACATGCCAAGACAAGATTTAATCTCATACTTTCCTACGACCAATGAATTCATTGAAGCAGCAGTCTCTAAAAAAGAAAACGTTTTGGTTCATTGTATTGCTGGTGTTTCTCGATCAGCCACAATCGTAACTGCTTATTTGATGAAGAAAAAGAATAAACCAGCCGAAGAATGTCTTGAAAAAGTTCGTAAAGAGCGATCAATTATAGATCCTAATGAAGGTTTTAGGAAACAATTGAAATTATTTGAAACCATGGGATATCAAATTGATGTTCTTAACAAAGATTATCGCCTTATTGCGTTGGATCAACTGATTCTTAGACTATCAAGGAGATATTACGCATACTGTTCGTTGAACCCAAGTGCTGCAAATGATATATTTCAGGTATATTTAAATAAATTAGCCAAGACTGAAACTCTATATCAACCTTTGATTGTTTTCAAGTGCAAAAAGTGCCGCACAAAATTATTCACTGACATCAACGTTATTTCAGAAGAGTCGGAAGAATGCAAATCTATTTATATAGAGCCGCAAGTTTGGATGAGAAGTGTTTTACAAGAATTTACTGTTTGCGATATTAACTGTCCACAATGTACTAAGAAGATTGGACGCTTTGACTTGAATGGAATTAATTGTGATTCAAAATGTACGAAGCATTCAATTTTGAAAGGATTTTTCAAAGTAAATTTAAATGATATTGATGCTGACAAATGCAATATTGGACAAACCGTTCACAAAAGTAAAGCTCAATGACGCCAGTCTCACAGTCAACAAATCACACATCAAAAATTGTAATATTCATGAATTTCATCATATTTATTGCTTATCTATAATATTTTACAATAAATGATGATTATCAGATTAATTGAGTTGGTTATTTGAATAATATTATAATAGAAAAGCATATTTTGGCACATTAAAAAAAGACTAGCTAATAATGAAAGAGTTGTACATATATTGGCAAAATCGAGGAAATAAATAGCCTTAGCACTGGCCGAGTTACTCAGTAATTTAGCAAAGTTCATAAGTTTCATTGGGTTATGGCATTAATTGGCTAGCAGTTGCTGAGAATAAATAAATATTAAATTAAAGGATACTGTTGGCTTATTTTCAGAGCTCTTGATGATGATTCTTCGGATGAAAAGCGGCATCAATAATTTGTTTTGAATCTTCAGTGTCACTGATATATTGTTCATCACCGACATAATGTGTGGGCGAAATGAGCAACGGCGATGCACTGAGAGCACGTAAGTTACGATTGGGATAATATTTAGACCAATCTGGATTCGGATGCTTATCAAACATTATCGGTAGAAATTCATCGATAGGAAGTAATTTCTCCAGTGGTTTGGAATCAATCAATCGTTGGGCTCCTAATTTGGTCAAGACATAACCAATTGTCCAATACGAATAATTGGGTAAAATTAGACCATTAATAGCCGTTCTGCTCTCTGATTCATCTGTTTGAATTTTTCGCCCAAGGTAAATTAAATCAGCTGGTCCAAATGATTTCTCATATGTTTTGATTGCTTCTAATAGCAAATTAAATCTAGGACGGAAAGATCTTTCGAATCGAACATCGTCTTCAAAAATAACTACCATACTGTAATTGTTTGATAACATATCTAACCAGACATTATAATGGGATAAGAAACAGCCAATCTCTCCATAAGTCATGGGTCTTTTATGGTAGGGATCTTCATAGTTGGGTAAAAATTTGATTCCTTTTTCCTTAAGAAACTCTTCATTGATTAATTTACCATCAACGGCTTTCCAGAATGTGGCGTCAATACCAAGAATATCCATTCGCTTAGCCATTGCTTCTTTTCTTTCAGGACGACGTTCCAAATTGATGATGTAAACTTGATCAACACCAAGTTTATCTTTGATAGGAGTATCAACCAGATGAATAAGCTCCTTGGATAGTGGGAAGAATGCTCCTTCAATTGTAGCTTCCAATTGAAGATCGATCAGTTCTTGGTCAAACCTATTTAAATCCATCGATTCAACGGATGGCATTAAATATCCCCAAATTTCCTGGTTGGTTATATACATAGATAGGTTTTGTGATTTAGCTGATAAAGCGAAAGCTATAATATCATCATAGGGACAGTTATTCAAATGAGTTGCATTGAAAGTCAGTTGATGGCTTGCTGAGATTCTCATATCTATCAAAATACAGGAGTGAATCATTGGAACTTGAAATATTCCTAATTTAGTTCGATCTAAAATCGGCATATAATCGTTGGTCCTCAGGTAATAACCTTTTTCGTTCATTCCAGCCCAATAGTTAGAATAGGTTCCAAGTGAATATAGCATAGGAGCTATTAATGATTTTTCTGAGTCAACTAAGTGACTGAGGGTTTCTTCATTGACCAGTGCAACATCTGAGTCCATTAACAATAAATAGTCTGCCCAGTCTAATCGAGCTTGACTAAAAGCAATTGTCTTGAGTTTGATAATTTTATTGAAACGATTGGGATTCCAATATTCATCTAGATCAACCAATGGTTCATCTAGAGGATCCAAGTAATTATAATTAACTGAGATGTCATGGTAAAATGGTTGGTTAACACGAATCCATGTTTTCAAGATTTTCAAAGTTAACCAATTTCTTTCATATCTTTGATCCTGTCGGTTGAAATTTGCTTCTAAAACATGAGGGTATAAGTCCAGATAAATTGTCACTCGCGTACGATTTTTAGGATAATCTTGATTCTCGATGGAGCTTAATGTGTAAGGTAAAATTTTGGCTTTAGAATAAGCATGAATTGACAGAACAAGCTCAATGGTTGGCTTTAGTTTAAATAAGGCACATGAAATTGATGAAATGAGGATTGATGAAATTAAAATAATTATGACTAGAAATTGAAGTTTCCCCATTATTATTATATAATTTGAGAGCTGTAATTCATATGATCAAAACATTGAAAAAAGATTGATTCGGTACTTCATTCTGATAAAATCAACGATGAAAGCAAATAGATCAATCACATTAGTGTAGACACTGAACAATATTTATTTTTCACTTAATTGAAGCATATTGTCAGGTAATCCAGCTAGATATGAATTAAATTCCCTGCCATTGTGGCAGAAATGGTTTAATGTGTTAAATATTGAAAACTCATTTACAACCAAAGAGTAAAGGAAGCACTTCGCCTCTCTAGGCAACATGTAAACATTTGGAGAAGCTGGTCTGGTGTGAGTATTTGCTTTGAGTATGTTTATGTTTTGGTATTTTATTGTCCAATTTCCCAGAATTTTTTCTTTCTTTAAATTTGTTAATTTAAATTTGTCATCTAAATTTGATTAAATTAATTATTTCTTCGATAATAAGTTTATTTGGGAATCTTAAGCTGCTTATAGATAGCATCTAAGCTATTTATAAAATTAAAGTAGTTTATCTCTTGATAGAGCTTCATTACTTGGCTCTATTTGTGCTTATTTGCCACATTTTCTTATTGCCAGCTGTGTTTAATTGTGTTAAATTAATTATATTCATTCATCTTCATTGACTTTATTTGACTATTTTAGTCAATCAGTGACTCTCATCAATATTCAACGTTCAACCCTTCAATACACATTGTGCCCTACCAATGGCTCCTAAATATAAGTTTCATGAAGGTATGTTACAAAGTCAATGTTTTTTTAATGTGCCTACTAACTTGTATTTTATCATCAATTTAATAGGTGAAAAAGTTCTGTGCTTCCATGGACCTATTCTTTATGAAGCAAAGGTATGTATATATTTTTTCTTATTTTCATAAATCTTCAATTTCAACCCTAATACAGATATTCTTCTACTTTTGTTCACAGTGTGTAAAAATCCAAGCTAAAGACAAGGTTGTCAAATATTTTGTTCACTATCAAGGATGGAATAAAAGGTATTTTATTTTACATTGTATTTTGAATAGTTTTGTATTAATTTTATCTTTATCTTTACAGTTGGGATGAATGGGTACCTGAAAGCCGAGTTTTAAAGTATAATGAAGCTAATGTCCAAAAACAGAAAGAATTACAAGAAGCTCATAAGTATGTACACTTCTATTGCTTGTACTACGTGAAACCTATCATTGCACATCATGCAATTCATCAAATTATTCAATTACCTAATCAATTCATTCTTTTGATCTAGTGCTGTCAAACCCAAGGGAAAGAGTAAAAAAAGAGCTAGTGGAGACAAAGAAGCTGCAGCTACTCCTAAAACAGATAAAAGTGCGAAACCTAAACCGGGAACCATAACTGCTGTAACACCAACTGAACCTAAAGACAGCGGAGAAAAGGAAACTGGAGGTAAAAAGAGGCGCATTAAAGTTGACCAGACAAGCGAAGAAGATTACCAAAATTTACCAGAAGTTAAGATAATGATGCCAGAAGAACTGAAAACAGTGCTTAAGGAGGATTGGGAGATGGTTAATAAAAATAATAAGCTTGTAGTGATACCTGCACAGTCCACAGTAGATGACATTCTTGAAGACTATGTCAGCTTCAAAAAGAAAGAATCGACTCTCACACCTCCAAAAATCAGTATCATTTATGAGATTACCAATGGTATTCGCGAGTATTTCAACGTAGTACTTGGCAGTTTACTTCTTTACAAATCCGAGAGACTGCAATTTGAACAGTCAACCAAAGAAGGTGAAGACATTGACATTCTACCCTCTTCTGTTTACGGATTTATTCATCTTCTTAGACTATTTGGTAAGCAAACACAAAGATAGGGATTTTATAAATCTTAGTCATGCAAGTTATGAAATAATCATCTAACTCAATTTTATTTTTCCTTTATTAGTTAAATTTGGGAATCTCTTAGCTCACTCACACACTGACGAAAAAAGTATTCAATCATTAATTCCTCATTTCGACGATTTCCTCAGGTAAGTTTTCCTTTATCTTAAAATACTTACAAGCAACTTGTTAGCTGGTTACAAACAAAACTGACCTTTTTTTACATTTTATTTTACAGTTTTTGCGCCAAACATTCAACCTCTTATTATTCATTAGAAGACTATACCTCGCCACAACATTCAGACACTTCCAAAAAATCCTCATCTTGATTTGGTTAATGTTAAAGAAAACGCTGGTTAATAAAGTAATCATCATTGAGACAAATTGGTTTAAACTGCATCTCTACCAAGGAATCTATTGAAACGTTTCACTGAATCCAATGTAAAGCAAAAATTATTAACACAAGCAAATTTTAACATCACTCGATAGTATTACAATATACTTACCCTTTCAACAATCAAATCAAGTAAATTTGATAATAAATTAAAAATAATTTTAATTGTACAAAAGTTAATGCTCCATGTGAGGCTCGAACTCACAACCTCGGCATGACTCACGCAAATACTGCTTATAAGTACCGCGCGCTAACCAATTGCGCCAATGGAGCAGTCGTAATATTCTCAGGAAAAATTTGTGGTTCTATGACAGAAGAGACAAATCTTAATTTTGGATAAAAATTGATTCCAAAATGGGTGTCCTTGCCAGTAGATGGCTCTACTTGGTTTGTAGCTTAACCAAAGAGTAACAAGTTAAGGGAGGGAAATGACATAAGTACAGGAAAGGCTATTCCCTGTTCAATTATCGGGAGTTTATTGAGTTGACTTTTTAAAATTTTGAACTTGCATCACAGCAAATTTTATTTAAGGAATTGGTCCAAAGGTGATCTGATTTTGCAGGTAAGCGAATACAAAAGTTCAAAAGCAATTATGAAAAAACACGCATCGGTGTGAATATGCGCAGAGCTGGGTTTCTAATCTACCTGAACAGCTGAAACAGATAAATGAACGCTGTTACATTTATCTTTAAATCAACTCATTTTGTGATTACCGCCTTTAATTATATTTTGGTGTAATTGTTGTCTAATATAAGTGATTAGGTTGCGAATTGTGTTTTCTAGGTCTTGGTTAACCAATTGTTCCGCTGATGGTGACAGTGAATTTTAATGGTAATTGTTGTCATGGAATCAATTAGTCACCAAGAGATTCGAAAACAAGTTTTGGTATGCATGGTTTACTGTATTTTGATCTTTCTGACAATCGTTATGAATTTACTCAATTTAATTTTACTCTTCACTCTTTTTCGCTCTAGGAATATGTTGAGAAGGCATTATCGGAAAATAAAGTCAACGAGCTTCTTGTATCATGTCGCAACTTGCTCGATAAAGCTCAAGCTGGACTTGATTTAGATATTAAAACTGCTGTTGATACTGGATTTCGCGATGTTTTACATAAATACATAAGACTTAATACAGACCATGATGATTATCAATGGTATGAAAAGATCATAGAATTGTCCATTAAAGCCGTACGAAGTGGAATTTGCTTGGGAGGTTTACCTATTCTTCTATTGACTGATTTATTTGACTGCAAACCGTTGAACAAATGTGAAGAGTTATTCTCTCTACTGGAAAACCGAGTGAACATTTGGAAGGAGGACATCTTTTTTAACAATGTGAAAAATCAAATGCTTCGATCATGTAATGATTTGCTTCGTCGATTATCAAGATCACAGCATACCGTGTTTGGTGGAAGAATATTGGAATTTCTTGCTCGATTTTTCCCTCTTTTTGAAAGATCAGGCCTTAATCTTACATCAGAGTTTAATCAAGAAAATGTTGTCGCTATATCCGCTCAAGAAGATTTGTCTGATGCTTCAAGTATTTCTGATTCACCAATGGAAGAAGGTGAAATGCCTCCCTCAGAAGTGGTACAAGTTGATTATAATCTTTACAGAAAATTTTGGCAATTACAGTCATTCTTCAAAAATCCGAACCTTTGCTATTCCAAACCGAACTGGAAGCAATTTCAGAGTTACTCAACAGACGTTCTTACTGCCTTCTCAACTTTCAAACTTGATCCACAAAGCAACAAAGCTACATCCAAGGTCGACATCCAAGGGGAACAGATCCACTTCACGAAGTATCTAACAAACCAGAGGCTATTAGAATTGCAGTTAAGTGACTCTAGTTTTAGAAGATATATTCTTGTACAATTTTTAATCCTTTTTCAATACTTAACAACTTACGTTAAAAGTAAACAAGAAAGCCAAACCTTAACTGAAGAGCAGAATGCTTGGTTGAAACAGAGCAATGAAAAAGTTCTGGATTTAATAGCAAAGACTCCTCCAAATGGACAAGAAATGTCCCAGATAATTGAACACATTTTAAAAAGAGAAGAGTTTTGGTGTAACTGGAAAAATGATGGTTGTCCAGGGTTGAAAGAAATCAACGAAACATCCAATAAAGAACCAACTATGGTTAATGGTAGAAAAAGAGTTGGCGATGAAATTAAACATGCTGAATCTTTTGGTAAAGTTATCATTGGTAATCCAGAATTAACTAAGCTATGGAACTTGTGCTCAGATAATTTGGAAGCCTGTCTCAGCAAGAAACGTATATTTATACCACCTGTTGATGAATTCTTCGGTGATGTGAAAACTTCATATGATGAATATTCTGCAGAGGATCGACAGAAAATGCTAGCAGATGATTCTGATTTCAATTGGAGATCTTTACGCTTGTTGGGCTCTAAATCTTCATACTTTTTCACTCCGAGTAACCAATCGATGGTTAAACCTATAGTCCAGTATCTGGATACGGTTATTGAAAAGGTTGTTAAAGAGTTAAATGCTGCTGATGGTAACAAAGGATCTCAAGATTTAGCTATTGATGATGCTGAAGATATTAGTAATGATGAATTATTGAAACAGATTGATGAAAACTCTAATCTAGGTTCAACAGACAATCATGCTCAAAATGAAATTAAAAGAACGGAAGAGAAAGCCTCTGTATAGTTTATTAAATATATTTAATTTTCACCTCGACCATTTTTATGTAAATCAACACATCTTTGTACTTTCTACTATCCAATGTTCTACAATCATGGGTTATTAAATCGCCTCATTAGCAATTTAACTTTGTCTAAATATTACTCATGATTATACTATCACATGAATTTTGTTAAATTTTTAACTGAATCAAGTTTAGTTCCTAATCGATTGGTCCAGATGTAATGAAAACTTTTAGCTAATTCCACAGATTGACTCAATGAATTGTCAATTATCATCAAGCAATATTTTTCACACATTGATGTGTTTGACAAGTGAAAGATAAGCACAAGTATAAATAAAGACTCCATTAATTTGACAGTAGTTATAATGAAATAAAATAAATAGTGATTATAAAATAAGTTCAATGATCCGGTCATAATTACAAATTAAAGTGAACTTAGTTGATGAAAATTAAACCAGATTGAGATCAATTCCTATAAGTGAAATCATTATAAATCAGGAAGACAATTGAACATTTTGACTGAATGGTGAAATATATTGGAGTGTTTTTTTTGTGTTTAATTTCTTAACAAACCAAAATTTTACCATCGCTATTGAATAAATTGAACCTTTTGATTAATCTGTCTTAATAAACTAATTTGTGTTTGTTTTTCAATCTACGCGCTAAATTATAATACTCAAATTTATTAGAACATTTCCAATAAGAGGATGTGAAGAGTGAAAAAGAAGAGTGAGAAATAAATAGCTTATCCTTTCTTTCAATCTTGGTTTACCTTAATTGCAGTTAAGTTGTTCAACTGTATTCAAGGTAGAAAGTTGAGATTTGAAGAAGGAAAAATTGAATTGCTGAAAATGGAAACCAACAAGTAGCCCTTGAGGAATCAGCTTTGCTTTCAGGCCTTGATTTTAATATCATTTATCGACCAACAACTGAACACACAGAAAAACAACAACAGTAAAACAACTGTTTTCTAAGTTATTTTTTCCTTTTATTCCTTCGTGTATTGTTTTCATCTCTACTTGTGTTTATTATTTATTTATAGTTTTTAAATTTGTGATTCTGGGCCATACAAATTCTTGGCCTGAAAATGTCCCAGTTTAATGCTGATCTTTCACCTGGTCGTCCAAGTAATCCATGTTCTGGATCATCATCTGCATCACGATGTTATTTTGAATGTTGCTCTTTAAAATTATATAACATTTGTTTAAAATCCATAGTGTCCAGTATGAAGAAGGTTGAATATAACCTTCACTGTTTACCTGTTCGTCTTCAAATCGATCTATACTTAGAGATGTTTATGAATGAACACTGGAATACTTTAGAAACATATTTATCAAACCTAAATAATTTCGTGAATCTAGTTATGTTTAATGAAGGTCAAAGGCAAACACTCCATATGTTACTGCAACGCTTAATGGACGAAGGATTAAATTTAACTAACGACTTGTGCAAGTATATGGCCAAAGATGTAGCCTCACTTCTAGAGGCCGTTCAAAAATCGAATAGTGATAGCACTTTGTTAAGGAAAAGTCGAATAAGATCAATGAAAAGAGGTTACGCATTAGCTGGATTTCTTATGGAGGCTGGATGGTATGTTGAAGCTGAAAGAATTTTATCAACTTGTCTCACTCTTTATTTACCTGTGATTGATACTGGAGATTCATCTATTGAACCGTGGACATTCCGAATCAAAACTCGTTTACTTGGGTCTCTTGTGTCTTATTCTCGCTTCAAGGAAGCTGCAGTTCTTTACGATGAAATGCTTTCCCAAATAGAAGTCAACAATTATGAAAATCGCAAAGATCAATTTGACGTTGCTCAAGCTTACAGCCAATTTGCCTGTTTATTTGCTGCTCAAAGTCTCTTCAAAGAGGCCTACAAATGGAGCTGTCAAGCTTTACAGCATATTTCCCCCTGGACACCGCGAATAGCTTTAATTGATATACTTTTAACCGCAGGACGATCATGTGTGATTAAAAGAGACTTTGAAAGTGCAGATTATTTATTAAGACAAGCTTTACTTGTTGCTAAAGAAATGTTCAATTTAGACGAGAAATGTGATTTCTCAGAAATATCTCGTTTCCATCCCATTGTTGGCGACCTTTTAATTGCCATGGGGTACTACTATCACAATGTTGATTTGTTATCACAGTCTGTCAAACTTTACCTATATGCTCTCAACTTCCGTAAACAGTATTTTGGTCCTCATACTCTTACGGAACAATGTATAAACTTGCCATTAGCGTTGGCTCGTCAAGATTTAGCTTTTGAATATTATATTCAAGAATATTCAACTGGTCACTTCGATATGAGCTTGTATCACATTGAACTCGCCAAAATGTCTTTAGAAACTTTGTTACCTCCAGACCATCATCTACTTACCAATGTGCTGAGGATAAAAGCTTTAATTATTGAGGAAATAGCCATCGATAACATGGATATGGTTGGTAGAACCGAATTGTTAATGGATGCTCACAAGCTTCATCGAAGAGCTCTAGATATAACCAAAAATCTTCTTGGTGAAGAAAATTTGCAGACAGCCAAACATTATTCTAATTTGGGTAGATTATATCAGAGCATGCATAGATACGAGGACTCTGAAGTTTTTCAATTGCTTTCAATTGAAATAAAAGAAAAATGTCTTGGAAAAGATGATTACGAAGTAGCTCAATCTTATGGGTTTCTCGCCTCGTTATATTGTTATGACATGGAGTTGTATCCACAAGCAGAGAATTGTTATCTTAAAGCAATTGAAATTGGAACCAAAGTTTTTGGAGGAGCTTATAGTGGATTAGAGTTTGAATATCAAGGAATTATTACAATTTACACGAGAAATGGTGAAGATGAGAAAGCTCAGGAATACATAAAACTGTTTCGATCATGGAAAGCCCAGCGTGATTCAATGGTAGCAACTATTACACAGAAAAACTTATTCACCAGTTTATCGGACGAATCTCCGGGTTTATTGAATCTTGAAGAGATAAAGAAGCATTTCTTTTCCAATAGATTACATCAGATTTGACTTTTAATTCTAACAAAGATATCACATATCTTATATGTATATCTTGATTATTCATCGAAAAATTTAATATGCTCAATCAACAAAGATGAAAAGAGCAAGTAAAAAAAGCTGGCCTTTTAACAATTTATTATAATATCTACTTGTTTATTATCGCTGATTTTAATCTTGCTTATTTCTTTTTTGTCCAATAAATATATATTTTGTTGTCAAGACTGTGCTAAAAACGTTCATTTCTGCCTCCAATTGAATTATTCAGTTTAGAATAGACTGATTGAAAAAACCTTTGGATGCATTGTAAATGTGAATAAGATAATGAAATATCTTTCTAGAAAATAATTTAGTTCAAAAGGTTAATTAGAGAATTATGATCACTAACTATCATTCTTTGCAAACTTAATATCTTTTCAGTCTCATTTATTGAATCTTTCCCACTGTCAGAAAGAACCATGTTATTATACAATAGATGCTTTTTACAACATGTCATCAGAAATACTAACAGGCATAAAAGGAAAGTCAGAAAATATAGTCAAATATTAAACTGACCTCTGGTTACCTCTAATATTAAACTGTCGGTAATTAAGGGTTGAAAGACATTTATCCTTTCATTACGTGATAGATTCTATATGGTTTAAGATTAAACTGGTGTGTCTTATCAATTTTTAAGGTGATTTTTAAGATTTGGTATTCGCTGATTCAGGATCTATGCATAGCTGGAGTAAAAAGTTGTTACAAAGTTCAGTACAGGACTCAGATCAAGTAAAGAATTCCACAAAAAGATTTAAAAACACAATTATGACTTGCAGGGGGCATGGATCTTACAATACTCTAGTTATTCGAGATTAAGAAGTTTCCTCATCTTTTACTCATATCAACTTACAATTGTAGACAATTCTTTGGGAAAAGTCTTAATGTTTATTTAGTTTATTTTCTCAGATTATTTAGTTTTTATTTTATCATCATGCATCGAGAATTCCTAGACGTGAGGTAGAAAATCCCTTCTAATTTCCCTAAGTTTATAATCGCTAACAATTCTTTGTAATTCAGCAATCAAGATAATCAGTTACCTAATAGTCGTCTGCAACATTTACTACCAGAGACCTCCATTTTTTTTGTTGAAATCAATATCCATATGGCATCCAATGCGCGATGTTGAGCATTGGAAAAACGTTTTGAATATTAGTTCAAACCATTCATAATACATGTACATTTAATCTATATGTAGTCATTTATGTTCACGTTTTTATTTACATATAATTCAGCCAAGTTTGAATGATCAGTGGAGGTCCATTTTTTAGCGAGGACAGAACTTCTTGAACTAACAGAACAAATTTGATCAACGAGTTATATCTAAAGTTTTATGTAAAAAACTGTAAAAATAAACTAAAGAGACGGATTGAAGCTTAGAATCCTCAAATGTCAATATCAAAATATAAATTAAAAACAGATAAGAAATATTTATTAATTAATGTTCAAAATCAACAAAAGTTCATTTTCACTGTTGTTATTCATAGTTTTATTAAATTCAAGATCACTTAAAAAATCATAGATAGATGAGCGATTTATTATTTTCACCGTTAGATGGCTGATGCAATGACTTATTTACTTGAAGGCCTGAGCTTAAAGCTTCTGAATCAGAGGCGTTACCTAAAGGCTGCTACGCTTATTGAATAAAGATTCTAGAGTGACAAGCAGATGATTTCAATTGATTTTTCTATGTTGGTATGGATTTCATTATTTTTACCCCTTTTGATTTGATTTAAATCTATTTATCTGTTTGAATAAGTTTTCAGCTATTATGCAAGGATTGATTATAAATAAGTGAAATTTTATAAATTGTTTGGCCCGTTTATTTATGTGAGTTTATGAAACTGGCTGTCAAAAGTCATATTGTATTGGTAGCGTTTTAATAATGTTTATGGTAAGCATAATTTGCCAAGGCCTTGGAATATTGAATAAGGTCTTGTGATTAACTCCCTTTTCCTTTAAACCTGTGAACTCATTCTATGAATCATATTGTTTTTTATCAGCAGACTTGAAACAATGGCATTAGATATGGTTGGCAATCCGAAATCTTGAAGATGTAAACTTAAGAAAACTAAAATGCCATGTGAACTCAAGAAAATCGGACATAATTAAATATATAAGCAATAAATACTATTGAGCTGGCATACCTATTGGGTTATTTGATGAGACAATCTTGAGCAATAATCCGCAACAAAAAAGACATCTCAATGATTGCCTTAAAAAAGTGTACAGTTGCCGTTTTTGGTGTCAATTTTGTTTTGATGACCTTAACCGCCTTCATATTCATATTCAAAGTGCCTAAGGAATCGAATTACTATCGTGACGATGGGCGCCGTATGATTGACGTAATCAATCATATTGACTCTAGGACAATTGATTACAACTATTGGGGTCCATTGGATAATGTCCATGTTAAGTCATTGAGTAATAAACAGCTAAGCAATGAACCATTAGATTTCATCGAGATATGGTCTAAAGCAGCGATGGGAATTTATCTTTGGGAACATATATTGACAGGAGAACTCAGTAAAAAAAGTCCATTCTATCAATACGGATTTAGAAAAGTTGACCGATTTATTGTGAAATTTCGCAGTGGGCCATCTATAACACCACAATCATTAGTAAATTATCTTTTTTTCGCTGCTAGACCAAAGGATTCTAAAAACATGATTTTTGTTTTAAATGGGCAATCTAAAGACAAAATGGAATTTGTTAAGCAATGGTTGGCTAAGATTCAAAATTTATCTTCCAGAAAAGATAGTCAGACGTCAGTCAATTCTCCGGCTATTTTAAATGGTCAAGAATTCGGTCTCAGCGATTGGATAAAAAAGTATCTCAAATCGAATGGTAAGTGAATCAGGATTCTATAGATTATTTTAAAATTTTTACTTAAATTTGCTAATAAATTGTTAATTTTCCCTTTAGATGTTGCTATTTATCGGAACTTTCCCGATCTGAACAAACTCATATCTTCAGCGGAAAGATCTTATACCTGCGATTTTGACGGAACAGTGTCTAATTCTTCTCGAGTTGAGCTCATGAATGTGTTGAAAACTTTTGATAAAGGAGTTTGTATTGCGAAAAGCAGCCCAGAATGGAAATTAAATGAAAATAATGAAGCTATTGAATTTTATTTACAAGCTTTACGGTTATCCAACCTTACACCAGCTGGAATAAATTATGAATTGCATCGTGACGCTCAGGCTTTATCTCATGCATCTTCACCAATGGTAAAACAAAATTCAAACCAGCTTAAAGATCAAAAATCAAACTATGATCCTTATTCAGCTTACCGTTTATCCAAAAAAATTAACGCTCCTGTGATATACATTTCCAACTGGACTCATGAAGAAAGAAAGAAATGAGTTTATCATTGGAACGAAAAATTTCAAGAGGAATTCTATTGATTGGGTGATATTTGTATTCAATATTCGTAAACATCAATTTGGTATTATTGGAAGAAATTTTCAATTGTAATTTAAGTGCAAAACTATTTAGAATTTAGTCAAATCTATTAAAATAACCTTGAAAAAAATTGCAAACTTCCAAGTTCCTACTACAAAAAAATGTTATTTAATTATGTTCAAATTAACATGTTCTAAACAATTGGAATAGGGATTGAATGGTTACAAAAGATGAATTATAGACAAGTGTGTGAAGAAAAAGAGAAAAGGTTTACAAAAATATGAATTATTCCACCAAATGAAATGAATTAATGGAAAAGAGATGAATATTAGTGGCTGAGAGAAGTTTTTTTACAGGTTTACAGCCAAGGATGCCAAGCTGGATCCATACGACAAAGATTATCATGACTATTTGCAGCAGCAACCAAGGTTATAACTTTGCTTTCCGCGCCGTCAAAAGTTGCTAAAGCTGTAAATAAATAAAATTTCGTTATTAAAGTAAATATTATTGTCGTTTTACTATTTCAAACGAAAAACTTACATGATAAACGGTTCATTATTGTCTGAATAGATCTATTTACAACAGTTATGAGAGATTCGCCATCCATAGTGACCTCCCCATTGAGAAGAACATCTTCTTGAGTCTGTAAAGAATAAAGATGGAATTTTAAATGAAATCCACGAAATGGATGCATTTAGATTTTAGATATTACCTTTTTATACCAAGCAAGAACTTCATCCCTAAGAATTACTCTTAAAAGTGATTGAATTTTGAAGTTAGGTTGTACCAAACATCTAGCTATGGCGATCATTGAAGCTGTTAATGGACCAGCAACACCAATTGAAGTTATCAATTCAGAGATGTTATGAGTCAATCTGAATGGAACTGGCCGATTAGCATCTATATCACCTGTGGTAGATAATTATTTTATGTTAGTTATTTTTTTGAAATTTGTTTTCTTCAATTTTTCTTACCAGTTACATCGTCAACATCAAATCTAAAGTATGCTACATTCATCAAACCAGTATCTTGGTGAATGTACATCATATCAGGATTTAAACGAGATAAACATAGAACATATTCAGCAACATTCGCAAGTGCCATTTGAAGAGTAAACTGTAAAAATAAATTAAAATTAAATTAAAGTCTTCGACCTTTTGAACTAAAATATAAAATAAAAGGCAAAAACTTACCTGTTTTCTAAATGTCCAAAGATCAGTAGCTCCAGGATAAGTTAAAATTGCCCAATCTTTTAGCAGATTAGAAGGAACCATATTTGTTTGAATTTCTTTCAGGATTTCACGAAGAACTTGATGACTGGCCTGTGATCCACGAGATTGAATGGCTGAAAGTCGTTCATAATATCGGGAAATAGGGGCATCATATTCGAGATCTCGTTGAACACAACGTTGTTTATAAATATCTAACAATGATATTGAATTAGGATTATCTTCAACCAGTCTTGTTTGCGGTGAAATAGCAACAACTCGCGGCACAGTGAAGTGCAAGAATCTTTTCAAAGTTTCCTTTTGCTTTCCCAAATAATTGTTTAAGAGTCGGAAAAGTTGTAGAACTCTTTCCTCCCGTCGAGCATCACTGAGGCAAGAATCGTTCACAATAAGATATGGATAAATTTTACCGTTGTGACCTCTGATATGGAACCGTCGTGCTGCAGTGTTGTGTTTGTTAACAATTTCAACTCTCGGCATGAACCGAGCAATTCTAACTGAATAAAGGTTGTGTTTTGGAATAAGAAACTCTCCAGGAAGTTCAACATCAGCTGTTTGCTGTGAAAAGTAACTGAGGAAGCGACACTTTTCTTCCATTAAACACGTCTTTGGTAAAAGTTTTGTCTTTGCTTCTAAAATTTTGATCCATTTTTTAAGCTTAACAATTAAATTATGAAGTTTCATGGCACCTGGTGTTGAGAAGTCAAAGTCAGTAGAAAATTGACTTTTCATTTTTTGGAAAACAGGATCTTGTGCTGTTGCCTGAGCTCGTTTCGCTAAGGATTCAGAAGCCGCTGTTGCAAAATTAGACGGTAAAGTAGAAATATTTTCGACACCAACTCCAAAAGTGGCAACAAGTTTGTTGACAAAATTCAAAGTATGAGGAGTAACAGTTGCTTCATCAACAGCTGCGCGATTTTCGAAAGCAATGGCATAACATTTATTAAGTCCTTGACGGAGTTGACGTAATATCTCTTCATACCAATTTTCTCGGAACCAAACCATTTGATCGACCATTCCTTCCAAAGATGATAATACAGTTGGATGTAGATCTTGTTGTTTACGCATAATCATAGAACAGCGTCTAATTGATGCAGTAGCTCTAATTGGATTTACTTCGGTTGGTGTTCTACCTGGCACTTTTTGCTGGAATTGAGCATTTGAAAATGTTTGCTGTTGCTGTTGAGTAACAGTCTGAGTTGTCCCTTGGATTTGTTGATTTACCAAAATTTGTTTGCCTTTTAAAGCGTTTGCATTTTGTCCCGCAGCTATTTCGCTACTTCTCTGTTTTTCTCTTTGTTCCATTCTTAGAGTTAAGAACAGAGTTCGAACAGGGAAATAAACCGCTTGTGGGAACATTCTTCCGACTTGAATAAGAATGTTAACGGCTAAATCACCTTCTTTTTTAATTAAACAAGTTAGTAGTTGAGGGATCCACGGTAACCAGCATACAGGAGGAACACCGTGACTATATTTTTCAACGGCATCAACTAAACAGAGAGAATCGTCATCGTATGTAAGAAGCCAAATAACTTTAGCTAAATATTTTCGAGCCTTTGTCTCATTTTGAGAGCGGCATGCATGGAGATAACAAGTAATTGCAGAGACGCCTAAAGACATTTGACGACTTTCCCATTTTTCTCTAGTGAACAAAGTTTCTAGATATTCACCCCAAAGAGCCCAAGCTCTGTTTAATCCATCATGTAACTGAGCTCCTGCACTGAATGCACGATTGGCCTCTTCTGATCGCCCTAATTGAGATAAAAAGAGTCCTTTCAAACCATAAAACTCTGCTTTCATTTCACGAGTAAAGTAATTCAAGTTTGTCGATTCGATGATTTCAAGTCCTTCTTGTAATTCATTTTTACCTCCGGTCGATGCTAGCTGTAAATAGCACTTAACCTGCTGTCTAATTTTTTGAAAACAATCGACGATTGGTATGCTTGGTATGGCATGAATTTTAGTTAGTGCTTCTAAGCAAGCACCGATGAGGCCATGTTTTCTAGCAATCCTACCAGTGTTTATGATTGATTGAGCAGAAGCGTGAACACCTAAGACAGCTTGGGATGCTTGTGGATCTGTTGGTTGATTTGTTATGTTGGCTGTCAAACCTTCGGCAACAGCAGTTCGTGTTCCCAAATTGGTAAGAGCTGTATTGGTAGGATCATAGAATTGAACAATTGCTTGGAAATGATGCTGTCGCCAAGTAAACACATGACTCCAATGAGAGAAGTCATCAGATA
Organism: Tetranychus truncatus; assembly: GCA_028476895.1. Lineage (NCBI taxonomy): Eukaryota > Metazoa > Arthropoda > Arachnida > Trombidiformes > Tetranychidae > Tetranychus > Tetranychus truncatus. The sequence continues at coordinate 14,911,477 of CM052062.1, forward strand.
AAACTGGTAGACGGTTCTTCCAAGTTTTAACGATAGCTTTCATATCATGAATACAGGAAGCACGCGTATTATTAGGGGTCAAGCTTTGGTTGATTTGACCGGCTTCTTGTAATTCCATAATTAACTGTGCAGCTTGTAAAAGATCAACATGAATGTGGGAAACGATAGAGGGAAGCCGCCTCCATTCTTTAATGCACAATGTTGATGCAAGATCAACCATTCTATCAGCCATGGGTAAATTATGATCTTCAACATTACAGATGTGATTGTACCCTTTGAAAAGGGCAACTTTCCAGGCAAGTTCTTTAGGATGATTAGTTTCTACTTGGTGTAAGGCTTTTTTCATCATCATCCACTGTGGTATCCTCCAAGCGCTTTCCAAGACTAAGAATGGATTTGTGCAACCTTTAGAATTACCATAATCAAGAATGAGATCCCATTGATTTAACTCTTTAGAGCATCGAATCCAATGTTTCTCCCAAAGACGATACTCTCCTTGAAGGCTTAAAGGTGCAGGGTTAGTGTTGTAGTCATTACGAGCTTTAGTCATAGCCAATTCAAAAGCACCTTGAGCTTGTTCAAAGAATCCTTGCTGTTCATAGGCAATACCGATCAAAGTTTCTTGATATTTAGCTCTCTTTTGCCACAAGCCGGCCCAAAGATCTTCCTCTTTCAAAGTTTCATAAATTTCTGCTAATGAATCATTAGCTTCTTGTGTCAAAGACATTGTAGGAACAGGTGCTGGCTCGGTATAATCAGTATCACCTCCATCGTGTTTGCGAGTATATTTGGTAGTGGTTGATGTAGTGTTTGTTGTTAAAGCTCCAGCGATAGATTTGTCAAAAGCGATGTTTTCGAGCATAAGAGCAATTCGATGCCAGATATTATGTGACTTACCCATGTATTTAAGAAGAGATGGTCTGATGGGTATAACAGGATTACATTGGGCTATAGCTTCCATGAAACAGCCAATCGCAGAGGGATGACAGTCTTTTTGAATAATGTGACTTCCACTACATATGAATGGAATTAATTCTGCAGTTAATAAATTCTGCTGTCGTTCACTTAAAATTTTCCACAATCGCGGAAATAGTTGGATCCATGTATGGTAGGCTAAATTTGTGTCCATGTGACATAATTGAGCAACAGCCATTAGGAAGCTAAGAGTCCGAGTTTCTTTTAAACTGTTCAAAAATTTGTTTTGTTTTGATATTAAAACTCGTAAATGTTGTGTAGGATCACTCGGAGTACTTGGTCGTCTTGTTCCTAATAAATTACTACTGCCGTAAATGCTTCCTCTACTGTTGTTGGATTGGTTTTCCTCGGCTGAAGATAATTCAATATCCATCACTTCTTCAGCTTCTCTAACAGAATCAATTCCATTCGCCATTGCACAAAACATATCGATATCCATCTGATCATTAATGGAGTTAGCTAAAGATGCTCGTTCTTGTTGATCACCGAAATCAATCACAGCCGTTGGAGAGGGCAACATAGCTATTGGATTTCCACTAGTAATGCACAAAGTATGTATCACAGAAACCAAAATCAACTCGATACACTGTTTGATCCAAAAATGAGGACCAATAGTTTCCCAGTTTTGAGAGCACACAATATAAAGTAAACGATCGTGTAATCTTCTACGAATACTTGCGTCAAAAACTTCAAAGAATTTAGCACGTATTTGTGGCTGTACACATCTTAATCCTGACATAAATGCTTGCTCTAACTTTGTAGCCAAGTCAGTGTTTTTCAAAGATTCGTCACGGTAAACGTAGTTGATTAGTTCTAAAAATTGTGCCATGAGTTCATTATCATCAGCAAATCGTTTCTCCACAAACATCATCATCTTAACAAGAAGGAGTGTCTTTTCTCGAAGAGTTGGAGCTTGGTTTGCACCGAACGGTCCCTTGTTTTTAACCCAGTCTTCTAACATTTTAGTGATGGCACGTAAAACTTTAACGTCAGGAGATTTTTCAATCAATCCGACAAGAATATTGGTGAAGAACGCTTTACGCATCTCTTGGCCCATTACACCGATTCTATTCTTTACAAGATCTAAGCTTAAAATCAATAGTTCACTGCCCATTGGGTTTGGTTGTTCATTGGGCAGAGTAGGACTTAGATGTTCTCGAGCCATCTTTTGTAAAACACGCATAAAGAGAACAATCATTCGATCTATATAGCATGGATTGTTGCTACAAGCTGCTTTTAAAATCATGATAGTACCAAATAGAGATTGAGGCAAAGTTGGTCCAGTGGCCTTTTCATAATTGCTTAATCCTTCAAAGATGACTTTACTAACAGCAGAGTATAAAGCTTCGAGCTCTTCATGCTTAGAGGCTGTCGTAGATGTTGCTCCTTCAGTAGGGAAGAATGACATCAAACGCGTTAAAAGGTTATGAACGCAACGAATCACTTTTGTATTTGTACACGTCATACAAGCGGCAATTCCTCGTTGTAAAGGCTTGAAACTGACCAAAATTGCTTCACGTCGCAAGATGTTAAGGAGAAAACTAAGTAGTTCTAATGCGGTGCAAATATTTCCATAGTTAGGAGTTGTCGATTCAACAGTAAGCAAGAGCTTATCAAACCAACCCAGCCTCAACTCTGCAGTTGGCCAAATTTCTGGTTTCAAAGCTAATTTCAGAAGATTAACACATCGTCGTGACAAGATTTCTCCAGGAGATCCAAGATTGGTTCCAGTTTCATTTACATGGCACGCAAGACGAAGTAAAAAGTTGACTATGGCATCTTGATGAGTCTTTTCAACAGGATCATTGTTATCGGTTGATAATGGTTTGCCGTAAGATGATGAAGGAGTTGGTGTTGAAGGGATTTTGATTTTTTGCGATGGTTGAGCTACTGATTCAGATGAGGTTCCAGGTGCATTTGCAGTTAGAGGAGTGGTTCCTGTTGTTGTTGAAGCTGTCGCTGCTGGTGTTGCTGCTACCGATGATTGTTGTTCTTGTTCTTCACGAGATCTTTGAAGTTCCCACAATAAAATAACTTCGACTAAATCAACTGAAATTTTTCGATGGTCTACAGTTGAATTAGGAGTAAAGCCGAGTCTTTGAATAGAAGCAACCATATGTTGAATAAGATGATGTCGCACAGGATAATAAACTTTGTAATGACGGATTAAAAGTTGAAGCATATGAGTTAGTTGTGGAAGTGAGTGACCTTCCTCGACAATAATCTTCTTTGTCCAGTGAGTAAGCATAGAATTACCGTCTTCCATTCTTTGGGGCATTGCTGGAGTCAGGATTTCTAGTGCTTGACGAACTACAGTTCGAGCCTCATTAGCATGAGCTTTAAGCAAACTATGAAAAACTTGAAGAACTATTCTCTTGTGTATGGCGAATTTAGCGATGATATGAGCAAGTAACAGATGTCCATGATACTTGGTCGCTGGATCAACACAGCTTTTAGAGAGAAGACATGGCCAAGCAAAAGTCATTAATCGACGGAGTTTAGTACCTTGTCGTTTATTGGCAGCATCGTGAATATGTGGCGAAGCTTGTTCAACCAAGAGGCAGGAAAATTGAAGTAAAAGTATTCGGACAGCATCAGAATAAAGTCTATACTCTGGTTCAACTACTCTGTAAATAAAAACACTAATTAGGTTATCGTCTTGGTCTTGCTCTGGCGCTGGAGGACCGCCAATAAGTCTTTCACCCTCTCCTCGTTCAAATGTTACAGCAAAAGATGGTATTATGATATATTGAAGGATCTTTGCTTTCAATTCTTGAGGATAGTTATCGTCATAAAAAATGTTAGCAAACTTAAAGAAAGCTTCTCTTTTCCATTCAATAGTATAATTTGTGACAGTTTGTTCAAGAAAATCGCGGAAAAAGTCGAAATCGCAAATATAACGATTGATGAAAGCTCTCAAAAGATTAAAAAGTAGAATTATGCTGTTTCCATTTGGATTTTGTTTGAAATAGTTAAGCAAACATTTCATTAATAACTTGGGTTCCCTCCATTGCACATAATCAGATGATTCAATCTTTGAATGTTTTTTGGGAAGTTCGGGCGAGTTCCATATTTTGATCAGTGCTTCTACCAAAGGAATTTGACTGGACAACCACTGTTCGTCATACTTGACCAGTATAGAAGTTATTAAAATCGCTTGATATTGTAAGTCGTAAGTCACAGTTACAGTTTGTGTTTGGGCTTGTGGTTGAGCAGGAGCGGCACCAGAGCCATCAGCTTGCGCAGCTTGTGGTTGAGGTATACTGATTTTTTCTTGAATTTGAATAGGTCCAGAAGCAAACTTTACAAGTCTTGCAGGATTTTGTTGAAGAACTTGACGGAAAATGGCTCCTTCAGGTCCTTTCAAGAGATATTTTACAAATCGATAGATCTGATCTTCATTGATATTTCGCTCGGTTAATAAAAGATCCAAAGTATGCTCAGGATATCTTTGAAGGAATTTTCTCAGTGGATCTCTAAGAATTGACCCAGGTTCAATGGACAGCGCTTTTTCTGTCTTGAAAACATAACAAAGAAGAACTTCAACATACTTTGTTCCAGTGGCAGGCACAATATGGAAAAAATCGATGAGAGCAGCACAAACTTTCATTTCTTCAATATTTTTCTTATGACTTCGGACAACAGTATCGAGCCATTTCTTCAGATTTTGAGCCATTCGATCACAAAGTTTTTCGGTGAAAAGAACCGGAAAAAGCTGTGCAAGGTAATTGATTCTTTTAATTATATTCAAGTTCAATTTCTCATGATCGGCCATGTAAGAGCGAATTCCATTGATAACAGCATCTAGATCAACTTTACCAAAAGTGAGAAATTTTTTCAAACATTCAAATCCAGTTTCTTGAATTTCACTGTTTGCTGAAAGTAAGGCACAAAACAAAACGGGAAATATCTCATCTCTTTTGGGATACAGAGGCGCATATGCTGTTAGTGTTTTAAGAACGGACTTCTTAAGTTGAGTGAGATTAGGGACATTTTTATAAATTGCGAACTTCATGAGTTGGGCATCTTCAGTCTTACAGAGATTTGTCAATTCCTCGACAAAACTAACATGTTCTGGAACAGACATGTCCAATGTGAATAAAGGTGGCTCTAGAGTCATACAAAATGTATTTCCCTCCATAAGTCCTATTTGAGTATTAACCGGCTGATGACCTAAAACATTTTTCTTGGGAGGAACCATGTCAGTTAAGACATCTTTATGTGGTCTCATAATAGCCTCTATAGTGGATTCTTGCACTTCGGCTAAAACTTTTAAAGAGTTCATGGCTTGTTGTCGAACACAGGTGTTTGGTGAAGTTACTTGACGAACGAGTTCTTGAGTGACTTCATGAAGAGATTTCTTTTGTGCCTCAACAAGATCAGAATTGCTACCATCCATAAGTAATTTTATGGGTGCAGCACATAAAGTTATCATTTTTTCCAAATTAGATTTGGCCATGTCAACGGCACCACTAGACACTTCTCCAGTTAAATCCATCATCACAAATAACAAAGCTTTGAGAAACATATATTGGTGAGCGAAAACCCATTTTAAAGTCATTCGTTCAAATAGAAACTTGATGGCAATACATCCTCCTAATTTCGCGTACCAAGCTCGGTCATAACATAGCGCACACATTCTTTCAACTAAATACTCAGTTAACGGTAGTTGACAAGTTCTTTCACGAGATCCCAAGATAGCAGTACCAGTATCTAGGATGATAATCAAAGCTAGATGTCCAGGTTTACATAGTTCCTTCTCTTCGTGGCCCATGATGGTTGCTACAGCATCAATTAAAACTAATGCATCCATTCCATATAATTTATGCTGTTTTCCTCCTAAATTAATCGGACCAGATTGTTGACTTATTGCTAGAAGAGTATAGTGGCGTACAAGAGAAACCATGAAAGGTAAGACAGTTGAACGAAGTTCTTTAATTGCTGCAGCCACAAACATCCCTGTTAAAGCCATTTCATGCACTTTTCGAATTTGTGAATCGCTAGATTTATAGAATGGTCCATTTAGAGGATGAATTTCACCTTGACTAAAACTTGGATGAGAGAAAAATCTCTGCAAGTTATATTTATCTTCATCTGGTGGAGGAGGTTGAATATGGGCAATGAGAAAACCTTTGATAACTTCCCAGCATTGTCTACGGTAAAATGGATCTGTGGTTGATGATTTGAGTGCATTAAACGCAGTTTCTATAACCTTGTCGATAGGTAAATTAATTGAAGATTTGTGTTCGGGGAAACAAACAACGATTGAAGTTGACCCATTTACAGATCCTTCCTTATGATCGATGAATTCAATTTTTTGAGGTTCAGTCATCATTTTACGATTACCACCACCAAATTTACCTAATAATCTAAACGATACTCCAGCAATACTGTCAGAAGGGTAACGAAGTGTTTTCCATAGAGCTTGCATAAGCCCAGCACGAACTGGTTGAATGTGATCATAGAGGAAATCAGGTTGTAAATTGTCAACACAAAGTTCCAAAGTCCTCAAGCCTTGACTGACTAAAGTCTGTGAGCCATTCAAAGCGGCAACTAAAGGATCCATGAGCATAGGAAGGTAAGGAAGTAAACTACTCAAACGGACAGGAACAGTGAGGCAAAGTTCCACAAAAAGATCGTGCATATGTTGCTTGTGTAAACCACTCTGAAGACTATTCAATCCTTGAAGAAGACTAGGTAAAAGTGGTAAGAATTCTTGATATAAGAGATCATGACTGCCTCCACCGATAGAACGGAACAAGGCTCTTAATAAAAGGAAATAATTGTAGGGTTCTTTGGCACTCAATGCTAGTTCTAGGGATCGGTTCACGATATTGTGCAGATGAGGCTTAAGCATTAACTCGTTTTCAGCAGGAAAAAGAGAGACAGATCCAAAAACTAATTTATACAATTTCAAGTGGAGGTTAGATTTCTCCAGATTTGTTCCCATCTCTTCCATCCTTTCAAGTAAATACTCGACAATTATAGTTGCAAATACAGGTGATAGAACCGGATTTCCAAGAAAAGAGTTGGCCAAAGTGAGAAGTGCGATATTAGAATTTGTACGTTCAACATAAAAATCAATGAGTGTGGAAAAAACTTCGCGAAAGCTTTGAGGGCTAACATTCTGAAAAACACCAGCAAAATGTTCTAAGACTTCTTTTTCTTCTTTCGGTCTTACATTGGACATTAGATTGGCTCGGAATATTCCTGTGGTTCCTTGGACAACATTTTGATGAGTACTAGTCGTTAAACTTGCAGAAATATTCACTGGACTAGGAGTGATGGTGTAAACGTCTAAAGCCATTAAAGCATACTTCACCAATCTGATATATAGTATAGTTTCTTTGGGATGAAATTGCTTTTGTTGAGGTGGAGTTGTGGATGTATCACCTGCAGCTCGATATGATGGCATGCCGTAAGTGATAGTTTTCACACCAACAATTAATGTCTTCACCAAACCTTTACAATCACTAATTGAATAATTGTCTGAAGGTATTGTTGGAAAACCAAACTTGGGCCTATCATCGGCACCGAAATTTTCCCCAACACCGCTAGGAAAAGGTTTAGATTCATCAGACTTTGTCTCACTGTTTGTCGATTGTGGCAATGATTGGGTTGAATGCTGTTGTGTTTGCTGAGATGAGTTAGAGGAATGAGATGCTTGTTGAGTGGTTTGACGGTTTATCAACATAGGAATATGATGTTTAGCAATATGTTTGAATTTTAGAACGTAAACTTCTAAGAGCTTTAGCAAAACCTCTCTTGACACTTGACAAGCTTGAGCCCCATGTTCGATTTCAGCCCGAGTCCTGATGCATTCAACCAAATTTAGAAGTAATTTACAAGACATGGTATGAATTGAATTAGTAAGATGCTCATCATGGACATTTTTCGAGAAAACATTAACAGCAGAAACCAAATCTTTGAATTTCAGTTGAGTTCGAACATGATGAACTAAGTCTGCGATGGTACTGTAAGCAAGCGGACGCAGACTATTTTGAGCAGTCCAACCCTTACCAATTACAATATTTTCATCAAAAAGCTGATCGATGCAGGGAATGAATTTTGTTTTGAGATCCGTCATGAGGATGTGACGAGCTGCAATCAGTAATTCCTTCCTCAAATGAGCTACTTCATGTGGACAGTTGACAAGAATGCTAATGAAGCCCGTGATTAGCTGATTAACATTAGCGTTGACGGAATCCTTTTAAGAGATACACAGAAAATTAATAACTTAAAGCTAAAAAATGACTTTTCCGATCATACCTGATAAATTCGGACCATGTATGCTAAGAATGACAGGGTTTTAATCTGAGCGGCAACAAAATCGACGAATACTTCTTGATTAAACATTGCGTGATTACGCAATTGTGGAGATGGTTGAAGGGTCAGAGCATTCATAATTAATGGTATTAAAATTTCGATCTCTTGTTGGAGATTAGCTTTGTACAACTGATACATCAAGACAACTATGATCGGCAATTCAGCCAATACTTTAAGTGAAAGAGTTGCTTTGGGTATCAAGTTATAGATGAGATTATTTTCCGAACTCTTCTTTTCCGACATCACAGGAGTAAGGGTGAATATTTCATTGATCAAAACTGGAAGTTGAGTAGTGAGTTCCGAGATGTCTTTAACTTTTAGCGACTGCTTTATCTCGAAAATTCTGTTCATATTATTTGGTAAATCTTGATAAATTTTCTTGACAAAGTTCAGAAACTTTTGAATCTATGATGTGAGGAGAGAAAAAAATAGTAAAAAAAGAGGACAATTTTCTTCGAAAGTATTCTCATGACGAACTCAGATCTTATCAGCTAAAAGTATCATTGTTAACAGACGCCGAACACTTTGTAGAACTCAACTATGTTATCTTATTATCATCATGAAAATAACAATCGACATTTGATTCGGAACACTCACCTCGGCGCTAAATGGAGGGCGATGACTCTTATGCAATTCAATAATAATCCTGAGTATTACCAGAACATTTTCTTCATTCTCGATCTGTGCGCGAAGATTAAAAAGATTGTATCAATAAACATCCAACAAAAATTTTCCAAGAATCATGTATAAACCAATACAACTTTTTAAGATAACTTACATCTAGTAATAAAAACATCAGGGAAATCAGAGTGTTGGAATGCACCCGAAGATGTTCATTGACAGGTAATCGTTGGATTATTTCTAAAATTAATTTCCTGAGCTGTTGTCCCGTATGTTCGACAATAAATAAAGGTTGTCCATCGGCAAGAAACCGCCTGAAAGTATTGACTGCATGTTCCAGAAATGATGGATACTGAGGACTCGAAATAATAGCCTGAAAACAATAGAATAGAAAATTTTCATCACTTTGATACATAATTATCCATACTAATAGTATGGTCATAGATTAAAAACAGTATAGTAATCATTGACATGATGAGACAACAAAAGTTTACATAGAAAACAAAACACATTAACTCGAAGGTTTTTTTTTCAATATGAAAATACAACATTACTCTTACCTCAAGATCTTCAGCTATTGCTTGAGCTGCCTTTAATTTGCTGTCATCACGAGCATTAGGATCCACCAACAAGGAAACATAAGATTTACAGGCATTCACCTTATTTAATACATCACTGGCCATTGTCAATATTTATAATTAACTAATTAAGATGTAAACATATTAACAAATTTAAGATTTAAGCAAGTTAGAAATGCGATTCATTTTGCTCAACCATATGAATGCGGTTTCGGTTTTTATTAGCGCCATCTATTTGCTAAACTTTGAACCATCTCGAAGCCGCTCATCTTTTTTTTCTGTTTGCTGAAGAATCTTCAGTAAAGATATTAATATGATTCATAGTTTCTCTAATCCTTCAACAATCAATTTATCATTTTCAATAAAATAAAACAAATCAACTATAATACTCATCAATAGCTTAATAATTATTCATAACTTGTTGCTAATCTTATCGGTATATCTTCTAATTAATCTATACAACTAACAAGTCTCGCAAATGTATAGTGAACTGACCTAGAACTATGGGTAAAGCAAAATAATTTTAATCTTTGGATTTGGTTTATTTTTAGCAAATAAGATTAAGAAAATTTTTTCGCTAGGACATAGAAAAGGAAACTTATTAGAGCAAAACACAATTTTCAGCTCATTTACTATCAATAGCTATAGCTCAATTTTACTAAATGATGGATTACGATATATTTCAATTAATATTATCAAATAATAATTTATCAAAGGGTAATATCAAAAAATTGAACATTTTATAATAGTTAAAAGTTGATACTTGGTTTGTTAGAACATTAAACCGATTCCATTAGTGCTAACAAAACATTATTTGACCAGTTATAGATTTTTTCATTGGCCATAAAAACAATATGGCTGAATACCTAAGAAAATTTGATTCATTAAATAATGGATATTTTAACATAAGATGCGTGCTTGTCTAACATTTATTAGCATCTTATCTATTATTATCTATTATTAATATCTTGATGAGTCGAGAATCAAATCCTACAGCATAAGTAAAACAATGTTATAAATTTTTATCTTGAATGCTCAAAAATCCAACATAAGAATGATCTCTTAAAACTAAGAAAAAACTGAGTTTTTCGGAAAAAAATTTCAGCTCAAATTCAATTTAACCAACACCGTTAAATTGAGCATAAAACAGAAATCAAAAGTGGTTAAAAGGTTAAAAGTGGGACCTAAAGGAGAAAATTATCAGTACATATACGAACTAATTGAGCTTCTTGACAAGTGCCAAGTGACAGTTGAATGGTTGAAAGGATACAGCAAAGTTAGCTGGACTGCTGACAAGGAAATTTCTGAAAAGCAAAAATGAGTCTCAGGCCAAAATTGGCTTTTGGTAGTTGTTTCTAGTTTTTGACCAATTTTGGTCTATTAGGGAAACCCAGCAAAAATTGTGCTTACCAAATGGTTTGGATTGATCAAAGCGAGTGAAAATATTAACAATGGCAATTTAGATCGCAAAAAGAGACAGAAAAAGAAGTCAATTGACAGAGAAGATGTCAGTGATTCAGCAAAGTTACGGAAGTTTGAAGGTGGAGGTGAATAGTCCATCTGGTTACACTACACAGAAACCAGCGTAAACTACTGCATCCATAGAAGTACATCTTACAAGTTACATCTAGTAGTAAATCCGAACAGTGGCCAAGAACGGCGAATGTTTCTTTCGGACAATCTCGGGGTTTAATCCTTTCAGGAGACAGTATCACTGACTCTGGTGAACCGATAGATTAAAGCAAAAAAGGTACAGAACCTCATTTGACAGACAAATCTACTCGTGGTAGCAATACCAAGTTAAAGAGCAATTCAGTTCGGCTTCAGTTTCTTTTAGTGGTCAAGCCGTTTCCAAGATAAAACAGTTTCCCCACCTAAACCTATCCATACACTTGGTTTTATCAAAGACATTGTAAATCTTCCGACATTAGCAACTGAGTCAGAAAAAGAAGAAAGTCTGAGTCACGATCAAAATTTGTAATAACAGGTAGTTAATGCTGCATAAAGATTCAGGTTAGGTCAAATAGTAACTCTGGGTAATGGAGATGAACATAACCAAGCCCCAGTGGATACCGATAACTTCGCAGATGGATCACCACAGGATGAATCAGCGTAAGGAGATGATTCAAATAGTAATAAGCAGTGAGGTTATTAATAAAAAGACACAACTAACATAGTTGTCACGCTTTTGAACAAGTTGATGCAAATACTGCAAGAAAAAGGCGTAAAAACTGGTTAAAATTAATTTCTTTTAAATTTGAACTCTGTTAGTTTGTAGGAACATAAAAACTGAGTCCATTGATGCGACTTGCGAATTGCATCGACCCACAGTTTTCGAGAAAATCGAATCCAAAGTTGAAACTTCGATCGCCTTTTGTTCAATTATGGAGCAAGATTTTTTCGTGAAACTTATTCTCCTGATGTAACTTTTCATTGTCAACCAGAAAATGAACTTATTTTGAGAAATAAAAGTTTCTGTTTCTGAACAAATAGATAAGTTCGATTTTCAGTCAAACCTTCCGTATTCTGGAAGGGTATAAGTTAGAGGGCTAAAGCTCAGTATTTGTGGATGAAAATTGTAGGACCACATTAGCAATTGAATACTTTTTTGGATTTGTCGATAGTTCTCTTGATTTTGAGCATTGACCTGAAAAATTCGAGACTCAGTATTTCGAGAATGGTAGTTCCTACAATTGTCATTCTTTGATTAAACATTAGATTTCATTATAGATTATAATATTATGAAATTTCAAATGATTTTAGAAACCAAAATAAAAAGTTATAGCATTTTATTACTTATGATGTGCGATTTGATTCATTTATTTGATTTCTTTACTCTTATGAAGGTAAATAGTTGAGAAAACACAAATCTAATGATTTTACGACAAAATATCTGCTAATACTATATACTAAATGACTAAGAACCATAACCGAGTCATTTAGTGTCATTATTAAATGTTTCCGATCGACAGTTGGCAAGAAAATCGAATCCAAAGTTGAAACTTCGATCGCCTTTTGTGCAATTATGGAGCAAGATTTTTTCGTGAAACTTATTCTTTTGATGTAACTTTTCATTGTCAACCAGAAAATGAATTTATTTTGAGAAATTAAATTTCTTGTCTTCAGAAAAACAGATAAGTTCGATTTTCAGTCAAACCTTCCGTATTCTGGAAGGGTATAAGTTAGAGGGCTAAAGCTCAGTATTTGTGGATGAAAATTGTAGGACCACATTAGCAATTGAATACTTTTTTGGATTTGTCGATAGTTTCTCTTGATTTTGAGCATTGACCTGAAAAATTCGAGACTCAGTATTTCGAGAATGGTAGTTCCTACAATTGTTATTCTTTGATTAAAAATTAAGTTTTATTACTGGCTATAACACAGCGAAACCTTAAATTATTCAAGATCCTACAAAGAAAGCTATAGCATCGTATTAATTATGCTTTAAGATTTGAGTCTTGTACAATAGAGTTAGAAGGTTGCTCAAACATAAATCTTGTTTTTCAGAAGACAATTCAATATTAAATGAATCATTCAGATTTTATTCGTTATTCCTTTATATGTTTTTATAGCCAATAACAAAATCTAATGTTTCATCGTATGATGGCGATTGTAGGAACTACCATTCTCGCAATATTGAGAGGCAAACTTTTTAGGTCGATGTTCAGAACCAAAAGAACTGTCGATGAATTGATAAAAGTAATAGATTCATGATGAGCCCCGACAATTCTTATCGACAAATACCGAGCTTTAGCCCTCTAACTTATACCCTTCCAGAATACGGAAGGTTTGACTGAAAATCGAACTTATCTGTTTTTCTGAAGACAAGAAATTTAATTTCTCAAAATAAATTCATTTTCTGGTTGACAATGAAAAGTTACATCAGGAGAATAAGTTTCACGAAAAAATCTTGCTCCATAATTGAACAAAAGGCGATCGAAGTTTCAACTTTGGATTCGATCTTCTCGAAAACTGTGGGTCGATGCAATTCGCAAGTCGCATCAATGGACTCAGTTTTTATGTTCCTACAAACTTACAGAGTTCAAATTTAAAAGAAATTAATTTTAACCAGTTTTTACGCCTTTTTCTTGCAGTATTTGCATCAACTTGTTCAAAAGCGTGACAACTATGTTAGTTGTGTCTTTAAAGTATAAAACTTCTCAATTTACGATGATAGATTACCAATAGTTTCTGAAATAGATAATTTTGTTGCTCCAGTTCGATGCCAGGCGTTGTTTCAAATCTATTATTAGCCATGGTAGACAATTCGGCGAAACTGAAATCTGTTTCTGAGAAACCTAGTACTTTATTTGAGCTTCAAAAAAACAATGTGTATAAATTTATTTTCAATAAACGACAAATGTTACGGAAAACAATGAATAAGAGCATAAAAGTTGTCCCCGGGTCATCAGGGACACCAACAACAGAAAATTCGGTTGAGATAAATTTTAATTGAGCTACCACAAGGATTGTCTCTAAGTAAATTTGGAAGTCAATCCGAACCAACCAAGATTAAAATTTGATCTAGATCAATATGAGATCGATCATCTTCTTCTTCATCAGAATTTTGACTAAACTTGTCTTTTAAAGGTTTTTTTTGTGTAAAAATGGTGAAAAGAAGTGTAGAGATGAAGTTAATATCGCTTTATTTAAGAAGATCAATCGAGAAGATTGATCATCACTATGATCGTCCATCTCTAGAAGCAACAAGAAACCCTTTCAACATTGATTTCTCGTCAAATATTTGAGTTGTTGATGAGTTAAAAGTATCATTACTGGACCTGGAACGATTCCATTGGAAGATGAAAACTTGATATGGACTGATGAATGTTATCCTGCTAAACGAGGATCAGTTGTCGGTTCAACAGCTCTTGTTCCAGGCTCGTTTTACACTCCGGTTACTGGTAATATGTTTGGACTTCCAAGATCTCCACACAGTCCTGTTCCTAGGAAACCTTAGTTGGAAGAAAGTTGAGTCAAAATTTCAGTGAGATTCAACTGAGATTCTTTCAATAGACATTATGAATTACTTGATTTGACAAACTAATTTAATTATATTTCTTAATTAAACAATTTGACGAAAAAGAACTTGATGAGAAAATTGCCGGAATACAACAAATGAATACAAAATAGGGTTCGGTGTTAGATTTTTATTTTTATCAATTCTTAATACTGTTTTGCTATTTTGACACATCACCTTGGGTTAGAAATGTCTTGATTTTGTTGCTAATTACTAAACAGCTTTTATAAGATTCAAGTAATCAAATTGTGATTTATAGTTGTTTTATATTTGAATAAATTAACCTTTGAATTGGAAAATTGCCTTAATGAAACAAGTTATCAAAAGCATCAACACAATAAGCATGTAGGAGAAGATGAAAAACGTAAAGTATTGTTGATAAGTATTATTATCAGCCATATTTGGTTGTCATCATTAACCCATCTTCAGATAAACTCCCAGTTGGAATAACATTTGATTTAGGAGTTGATTGAAGATAAAAAGCAGAATAATTTGGCAGTGATTTGAATAATAGATAAATAACTGAAAAAGAAACCAAACCCAATGTGAATTGGTTTATAAAATATTAATAAAGCACAAACTCGGACAACAGCTCAACCAAACATCAATCACATTTACTCCTTCAACTGGTAAACCAAATTATAAATTGCAACCATTCTGAATAAACTAAATTGACTTGAGGAAATGGCCTTAAATTGTGATCATTTTACTAAAGATAATACCAGAAAAATCAAGGTTTTTACCAATGATCAGTACAGAAATCTTTTACCCATTAAGCTATAAATTATAACGTATTAAAGGAACCTTGATTTGCTTGTTTTTGTTGTTTTGTAACCAAACTGTTGACCAAATTAGGAGAAATTTAAAAAATTGATTCCGTTTGGTTAACACTGTGTAGGAGTTTGACATTTGTAATGTTAATGTGCGATTCTTTGTTCAATTTTTACGATAATCAATTTAACTGATTACCCTTAGGATTACATGTTAATAAGTGTTAAACCAGTGAAGGTAACCAGTATTCAGGCAAGCAATTAAATTGGGTAAATTCACATTTATTAATATCTTATCAGCCAGTTACTCCAAGTTATAATAATCCAGTTTCGCCCTTGTGTTTAAATCTAATACAATTGTCCAATGGTTTAACTTTCCTAATACAGATTTAATTGCTAGTTTGAAAGGTTGACTGAAATAATCATCCTAAATGGTCAATAGCTTGAGTTTGTTGAAATTTTTACACCGAATTGCAATGAATAAGTTGGATTATTGATTTGTTCATTATTCATTCACATTTTACACTTTATTTGAAGAGAAACAAAAAAAGAAAAGAAAAATAATCAAACTTTAATTGAGAAGTTAATTGTAAGGTTTTGTTGTTTCAATCAGATAGTTTTACAAGGTTTGCTTGGTTCATAGTGATTAACAATTGTATATAATGTATATAATCATAGGATGAGCTTTGTATGTTTATTTGTAAAAATCAATTCGTTTAAGGTTTATTTTGTTTTTTTGTATCAATTTTTTTGTCTCATTTAATTAATTTAATAATTAACTTGGATCCAGCGTAAAACCCTGATTAACCGTCCAACCTTTTTTTTGAAATTTCAATTCGCTTCCAATTGTTGTCCACCAAAAATGTTGCCATTTAGGTTTTGTTGAGTGTTGATTAAAAGGGAAATGTTTTTGTGGAGAGGAAAGAAAATATAATTACAAGATTGAAATTGAAAACAATTATCAAGGTGAAAACATTTCATGTTTCATGACAATATATCATAGTTGATTAATTAATAGAGATACCAAAGATTGTTGTCAAAAGTCACAGTTGAAAAAAGTGTTAAACAAAGGATTGAAGGATTGAAAAGGCTTGAAGTTGAAAGATGATGATTTGAGTTGTTGATTAAAATGTTTGCGGGGAAGGTGTTTGTCAACATATTTAATAGTAATAATTATATTGAATTTGAGTTGATAGGAAGAAATAGTAAACAAATCGAGGATTTAACTGGACAAGAAGATGGACGATAAAGAAGGGGTGAGGCAATGGCGGTAAGAATATTACATTTATATAATTGTGTGTGTGTGTGTGAGGCTTTATCGGTGAAAAAATGATTTCTTCACAATTAATGATAGTTAAAGTATAATTGTTTGTGTGTGTAAATTAATGTGCATTGTCAAGGAGTGAATCAATATGAGTGTTTGTATGTTTGGCAAACAATAATCAACGATAGTTAATAATTTGATAATAGCAAGGCAAAGAGAAGAAGGAAAAAAGAGAAACATTAAAATAGATGATTTGTTTTGAGTGTAAAGGTTTTGATTGTTGGGGCCAACCAAACATTTAGCCTTATTGGTACACCAGTTAAGGAGGAAACCATGAAATAGTAAAATTAATAACAACCAATTTTAGGAAATTTGTTGAAGGATTGAGAGACATTTGATTAGGATTAAGAAATTTAGCTTTTGTTTGATTGTTCTATGTTTCCAAGTGAGTCTCATCTTTCGTTTCAAATTATTGTTGCGCTTGTTGATGTTGCTGTTGTTGGAGTAGATGATGATGTTGGCTTTGTTGAGATTGTTGATGGTGATAATGTTGATGATATTGTGGTTGTTGGTGTTGTTGTTGATGATGGTGATGATGGTGTTGTTGTTGTTGTTGTTGTTGTTGCTGCTGCTGTTGCTGTTGTTGTTGTTGTTGCTGTTGCTGCTGGCTCGACATATGTTGGTGCTGGTGTAGCTGATGATCTAAGGTTGTAGTTGCTGTAAGAGTTACGGTTGCTGCGACTGTTACTGAAGATGAACCAGATGAAGACGCAGAGGCTGCTGTTGAGGATGACGATGCCGCTGCGGCCGCTGCGGCTGCTGCTGCTGCAGATCGGGAGGATCGAGATGAATTTGAATGACCTCTAGATTCTCGTTTAACCTTTTGTTTTAAATGGACTTTGGCATGACGCTTTTTCTCATCTGAGCGAGCAAATTTACGGCCACACAGGTCACAACTGAATGGCTTTTCACCGGTGTGAGTGCGAACATGGGTTGTCAGATGATCAGAGCGAGAAAATGATCTCATACAGATGCGACATTGAAAAGGTTTTTGACCAGTGTGAATACGAATGTGTCGAGTTAATTCATCAGAACGGGAGAAACGGCGATCACAAGGTTTAACAGGACAAGCATAAGGTCTTTCATGGACTGGAGTTTTACTTGGTCTATTGGGATATTTACGAGGTTTAACTGGCATCAATTTTAAAGGAACTGGACTTGATTGATAAGCTTGGCTTAAAATTTCATGGCCTTTTGATGTGGCTTGATTATATTCGGCTAAATTGGCTTCAGTGGTTCCCTCATTGGTTGGAGTTGATGTTGATCCCGTTGATCCAGTCGATGTAGATCTATTTACATTATCAATTGAACCAACTGCTATTTGATCACTTGTACTGTTAGAATTGTTATTATTACTATTGTTATTACTCGACCTTTGTTGAGATAATGAAGTTGATGAAGTATTTGTTACTACAGTGGCTGTTGTTGATGATGAAGATGATGTTGTATATAAAGGATTGGCTCCTAATGAATTGTTGTTACCCGTGTTGTTGTTTGATGAAGAAGTAGAAGATAAACTAATTGAAGTTACATAACCGTCTGGTGTTGGCTCAACTTTAGGAATTATTGTAGTTGATGAACTTGGATGAAGATGGTGAAGTGGAGATGCTGAGGTAAGCGTTTGATACTCTTGGAGGGAAGATGATGAAGGTGGTGATGAGGCTCCACCAGAGGTTACAGATGAAGGAATCACAATGGCAGTTGCAGATGGAAAGGTTGACCATTGATATTTAGCTAAATGTTGACTTGTCAAGTCTGTATTGGAAGCTGATAATCGACCAAATAGATCATCGTTAGTTAACAATGTTGCATTATTTGGATTAATTAGATTATTATTGTTGTTATTATTACTACTACTATTATTACTATTATTATTATTTGTATTGGTATTGGCTGAGTTTTCAAGAGGCGAAGCACCCAGCTCTGTTTCCCTTGTCGGTGAATTGGTATAAATAGGTTTAATGGCAAAAGTCTCGCCAAAGGAAGAACTTGAAAATGAGCTTAAAAGTTCTGTTGTTGAATAGGAACCATCAGAAGATCCTTGAGGATTGGATGAAGATAATTCATAATGTGTATGAGGATGGTGAGTTTGATGGCTTTGATGTGAATGAAGATGGTCACTGGTTGATAATGGTGATACATTTGTTAACAATTGATGACTTGCATGGTGTTGATGTGTATGATGTTGGGTAGGATGGTGTGAATGGAGGGTTGAATGATGACCATGGTGGTGAAGATGTGATTGTGGTGAGCCAGTTCCTGAGACCATACACATGCTTGGATTTAGGGTTGAACACAATTGAGACGATTGTCCGGAAACTGATGTGGTTGTTGTTGTTAATCCACTGGAATATTGACCACCTGTAACAAAAAATAAAAATGGTTAATAACGTTTAGTCAACTCCATGTTAACATATCAATCAATTTACCAATTTAGATGATGTTTGTAATAAGACATATTTCCCTTTTTCTTAAGTAACAAATTTGGTAAGCAATTAAAAATTAATTGTAAATCTAATCAACATTAATTTGGCGAATAAACATTGAAAAAAACATAAAAAATCAAACAATTTTGCATAATTTCAGTCGAGAATCAGAAATTTATGCCACTAGATGTCGTAAGCTATGCAACTTGGGATTTTTTCCTCAAATTAACGGTTTGATTCAAAGGTTAAAATAACTCTACTCTTGAGATGGATTTGTTAACTTAGCGTATGGTTTATCTTTCATTAATTTTTAATTGTTTCTTTATTCTAATTGTAATTTAGTTAAAATTGATTGATATCTTTGTGACTAAATATCGTGATTGTTGATTCTTATTTACCTAATTGTTGTAATTGTTGAGCTGGAACCAGATTAATTATTGGAGAGTAAAGAGGTTTCTCTTGGATGAGCCAAGGCGATGTAGTGGCGGTTGATGTTGATGTTTGCTGTTGCTGATTAGATTCAGAGTCAGTTGCTAAATAAATTGAGCTGGTTGTACTATCTGAATAATTTAACTGGTCATTGTTGCCCTCCTGTCGACCTGATGAACTAGCGTACATACTATCGTCACCTTCGTTTTTGTCCTGGACGAGTCCAAGTGTTTCGGCTGTGATAAAATTAGACGAAAAGAGAGAAGAAAAGCCATCCGTTAAAGACATATGAAGACACATGATTTGTGACACTTAAAACAAGATAATTGATCAACTCAAAAGGATAACGTTGAAATGTGAAACATTATTGCTGAATAATCACTTGATATTGTCAGGAATAAGTTGCGAGTGAAAAAATCAAAACAAAACAAAAACAAAGGAAAACAAAACACACGCACACTTTGTTTGTTTGTGTGTTTGTACGTAGATGTGTGTGTGTGCTCTGTGTGTTTCTGAATCTTTCTGAATCTTTTTTGCTAAAGTTACTTTGCTAGTTGAATCTTTTCATGAATGAAAACCACGACCACAAATCTCCTTTTAAGGCACGCCGGAACCAAATTTCATCCAATCAGAATCTACTATTTTACTATTTCATTCAACGTCAAAATGACGTTATTACTCCAAATTTCATGCGCTTTCATCAGCAACTTTTTTGCTCCTCATCATCATCATCACCATCTTCATCATCAACTCACTTGGCATCTTTCCCAGTCACTTTCTTTCAACTTGATCATCACAACATTACATCTTCTTCCGACGATCAATATTTTATCGATTTTCTTCTTTACTCTCTTCTTTGACCATCATTTTGGTTCCTTTTTTCATTCACAATTTCATGATAATTTCATGACTGTCAAAGCATCATAAAACCGTAGTATTAGCTACACTTTACAGCTACTTTTGAAATTTTCATTGAGCGCAACTTCCTTTCAATTTTCTCAACAATTTATCCAAATATTTAAGTTTATTTTTATGGAAGAATAAATAAGAACAGTTTTGGAACAATTTAACATATTATTCAACGTGATTTTGTTGAATTATACATTGAAGTTATGAGTTTTTGGATGAAAGGCCTAAATTAAAATTCAATGAAAATTGTTTTTTTTCAAAATAACTTTTCATCAAAATTTGAATCACACTTTAACCATTTGAATAATTAAACATAAATTCATCTTGAAACTCACTTAAATGGGTGAGATTTGAAAAAAAACATTTTTCATTCAATTTTTCAATTCATTTCAGCAATTTATCAGAATTTGAATTTTGTTCAAAAAAACATATTTTAAAAATATTCGTCATTTTTGCAGAAAATTTTGTAATTTTAAACTTGTTTTCTGGATTTTCTTGAAAAACTTGGCATCATTTTCGTGTTTGATGACTGTCTTCAGTCTTCATCATCATGATATGTTCACAGGTTTACACAGAGTTACTGATTAGCTTGGCAGATTAAAATGATGACAATTTACTTGAATGATGAGCAAAACAACAATAAAGATGAAGATGAAGATTAATTGTACGATGAAATGAAAAGCAGAGAGCTTACAAAATTGTAAAAATAACACAATTTGATTAACGCCATTTAAATATCATCCAATTTAATGGTTCCAATCTTATCAAAGTGAGATTGACAATAAATAACATATTGTGTCTGGCAATTAATCAAAACTTGCAGCAACAATTAGCTATTATTATTAATCAATATTAGTCGCAAATTTTCAGTTTACAATTATGGCTAATTGTGTTGAGCAAAAATATTGCATCGATATTTGTACGAATAGCCATTGATAGCCAATGTGGTCATTAATATTGATATTATTTGTTCATTTACGACAACAATGTTAATCAGTTTAAACATGAGGATTTTGCATGCCGCTTAACTTGCACTTGAGCTAAATATATACTTGAACCAATGGTCAAGTAGATATTTGATTTATTATTAAAAGCTAAATACAGTTTACTATTGACAACTACAATGTAGAAATGCAAATAAATCGTTAATTGTTAATAGTTAACCATATGATGTTAATATCAATTTATCACTCACTTTTTTACCAACTACTTTTGCTGCAACAAGTATTACTTTTGTATCACCAAAATGCTTGACCAATTCAATTTTTAACTTTTACTTTACTGTGGGATTAACTGAACATTATGGAGATATGCAATATCAGGTAAAAACCAGTTTACTAAATTATTAATTTATTAGGTGTTAGGGTTAAGCAAGGCGTCTTAAAAGCTGTCGCGACAGGTCGGTTCACATGTAACATTAACTTGAGTCTAACACCTTTTGAAGTACAAATTGAAGAGTAAAACATTTCACAGACATTTGCCTAACAAGCTGACAACTTGATCCTAGAAGGCTCACCATTTCCCCTTTAAACAAGACTCATAACCAGCCTAACATTGATTTTACATAAAACCAGACAAAATATGTTATTAACGATATTTGATGTTATTGATTGTTATGATTGTTTTTGGACCATAAAATAGTCAAATACTGTTCAATAACATGCTGTTGATGTAATTGAAAGGTTCCATAATTAACAAAATTCATTGAATTCTTAAATTGGCCTGATTATTAGTAGACTGTTTTTGTGACAATTTTTGGACAAAAATTTTTCAAAATAAATATTCCGTTGAATTACATTTTATTAGAGTCATGTCGAGTTCAGTTCGTAATTTTGCGTTTCTCTTTCAGTGAGCAACTGGACATGAACGGCAATGGATAAAACAGATTGCTAAGAAATGGTTATTTTGTTTTGTTGCTTAAAAAACTGTAAAATGCCAGAGTTAGCAAATTTTGGCAAAAAAAGCGTTTCCAAGTACATGGAAAGTGGTATTTTTAACGCCAAACCCCAAAGCTCTTCTTAATTTTTTCCTCATCTTGGCTTCTTCATCTAACTCATCTTGTTGCTGTCTAAACAAGCTTCCAAGTTATGTGACAATACAGAAATGTTCATTTGCCTTCCCATTGACTTGGTTTCAGTTATTTTCATGAAACACTCCATGATGAATTTCACCTAATCTTGCAGCATCTTTTGCCACAATTTCATCGTTATCATCACCATCATCAACAAAAGCCAATAGCAACACCAACAATAACATGAAAGACAAAATTTTTACACACAACAACTAAGCTATAAATAGTCTTGAAAACAATGAGAAGCAATGAGAAGAAAAATCGTAGCAAAAAAAGGAAATTTCATCAAATTCATCTTCGATTTCGACTATCACTTTCCAAACTGAACAAGTGAAGGTCAGCCAATCGTGATTGAATTCATTAACAAACATGATAACTTAATAATCGTCGTCTTCGTGGTTCTTAAGTCAACCTACACACTTGTTTCTCATTAGCGTTTCATCAATGAAATTGTAAGCTTCGAAAAAGGAAAGCCTCATAAAAATCATTTCAACCAATTAGTTAACTATTCATTTCATTGCTCATCTGACCTTAGGTCATCAAAATAGCGTTAACAATAGCCATTTCAAAGCGACCTTTACCTTTTCCAAGACAAAAACAAATGGAAACAAAAAAAAGAACCAGAAAGGTAAACGCATTTTCTCGTTAATCATCTCGTTGATTTGCCTCATTATTACAATCAGCCTAAATTGATGATCGAGAGCATAAAAATTTCCAAGGGCAATTGAAGGTTCTAATCATGTAAATAAGTTCAGTATTTTGTTCATTAGTTGTTCAAATGTTGAACACAAAAAGATCTTTGTTTCTTGTTGTTGAGTTAAACATTGCAAATGATTCAATTGTTGCATCGTCTGGATCTTAATCAGGTTAAATGTTCCCTAATAGAGTTGGGTTACACCTTGGGTGTGATTTGTAAATCAAACCCATTTCATAGATTTCAGCCTTTTTCATCTTCTAACAGAGTTCTGGTAGTTTCTTACATGAAATGTACAACAAATGTATCAACAAGTTAACATGTCCATTTATGGTTATCCATTTACAATTGAAGAGTTACTTTAATCAACCAGAGAAACCAGAAAAGGTCTGCTGATTAAACGATCGGTTTAACCCTTAATTTGAATGAAATTAGAATGTCCATTGTTTTATTATTAATAGAATCAAATGAACAAATCAAAATAATTATCATTTCGCTATAATATATTAAAGCAAACCCAAATGACAGCTGACATAAGCGCACTTTTATGCCAATTAAACCCTTTAAAGATTAAATTTTAACCTCAAATTTACTGTTGATCAATATTTAAAGTTAAAAGTGATCCATTTATGCGATTAACAATTAGAAGAGTCAATCAATTGATTAAAAAAATGATATTTTTCATCACAGATTTAACTTGAATCAATATTATACTTGATTATTATTTAAAATAACAACAAGGAAAAGGTATAAAGGACTCAAACCAGTAAACGTAAACTTATATCCATCAAAGGTACGTTGATTCATATCAAAGAACCGGTTCTTAAGACTCTCTCCTCATCATCACTTATCTTCCTCCCTTTTTCTTGCTTCTTCATCTTTCTTTCAATTCCCATTCAATTTAACAACAATTTAGCAAACTGTCAAATTGATACAACATTTAGTCTACTTTGAGTCATCGAGACAACCTTCCCATCTTCATCATCTCAAGCATCATCACCATCACAATGGTCATCATCTTTCAAGTTTAACTTGATGTGATTTTGAAAATGAAAATCTGGTTAAGAAAAGCTGAAACACCAGTTGAAAATTGGATAAAGCTCAGTGATTATAACTGAATGTTACAATTAAAAGTCTAGCCTAACCATTGGTTGGTTAAAATCCAATGAAGGTAAACAAATGTATATCATGGTTGTTGTTTGTGAACAAATAACAATTAGTAAAACGCAAACAGCTATTTGAGTTGATCAGTGAAACAATCTAACCTTTCAATAAACACGATATCACACAATTAAACATTGAAACGTGACGATTATCAAGACCAATGAAACAATACAACAAATATAAACAAATGTTAAAAATTGAAATAGCCAGTTGAGATATTTTAACAGTAAAGTTCAGTTTAAACAATAGATTAGCAGATCATTAATGTTAAATTAATAACAGGCCATTTTGATGATGAAAATGAAAAACTATAAACAGGTTAACTTAATGACCTTAATAAGAGTGAAAATCTGTTTACTAATTGAAACAATTGAAGATGAAAACAAATGAAACAAATTGATCTTTAAATGGATCATTGGATTAATATGCAAAAGTATTTAACGCCAATTTCATGATCAAGATGAAGATTCAAGTGAATATCTTTTTTTTTCCTCGATGCTTTAAATCTTGAGTAATATCGAAGCATCATGTAAACAGACAATAAATGACAGTGAAAGTTCATTGAAATGATATTCAGTTATAATCTTTAAGTTTTTGCTTTAAACTTGAGAGAGTCGGTTGTCATTGGAAGAGGAATGGTTTTTTTAAAGGAAACCCAAAAGACTGAAAAACACTGATTAACTCGTCAATCGAATTTGAAATTTTCCACATTTTGAACTAATTTTTTCGTTGATACAATGAAATTGATCTGATTTGAGGAATGAAGAAAAGAAATGAATGAAAATTTCGAGTTTATTCAGAGTTTCAAAGGTGACAGGAAACGACGATGAAGAGGGTTGTAAATGGTGAAAGTGGAATAGGAACTTTTCATTCAGTGATTCTGAAAGAATGAGTAAAAAATTTTCCTTCCGGAGAAACTCAGAGAATTTTCTTCTTTTTCTTTTTTTCATGCAATTTCATTATTCACAATCGATAAGGATGAGAATGCGCATTAAAAGGAAAGTTCCACCGGAAATAAAGAGCAACTCATGATGATGATGAGAATGCTGACGATCATGATGATAAGTGAAGAGTAGAAGCAGTATCGATTAGATTCTCGAATAGTTGTAAAGATTATCACAGAACTTCTCATTTTTCATAAAATTCTCTCACAATAATCAGATGATTCCAAGTAAGCTTTCTGATTATTGAATTTTCTCGTCATTTTTATCCAGTTATTGTGAGTTATCACGTTTAACTTGAAACAGTTTGACTCGTTATTAGCATGTTTATTGTTCATGTTTCATCACTCACCATCATTCTGATTGATTGGTCAAAATCACGTTTCAATTATTTCATCAAATCTCTATAATTACTATTAACACTTAATGATACAAATAACGTTATTCATTGGTTAACAGCTTAAAATACACTTGAACTTTTTCCAGATCTAGTAGTTATAACATGATAATGGAAGAGACACAAATCATGATTTCCATGTTAATCGCAGTTCCATTCATAATGCTATTAATAACTTTATCGCAAGTTTCTTTTTATTATTAATATTTCATGACAATTTAAAACCTTTTTGTTTGTTCAATCCTTCATCAGCCTTTTTCATTGAAATGATTAGTTTTTTGTTTCAATTTTTCATTGAAAAAGACTTTTCTTTTCAATTATTTTGTTTCAAATGACAAAGTAATGTTTGGAAATGGCTTTCGTTATTGAACCAGAAAACTGGTGAAAATCATTGAATGGTCAAAGACTATCAATGAATAGTTAATAATTCCGAGAAAAAATTTACGTTTCGTAATTCATTGTAAATCGTTCGAATTCAGAAAGTGTTTTAAAGTGAAAATTATTAAAATCCAACTAAAATTTTACAACTTTTTTCGAACTTAAATGGACAGAATAAGTTCGAATCACTATTCTTGATCAATCCAAAAATAGCGAACTCATAAAAACATAAATCTTTGGAATCGTTCAAACCCAAAGAGCCTCTGTTTTATTAATAATGTAAAATAGTTTGTAACTGAAGTAAAAATTGGAAAACTTTTCTTTCGTTTTTTTTTCGAACTTAAATTGAACACAATTTTCGTCTTGATATGTCGTTTTGGGTTGGACAATGAATCGTTAATAAAATGGCTGATCGATGAGCATTCAAAATGCCAAAATATTCACTCCAAATGAATAACTAAGCGAACACATAAACTGATATTTTTGGCCAAAAAACATTGAATTAATCAAATTATTGGAGTTTATTAATAAAAAAGTGAACTTTTCTGTGATAAATTAACTTTGAAAAGTTGAACAATTTAAAGGATGAAATGATAATTGATTACAATTGGCTAAATGCCAGGCTCACTGCAAGCGCCATAAATAAGGTTAATAAGGTTAAGTTGATTGTTAAATCATTGGTAATGATTGTGATTGAATAATGAAAGTTGATGAAAGTGTTTTTTTGTTTCTCATTTCGCTGTGCCTTCCATGATATTTTGTGATATAATAATGGTGAAAATATGGGAATAAAAATAGAAATAATTTGAGTTTCTTCTTCTTCTTTTTCCATTAAATTCTGTTTGTTTTGTTTTTTCAATTCATCCACATCATGGTGATAATGATGAACAAAAACAACATCTCATCCAATTCATCATCAACATTCCAAGACAAAATTTGTCATAAAAATGCCGGAAAAAATGTTTAACCTCATAAATTGTTTATCATCAAATGAAAGGAAAAAGTTATTTAACTGTGTTTTCATTGGGATTGCGGTTCAACATTCACTCATAATCAAAGTTACTCCAGAACTGAGGATATTCCATGTGAAACATGCGATTTTTTCTCGCTTTACTCTTCATCAGAATCGACGGTTTAAATTTTCTACTCAATTCGGACAACAGCTGGAATTTGAAACTCCAAATAGGCTGAAACTCCCATGTAAACTACAGAGAACTTCATTAAATTGGAATTCTCTGATAAATTCTTCAATCGAACAAGTTCGTTGAAGTTTTTTTGCATAAATTCTCAATTCTATTGAAATTACCTTAAGAACGATTTTTTAAATGAAATTATCATTTTCCATTTTTTCATGATAAATCTGCTGGTCTGGATTCGGTTTGGAACTTTGATTGCTACTTACTAACCGTTAATCGCAAAAATGATTTCGAAGAGCTTTCCTTGTTTACTATTGAATACTTAGATTCATCTGTTGAATTGAACTTTTCCAGTGAGATTCTTTCCAGACATTAGAAGTCTCTTGATAATTATCAGACTCATCATGTTCAATATGAATTGTGATGAAAAATTCAATTCTGATAATGGATCCAACCGGAATTGGTTAAAAGGTTAACCAAAGAGTTATGCTGATTGAACGGCCTTTTAAGAGTTAAAAGGTTAAAGTGAAAAAATTATCTCAAAAAAAGTCTTTTCTTTCCATAGAAAGCAATCATATAACTTCCGGCTGAATTTTCACTCTTCTTTCTTCTCTCAATTCAAAGTGAGTCGAGAAAACTTGAAAATTCATTGAATCAAAAGAATATCAAAAGTTAACAGAATTTTTGCTTCTTCACATTTTTCCTCATCAATTCAGTTCAATTTATTGAGATATAATAATGACGAAGGAAAATAAAGAAATGAAATATGATAAAATTCCAGATTTGATTGAGAATAATAATGATAAGGAAAGAAGAAGAAAAACATTGAAACTTGTTGAATAGCGAATGTGAAAAGGTGGCTGTTGAATACATGATGAAAACATGATACAAGAGAGTTTAACAGAATTTTGTGTCTCTTTGGAATTCAATTTAAACTTTGATAATTCTTTTCATAGTTATTCTAATCTTAGCCTGTTCCATGTTCATTTCCATCTTTTTCTGGTTTCCTAACTTGAAACATAGTCATCAAAGAAAGGTAACATTGCCATGAGATTTTTTGGTGAAAAGCAAAGTTCCAACAGAGAAACAACCAGAATGAAGAAACATTATTTCAAGGTCGCTGTGAGTCACTCAGTGAGTACAAAATTCTGGTTCTGTTGAGGTTCAAGTTCAATCTAATCGATCAACAGGTAAAAGATTCTCCCTCAAAGGTTTATAACCAGTCTTGAGAGTTCATGACAATTGACTTTGAACCTTTCGATTCTGCGCTTCATTCCTTTATTTACAAAATTATCAGAGAATAAAAGAGAAACTGAAAAAGTTCTGATTCAAAGTGGAACCACAATAATTCAGAACGATCTTCAAACCAACAGAGTTTATTACTTTTTTTGTTCGCTATTCGCCATCTTTCAGCTTGAAATATTTTCTGAGCATTTTTTTATAAATATTCAATTCTGAACCATTTTACATTGAATCGGGTTTCAATGTTTGATCAAAGCGCAATTAAACTTAATTAAATTATTAACTTTTACTTATTTCTGCCTTTTCTTTACCTTAATAACCAGAATTCAATATTGAGAATAAATATTGACTTTTGATTTAATTTGCGCAACAATATTTGATCAACAAAGGCTTGGCTTGATTGTATTTATCTTGTTCTTAATTGTGATTTAATAAATTTCTGTTAATTTTTGTTTAATCATTGGAATTAAACTATCGAATTGAGTAAAAGAGCGCCATCTACAGAGCGATTTTTTAAAAGTTTTTTTGTAAGGTTAAACATGTGTTGACTTATGGCTGCATAACTGTTAAATCAAATTAGTTCTTATCCTCTGTTTTGACACATCTAATAGATATTTTGATTTGTTACTGCTTTGATTACTATTCAGATTCTGCCTGGTTTCATCTTGCATCGTTTTCACTGGATTGGTGTTTAAATTGTGTGATCTTTCGTGATTGGTAAAATATTTTCTCGCTCTAAGGATTTACCGTACTAATCTAAAGTCCATCTTCTAGTCAAATTGAAAAACAGTCTGGAAAACCAATCAATTGGAATCAACAACAAAAAAATTGGATTCGTGTTAAATTGAGTAAACATATTCAAGTAAAGTCATCAACAGAAAATATCGAGAAAGCTAAATTAATATTGAGCTACTTTTAGATCTCTTGACCAGCTTATGTTGAAAGACAAAATTTTATCTACTACGATAATTTCATGCTTGATATTAATTTACTTTTTTAATATTTACCGCTGCTCGACTGGCTGCAATTTGTTTGCTTGATTGAACCTAAATCTCAACATATTGATGACTTAAATGTTAAATTAAATGACGAGCAAGATGACGGTTAAAATGACGCTCAAGATGATCATTTTGGTGATGGATTAAGTGATGATAAAATTGACGAAATTGTTACCATTGTTTTGATTCGTCTCAAAGAAACATTGAACATAACAAAAGCAGCGCCATCAAGTGAAATAACCAGATGAATGTGAATCACTTTTTCATCCTTTTCTTTCCTCCTCATCCTCCTCATCCTCTGTCTGCATCTCCCATGTTGATCCTCTTTCTCTGAACATTTCTCGTTCCCTGTCCTTGAACTTGAAAAATATAACAAAACTCACTCCTTGCCTCTCTGCATTTCCCTTCAGCTCCTTAGGTGAAAATATTGATTTTTTGTATCTTCATCATTTCCATCATTACCATCATGACTAGCATCATGTCTCACTCGGAAAACTCTATCATCGGAAGCTGAACATTTCCCTCTTCTCACCCAGCCTCCCAAAGATACACTTTACCTCGACTCCTCATCATGATCAGACATGACCTTTTCCCTTTAACCGAAATGAGTTACAATCAAAGTAATCTTGTTCACTTTTTTTTCTTTCTCTCTTCTCTTTCTTTTCTTTCTTA
The DNA here is from genome assembly GCA_028476895.1 of Tetranychus truncatus. Lineage (NCBI taxonomy): Eukaryota > Metazoa > Arthropoda > Arachnida > Trombidiformes > Tetranychidae > Tetranychus > Tetranychus truncatus. The sequence continues at coordinate 14,941,548 of CM052062.1, forward strand.
TCCTTCTTATGCTTTCAATGAAAATTCATGATAATAATGATAAAATGATTTAATAACAAAATTATCATTATTAAAGTCTCCTCTTAAGAAGAGAAGATGAAAAGTAAAAATCAATTTTACTTAATATGAAAAAAGCAAAAACAAGATTCAATCATTGAATCAAATCTCATGTGAATTAAAAATTCATATTGATTCATCATGAATTGTAACAAAATAATAATTTTGTTTCCTTCAACGTTTCATATTACAATTAATCACAAGTAAAATTAATAAGCCAGACGTTAATCATTGACTCGTCAACAGTTATTAATATTTTCATTTTTTTTTGTATTTCAGTGATTCATCAATGGCTGAGAAAAGGAGCGACTAAAAGACCAAAGAGATGACCATTTATTGACCAATTGACCAATTGAAGAGCTAAAGACTATCAAGACTAAAGACTAATATGAAGCCCATTGAGACTCACCTGATATTGGAAGTGGATCAGGTATTGAAGTGACTGCACAACTGAAGAAGGCAGAGATTCCATTGGATGTTGTTATTGGCGTATTCAGGGATTCATCACCCATTATATTATTATTAGTATTATTATCACTGTGATTTGATTCAATTGCACTACTATTTGGACTATTGGGAGTTTTGTCTCCAGCAGTTGCCGGTTCATCGAGCGAACGTTGTCGTTGCTGTTGATTTTTATTTGATATGATTTTGGTGAATGTTGAAGTTGAATTTGTTGTTGCCTTAGTTGAGTTAATCAAATCAATTGAAGTTGGCCGAGAAGGATATTGATGATGAGATGAACGAATGTTATAAAGATGATTTAGTTGAGAATCAAATGAAGAATCAAGTAAAGAATTAAGGTGAAAATTGAGTTGAAAATTATCATAATTATTATTGGATAAGGTTGGTGAAGATGATTGGGTTAAAGGTGGTGATAGAGAGGGTGAAGGTGAAGAGGATAGGGACGATGATGATGCTAGGTTAATCAAGTTGGAGCCTACAAGAGGAGGTGAAATTAATGTTGATAGACTTACTTCACTAAGGTCACAATCGGTTTCACTTTCATCCGATTCTTGATGTAACTTGTAAGAATCAAAGCTAAATGTTTGAGGCTCAATGGACAAGTTGACCTGAGACAGGATACCGTTCATAATCATGTTTGGAGCCCAAAAAAAACAAAGTCAATAAACAGCTGTTAAACAAAACCAAAAGGAGTGCAGGAGAAACACACAAACAAATCAAAGTCAACAAAGTGATAATAATATTAATGAAAAATATAATGGTCAACAGGTTGTCAACCAAAGGATAACAGTTGATTAAATTTTCAAATAAAAAGTCAACGATTAATGTCCAGTAATTAAACTTAAATGTTGAATTGGCACTTGAAAAGCAACTAAACTTCACATGTTAAACATTGAAAGCGACTCAAAATTTGGGTTAAAGTTGAACCAGAAGTTAGGTTAAAGCTTGATAAAGTGAACAGATGAAGACACATGATTTTTGAAACTTAAATTTAGATAATTATTAAAGTCAATTTTGAAATATTGTAAAGTAAAAGGTAAACGTTGAAATGTGAAAATGTTATTGCTGAATAATCACTTTTGGTTGTTCAGGAATAAGAGGGAAAACAAAATACAAAACAAAGCACACTTTATGTTGTAAATGTGTGTTGTGTGTTCTGTGTGTTTCTGAATCTTTCTGAATCTTTTTGCTAAAGTTACTTTGCTAGTTGAATCTTTTCATGAATGAAAACCACGACCACAAATCTCCTTTTAAGGCACGCCGGAACCAAATTTCATCCAATCAGAATCTACTATTTTACTATTTCATTCAACGTCAAAATGACGTTATTACTCCAAATTTCATGCGCTCTCACCAGCAACTTTTTTGCTCCTCATCATCGACTCACTTCATCTTCATCAAACCTGATCATCACAGAAACATCTTCTTCCGACGATCGATATTTTATCGATTTTCTTATTTACTCTCTTCTTTGGTCATCATTTTGGTTCCTTTTTTTTCTGGTTTTTTTTTCATTCACAAAATTACAAGAAAATACTTTCCTTTTCACCAGCATTTCATCACGTGACATTTCAATCAGATTTACTTTTTTGTCCATTCATTCACAACTTCATGGTATTTTCATGATAATTTATGATTGTCATAAAGTATCAGGAAACTTGTTAGACATTTAGATTTTGAATTGAGCTTCATTTTACAGCTACTTTTGAAGTTGAATTTTCATCAAAATCAACTTCTTTTTCCTTTCACTTTCATTGAATTAAACAACAAAAATTTATCCAAATATTAAGTTCATTTTCAGGGGAAGTTGAGAATGGTTTTCAGAAAATTCAAAATTTCAAGTTGAAACATTTTTCAATTTAACTTGATTTGGTTGATTTAAAAAACGATTTTGAGTTTGTTAGTAAAAGAGATTTTAAGATCAATGAAATTGTTTAAAATTGACTTTTCATCGAAATTTGAATCACACTTTAATCATTTGAATAATTAAATATAAATTCATCACTCAAAGATTTCCAAATAAATATTTCTCATTTCATTTTTGAATTCATATTGAAAATTCATCAGAATTTGAGTTTTCTCGAGAAAACATTGTTGAAAATATTTGTCAATTTTTTGAGAAAATTTTAAACTCATTTTTTGGCCTTTTTCTTGAAAAACTTTCTTGGCATCATTTTCATGTATTATGAATGTCTTCATCATCATGATATGTGTTCACAGGTTTACACAGATTTACTGATTAGCTTGGCAGATTAAAATGATGACAATTTACTTGAATGATGAGCAAAACAACAATTAAAGATGAAGATGAAGATTAATTGTACGATGAAATGAAATGCAAAGAGCGTACAGAATTGTAAAAATAACACAATTTGATTGCAGCATTTAAATATCATCTTTTAATAGATCCAATTTTATCAAAGTGAAATTGGATTGACAGTTGCTAACATATTGCTGGCGATTAATCAATAACTTGTATCAACAATTAGCCATTATTAACCATCAATATTAGTAGCAAATTTTTGTTCCGTTGTTTTTTCCCAACCATTAACGTTAATTGTATTGAGCAAAAATATTGCATCGATATTTGTCCGAATAGCAATTAACCTTATAGCCAATGTGGTTAACATTATTATTGGAATTATGATTTGTTCATTTCTATTTCTGACAACAACGTTAATCAGTTTCAACATGCAGTTTTTTTGAATGCCGTTGAACTTGAACTTGAGCTAAATATAAATACAATGTTCAAGTAAATATGGATTTATTATTGAAACGCTAAATATAGTTTGCTATTTACAGTTAGAAATGCAAATAACTCGCAATAGTTGATGCTTAGTAGCCATATGATGTTAATATTAATATAATTTTTGTTCACTAACTTTTTTTACAAGACCAACTATTAACAATAATACTTTTATCAACAAAATGCTTCACCAATTCAATTGTCAATTATTTACTGTTGGACATGCTGAGCATTGATATGTCAATTTCAGATGAAAATCAGTAAACTTAATCATTTTAATTCAAATAATTCTTTGCAGTTGAAGAGTAAGACATTTCACAGACATTTGCCTAACAAGCTGACAACTTGATCCTAGAAGGTTCACCATTTCCCCTTTAAACAAGACTCATAATCAGCCTAACATTGATTTTACATAAAACCAGACAAAATATGTTATTAACGATATTTGCTGTTATGATGGTTACTTGATTGTTTTGTTGATCAAATATTCAATTTCAATCTTGTTGAACAAACTGTTGATGTAATTGAAAGGTTTCATGATTGACACAATTCAGTACCACAGTGATACAGGCATTCAGTGCCTAACAAGCTGACAACTTGATCCTAGAAGGTTCACCATTTCCCCTTTAAACAAGACTCATAATCAGCCTAACATTGAGTTTACATAAAAATAGACAAATTATGTTATTAATGATATCTTATGATACTTGATGGTTTATTGGTCAAATATTCAATCTTGTTCAATAACAAACTATTGGTATAATTGGTTTGGTTATAATTTTGCACAAAAGTTAGTTCTAGTTCAACCGAAATTTTATACCGTTTCTCTTACCTAAACTGGACATGAATTGCGATAGATGAGAAAGATTGATAAGAAATGATTATTTTGTTTTGTTGGTGAAAAAACTGTAAAATGTCAAAGAGTTTACAAATTTTGGCAAAAAAAGCGTTTCCAAGTGCATGGAAAGTGGTACTTTTAACGCCAAACCCCAAATCTCTTCTTAGTTCCTTCCTCATCTTGGCTTCTTCATCATCATCATCTAACTCATCTTGTTGTTGTCTAAACAAGCTTCCAAGTTATGTGACAACACAGAAATGTTTATCATCATTTGCCTTTCCATTGCCTTCGTTTCAGTTATTTTCATGTAACATTCCATGATGAATTTCACCTAATCTTGCAGCATCTTTTGCCACAATTTCATCGTTATCATCATCATCAACAACAGCAATAGCATGAAAGACAAAATTTTTACAACAAAACAATTATGCTATAAATAGTCTTGAAGACAATGAGAAGCAATGAGAAGGGAAAAAAAAGTGCAGTAAAAAAAGGAAAATTTCATTTCGAAAATGAGCGATTTCGAAGATCACTTTTCAAACTGAGCAAATGAAGGTCAGCCAATTGTAATTGAATTCATTGACGAACATGATAACTTAATAATCATCTTCGTCGTCGGTTTAAGCCAGCCTACACACTCGTATCACCCACTTGTTACTCATTCCAAGCGTTTTGTTCATCAATGAAATCGTAAGCTTCGAAAAAGTAAAACCTCATAAAATTCATTCCAATTAATTAATTATTCATATACACAACTCATCTGACCTTAGGTCATCTAAACAGCGTTAACAATATGAGACCATTTTAAAGCGACCTTTACCTTCTTCCGTTGCAAAAACAAATCAAACAAAAGTGACAAAAAAGGTAAACGGATTTTCCCGATAATCATTATTTTTATTATTACAATCAACCTACAATAACATTTGAAAATTGATGATCATAATTAGGAAGGTAAAAATTTCCAAGGACGGTTGAAGGTTCTAATCGTGTAAATAAGATTTTGTTTATTAGTTAATCAAATGTTGATCACATAATGGTAATCATTTGTTAAACATTGCAAATTATTGATTTAATTGTTGCATCGTCTGGATCTTAATCAGGTTAAATTGTTCACCAATAAAGTTGGGTTACACCTTGGGTGTGATTTGTAAACAAACCCATTTTCACAGATTTCAACCTTCTTCAACCATCTTGATGATCATCATTATTATCATCAACAAAGTTCTGGTAGTTTCTTACATGAAATGTATCAACAAGTTTACAAGTCCATTTATGGTTATCCATTTACAATTGAGAGTCACTTTAATAAACCAGAGAAACCAGAAAAGGTCTGCTGATCGGTTTAACCCTTAATCTCGATTAAAATGTTTATTGTTTAGGTTTTTGGTTTTAGATCAGGTTTAGATTAGGTTTTAGAATCAACTAATCAAAATAATTATCAAATGACAAAAGCCATGCAAGTTGCTTTGAATGTGAGAGGTTTAAAAGGCTTGTCTAGCTGTTAACTAAACCCAAAAATCTAACATCAAGATGAGAAACAATTTATTGAATAGACTCTGAACCAATGAAACACAATTCTGTTTAAGATTATTGAATCTCTTCATTCATTTTAAAGCCTTTACTCTTTCCTCGTTCCCAGTCAATAATTTTGGGTAAAAAAGAGTCAAACATTTCAATTCCATTCTTAATGTATTAAAATCACAATTATCTTATTGTACAAACGTGTGTATTGACATAGGCTTTAACTTGTCTGACCTTTCATCAGACAAAATCAATAAATCTACATTCACCTTAATCTGTCTCTTCAATTATCTCGGAACAATCTTGATAATCTTGATTTTTATATCAACTTTAGTGGTCAAAATTACGGTTTAAAACAAGCCAATTCAAGCTTTAAAAAAACCGATCTGCTGATATGAACTTGAACCTAGACTAGATCAGTTGAAAATTGGTTTAAATCTTTGCCTTTACCTAAAACTTAATAGTCTTAAAATTTACCTTAAAGTCAGAAGAAACTTATGGAATCAAATTTTGCTTGTTGTAGCTTCTCAATTAACTTTTGTGTCAATTTGCTTCAACTGATCAAGTTGAACAATTGAACAATGTTTTAGTTTTAATTGTAAACCTGACAACCTTACAAACCATATATGAGCAAAGGATGACTAACAAACTGCCATTATCAAATGAACAAGTTCATCCTTACCTTCATCATTTCCATCATCTACATCATCATCTTATTCAATTTTAATCTACTATGGTTTTCAAGTGAAAATGAAAAAAAAAGCTAATATTGAGGGAAACCCAAAAGACATCGGCATAAGTGGACTTTTATACCCATTAAACCCAGTAAAAAGTAAATGTTAACCTTAAATTTACTCTTGATCAACATTTACAGTTAAAAGTGATTCATTAATGTGATCACCAAATGAAAAGGTTGGTCAATTGATTAAAAAAAATGATCTTTTCATCACAGATTTAACTTGAATCAATATTATACTTGATTATTATTTAAAATAACAACAAGAAAAAGGTATAAAGAAATGACCAAAACCAGTAAACGTAAACTTATATCCATCAAAGGTACGTTGATTCATATCAAAGAACCGGTTCTTAAGACTCTCTCCTCATCACTTATCTTCCTCCCTTTTTCTTGCTTCTTCATCTTCTTTCAATTTCCATTCAATTTAACAACAATTTAGCAAACTGTCAATTGATACAACATTTACTCTACTTGAGTCATCTCATTATCATCGAGACAACCTTCCTATCCTCTTCATCATCTCAAGTATCATCACAATCATCATCACAATCATCTTCATCATCATCTTTCAAGTTTAACTTACTTTATGACCTGAATAGAAGTGAAAACAAAAAAGATCGGGGAAAAAAATCTGTTTACTAATTGAAACAATTAAAGATGAAAAGAGATGAAAAAAAGGTTGATCTTTAAATAATCAATGGATTGATATTGAAAAGCGATGTAAAGAGATGAAAATTGACTTTCTTTTAATTCACATGATGCAAAGATTTCGATTCAAGTGCTCATATTTTGTACTCATTTTAAATCTTGAGTCACATTATCATGTAAGCAAACAATGGTTAGACAATGATAGATGCGGCAAACTCCCAGTGAACACATTATCATCCGGAAAAGTGTTGTGAGAATTCATTGAAATATTAATAATATTCAATTATAATCTTTAAGCTTTTTGCTTCTTCTTCTTCTCATCAATTCACAAGAGATTCGGTTGAAATGCCATTGAACTTTCAGGTAACAAGTGATGATAATGGGAATGAAATTCAATGGAAAACCAGACTATCATGTGAATGAATTGAGAATAAGTTTACTCAGTTTTTCCATCTCAAGACATTCATCGAATCATCAATGGAATCGAATGTGTTAACCGGAAAATAAACTTTATTTCAAACTAATTTTTTCGTTGGTAAAATTCGTTGATTTTTATCAACGAAAATGATCTGAGGAATGAAGAAGAAGAAAAAAATGAATGAAAATTTCGAGTTTATTCAGAGTTTCAAAGGTTGACAGGAAATGATGATGATGAGGGCTGTGAATGGTGAAAGTGGAATAGGAACTTTGTATTCGGTGATTCTGAAAGAATGAGTAAAGAATTTTCCTTCCGGAGAAACTCAGAGAATTTTCTTCTTCTTCTTTTTTTCATGCAATTTCATTATTCACAATCGATAAGGATGAGAATGCGCATAAAAGGAAAGTTCCGCCGGAAATAAAGAGCAATTAGATTCTCAGTTGTACATTTATAAAGATTATCTCAGAACTTTTCATTTTTCATAAAATTGTCTAAAGATAATCAGATGTTTTCAAATTCAATGAGTTTTGGTTTTTCAATTTTCTTCCAATTTCTAAATCCTTTTATCCAGTTATTGTGAGTTATCACGTTTAACTTGAAACAGTTTGACTCGTTATTAGCATGTTTATTGTTCATGTTTCATCACTCACCACCATTCTGATTGATTGGTCAAAATCACGTTTCAATTATTTCATCAAATCTCTATAATTACTATTAACACTTAATGATACAAATAACGTTATTCATTGGTTAACAGCTTAAAATACACTTGAACTTTTTCCAGATCTAGTAGTTATAACATGATAATGGAAGAGACACAAATCATGATTTCCATGTTAATCGCAGTTCCATTCATAATGCTATTAATAACTTTATCGCAAGTTTCTTTTATTATTAATATTTCATGACAATTTAAAACCTTTTTGTTTGTTCAATCCTTCATCAGCCTTTTTCACTGAAATGATTAGTTTTTTGTTTCAATTTTTCATTGAAAAAGACTTTTCTTTTCAATTATTTTGTTTCAAATGACAAAGTAATGTTTGGAAATGGCTTTCGTTATTGAACCAGAAAACTGGTGAAAATCATTGAATGGTCAAAGACTATCAATGAATAGTTAATAATTCCGAGAAAAAATTTACGTTTCGTAATTCATTGTAAATCGTTCGAATTCAGAAAGTGTTTTAAAGTGAAAATTATTAAAATGCAACTAAAATTTTACAAATTTTTTCGAACTTAAATGGACAGAATAAGTTCGAATCACTATTCTTGATCAATCCAAAAATAGCGAACTCATAAAAACATAAATCTTTGGAATCGTTCAAACCCAAAGAGCCTCTGTTTTATTAATAATGTAAAATAGTTTGTAACTGAAGTAAAAATTGGAAAACTTTTCTTTCGTTTTTTTTTTCGAACTTAAATTGAACACAATTTTCGTCTTGATATGTCGTTTTGGGTTGGACAATGAATCGTTAATAAAATGGCTGATCGATGAGCATTCAAAATGCCAAAATATTCACTCCAAATGAATAACTAAGCGAACACATAAACTGATATTTTTGGCCAAAAAACATTGAATTAATCAAATTATTGGAGTTTATTAATAAAAAAGTGAACTTTTCTGTGATAAATTAACTTTGAAAAGTTGAACAATTTAAAGGATGAAATGATAATTGATTACAATTGGCTAAATGCCAGGCTCACTGCAAGCGCCATAAATAAGGTTAAGTTGATTGTTAAATCATTGGTAATGATTGTGATTGAATAATGAAAGTTGATGAAAGTGTTTTTTTGTTTCTCATTTCGCTGTGCCTTCCATGATATTTTGTGATATAATAATGGTGAAAATATGGGAATAAAAATAGAAATAATTTGAGTTTCTTCTTCTTCTTTTTCCATTAAATTCTGTTTGTTTTGTTTTTTCAATTCATCCACATCATGGTGATAATGATGAACAAAAACAACATCTCATCCAATTCATCATCAACATTCCAAGACAAAATTTGTCATAAAAATGCCGGAAAAAATGTTTAACCTCATAAATTGTTTATCATCAAATGAAAGGAAAAAGTTATTTAACTGTGTTTTCATTGGGATTGCGGTTCAACATTCAGCCAAATACATTCACTCATAATCAGAGTTACTCCAGAACTGAGGATATTCCATGTGAAACATGCGATTTTTTCTCGCTTTACTCTTCATCAGACTTCACAGTTGAAATTTTCACCTCAAAACTCAATTCACTTGAACAGCAGCTAAAATATGAAACGCCAACCTGGCTAAAACTTTCATGTAAAACTTCATCAAATTTAATCAAATTGGAATTCTCTGATAAATTCTTCAATCGAACAAGTTCGTTGAATTTTCAAGTTTTCTGCTTAAATTCTATATTCTATTTCTAATTGAAGATTGAAATTATCATTTTCCCTTTCCCCTTCCCCTCGATATAGAAGTTTGATTTTTCCGTTTAATCGAAAATTTTTTTCAGAACTTAATTACTACTTTTCCTTGTTTACTGAGAATTGGAAATTCCCTGATAATAAAAGCTTAGCTTATATAACTTGACAAAATAGATTTAATATCAACTTATTTCAAAAGACTTACGAAATACGTTTTTATCTGATTTCAATAAATGGTATGAAACAGGATAAATCAGAAGAAAGTTGATTTCATTCAAATGTAATTTGAACAATAATTGATGTACTGCGGTTTCGCCAACCCTTGACTTCGCGTACTTTTAGTTCAGAGTAATTTCATATTTAAATCAACATTACCCATTATAGACGGCATTGAGAAGCGCGACCTGGAACATGGACAGATTCAGATCAAGCTTATTTCATAAATGAAATCATCATAAGATTATTACGAATCGCTTGAAAGTTTCCTTTTATAGCAACACTCTGGATACGGACAAAAATATGTCGAAAAATAATCGATGGAGATTTTGCGATTTTTTGGGAAATTTTTCAACTGATACAATATCTGATATGAATTCAGCATCATTGAATCGGATTCGATTTGGAGGTTTAGTTTTTTCGGTTTTTATCTAGAAAATTTTTCAGAACTTAATTTCGACTTTTCCTTGATTACTGAGGTTAAACTGGTAAAATTGGTGAAGAATTGAACTTTTCCAGTGAGATTCTTTCCAGACATTAGAAGTCTCTTGATAATTATCAGACTCATCATGCTCAATATGAATTGTGATGAAAAATTGAATTCTGATAATGGATCCAACCGGAATTGGTTAAAAGGTTAACCAAAGAGTTATGCTGATTGAACGGCCTTTTAAGAGTTAAAAGGTTAAAGTGAAAAAATTATCTCAAAAAAAGTCTTTTCTTTCCTTGGAAAGAAATCATGTAACTTCCGGCTGAATTTTCACTCTTCTTTCTTCTCTCAATTCAAAGTGAGTCGAGAAAACTTGAAAATTCATTGAATCAAAAGAATATCAAAAGTTAACAGAATTTTTGCTTCTTCACATTTTTCCTCATCAATTCAGTTCAATTTATTGAGATATAATAATGACGAAGGAAAATAAAGAAATGAATCAGATAAAATTCCAGATTTGATTGAGAATAATAATGATAAGGAAAGAAGAAGAAAAACATTGAAACTTGTTGAATAGCGAATGTGAAAAGGTGGCTGTTGAATACATGATGAAAACATGATACAAGAGAGTTTAACAGAATTTTGTGTCTCTTTGGAATTCAATTTAAACTTTGATAATTCTTTTCATAGTTATTCTAATCTTAGCCTGTTCCATGTTCATTTCCATCTTTTTCTGGTTTCCTAACTTGAAACATAGTCATCAAAGAAAGGTAACATTGCCATGAGATTTTTTGGTGAAAAGCAAAGTTCCAACAGAGAAACAACCAGAATGAAGAAACATTATTTCAAGGTCGCTGTGAGTCACTCAGTGAGTACAAAATTCTGGTTCTGTTGAGGTTCAAGTTCAATCTAATCGATCAACAGGTAAAAGATTCTCCCTCAAAGGTTTATAACCAGTCTTGAGAGTTCATGACAATTGACTTTGAACCTTTCGATTCTGCGCTTCATTCCTTTATTTACAAAATTATCAGAGAATAAAAGAGAAACTGAAAAAGTTCTGATTCAAAGTGGAACCACAATAATTCAGAACGATCTTCAAACCAACAGAATTTATTACTTTTTTTTGTTCGCTATTCGCCAACTTTCAGCTTGAAATATTTTCTGAACATTTTTTTATAAATATTCAATTCTGAACCATTTTACATTGAATCGGGTTTCAATGTTTGATCAAAGCGCAATTAAACTTAATTAAATTATTAACTTTTACTTATTTCTGCCTTTTCTTTACCTTAATAACCAGAATTCAATATTGAGAATAAATATTGACTTTTGATTTAATTTGCGCAACAATATTTGATCAACAAAGGCTTGGCTTGATTGTATTTATCTTGTTCTTAATTGTGATTTAATAAATTTCTGTTAATTTTTGTTCAATAATTTTAATTTAACTCAACGAATTGGGTAAAAGAGCGCCATCTACAGAGCAATTTTACAGTCTGTACATAGCTCAACATGTGTTGATGTATGGTTGTATAACAGTTTTAATCAAATTAGTCTTTTCCTCTGTTTCTTTTACATCTAAGCAATATTTTGATTTGTTACTGTTTTGATTATTATTTAGATTCAGTCTGGTTTCATATTATATTGGTTTCACTGACTTAAAGTTTGAATTTTATGGTCTTTGTGATATTTAAATTATTGTCTTGCTCTAAAGATTCACTGTGCTAATCTAAAGTCCGATAGATTCTGATTTATATTTTGTTTTTTTGTCTTGTTAATTAGTTAGCCTACTAATGGGCTAAATTTAATAACCACAAGGACTATAGTTGAAGATTAATTTCAAACATTTTGCCTTCAGGCATCAATTAATCAATATCTTGTTTAAGGTGTGCTTTTGATTTACTTTTTTTTCGCCAAAATTTTCCCTTTTTGCTTACAATTTAATATTTTCAAAATTTTCTTTTTTCTCTCTTTTACTTATTCTTTTATCCCTTTTTTATTCTATTATTTCTCGTATTTTAATCTAACATGTGTAACATTTTAATTTAATCAACAACTGAAACCCACGCAAGCTCTTAAACTGTCCGGAAGAGGGAAAAAAATATCACAAAGGTAAAGGTCAAACGATGAAAAGGTAAGTACATAAAAAAGCAAGACAAGAACAATGTTAATGTGGCAAGAAATAAAAAAGTGATACATTAAATGATAAATCCTTTCATGTTACAATGAGATGAATATTTTATTGTAACCTTAAAGTATTTACAACCGAGTTTAACTAAACGATGATAGTTAAGGTGAGAAGTAAAGATGTAAATATGTAATACAATGTAATCCAACATGTAATATTTGTTTGTTTCAAGTAATTGGAGGATAGTGACAGAAGAAGGTAAAAAAATGAACAGATGTGCGACTTATTGATCAGATTTATTTGATTATTGTAAATAATTCAATCAACCTTTTGACTTTTAATATTACAAGTTGTTTTGAACATAATTTTCATTAAATATTAAACCCTCAAAGAATTGGCAAAATAGATAGAAATATTAAAATGTTGAACAACCCAAACAGTTGTAACCATTAATGGTTAAAATGTATTTTCTGGTAAGAAAAAAACCAGAAAACATAAATATCCTTTAATTAACAATTTAAATTGACTGTCTTTTTGTGGACAGAAAAAGTAATTAAATTGTCGATGTAATGCTGTTGATTGTTTCTATAAGATGAACCTTAATAAGGTGAAAATTTTAATGAGAGTTGATTTAGATTGGCAGAAACAGGGATTCCCTTGTTTAATGTATTTACATTAATTAGAAAGTTAAAGTTAAATTGTTGATAAATGTGTTAACATTAACATTGTGAGACAAGATAATGATTGTTTACCTGATTCTTGCCGTACTCAATGGTTTTCAATTTCAATATAATGATGAACCAAAATGAAAATGATGAAAGTCAAGGGGTGGGTGGATATCATCATTATCATCAACAGGGTGTCCATTTATGGAATCCACCCTGATAATTCTGACAGCCTTTTGCTCATTGTATTAGTGCTTGGCCTTTCCGTCCTCATTGTTAGATCACAAATCACAAGTTAAACAATTTACATCTTCAATTTAGGACATTGAATGAAAGCTATAAAAATGGATGCGAAATTTGGATTCAAAAGTGGATTCCATTTCAAACTGATTCATTGAGAGTAATAAAAGCTCAGAGTTTATCATAAAAGGCTTATTATGTTTAACAAAATTGTTTCAAGGTAAGATTGGTCAATTGTGATCAGATTAGCTTGATGGTTAACATTGAAAATAAAAAATCAGATAAAATTAACTAATGATTCAAAAAAGGAAATGTTAATCTTTTTCAATCGAATCAAGAAAAAGGTGAAAATTTTGAAACCAAAATAGCGAGTTAACACACACAAAAGCTAATGATATTTAATGTTTGGACAGTTAGTTGATTAGTTGATCTGATTGTTTTTACTTTGGCCAAGTGTTCATCAATTGATGTTAATCAGTTGAGGTAATAATTTGAAAGCCATTTAAGGTAAGTCAAAAAGGTTATGCAAAAATTGTATTAACACCTACAACAATCATGTGTGATTTATTCAATAATATATTGGAAACAATTAATTGAGTTAGATGAAATGTTGAGATGAAAAGGTAAATTAAAGTTAGGTTAAATGACTGTAAATGTTGTCATCACACTGCTTTATAAGGCTTTGATAACCTGATATGGTTAATCTGATTGTTACCCGAGTCTGTCTCAAGGTGCTCATAATAGTGTTCATCATTACTCTCATCATAATCATCATGTTTCATGACCTTCTTTCTGGATTGTCTTTTAACGTTCACTTTTATCAATGAATATTCTTTGCTTTTATTCAATTTCATTCACCGAGAGTAAAACCATAACCATGAATGAATGCGTACAAACTGTAGTAGGATGATGATGATGAAGCAAAACCTTGAAGTTGTATATTTTTCCTTCGTAATTGAATGAATGGAAATGGTTAAAGTTGATGAACAATATTTGATTACAAATTAACGTTTTGATTGTTAATTATTCAAGAGAAATGTTGATGTTTAATCTTATTACTGGAGCGACACAGTTTGCTCAGTTTGAGACATTTTTTTACTTTGTTTTCATCTTTCAATTTTAAACCAATTTGATATTCAATTTGACTCACAAATTGTTTACCAGATGAAGTTAATTGAATTGGAAAATTGAATTAAATGAAAACATTATGTATGTTGCTTATTTGGTGATCAGGTTGAGTGTTTAGTCTTTATGGTAAAATACATTTTAAGATTGGCACTTTTTTTCCTTCCTGACATTTTAATTGTAACGATGAAACTTCCATTCCTTTTGTTTTCAAATTTGTTGACAATAATAATACCTGGGAGAATTAAGGTGATGATTGTTAAACAGCAAACAGCCAACAGCAAATCGTAGGGATTAGGTGGGAGTTGAGTATGGAGTAAAAAATATTACTATTGTTGATGATAATATGATGGTTTAAGAATGAATGAAAGTCAAAATGTCTCAATGAGAAGGTAAAAAATGATTTACGATTGACAATATGATTATTGTTTCACTGAAAGATTGAATATTGAATTCATCACTGAATAATGTATGAAAAGTTCAATAAACTTGTATCAACTTCTTGACGAAATTCATCAAATATACTTTCATTGGGTTTCTCTTGCTCCATTTGCATGTGTATCAATGAAAACATATTTTTAATCTCATTTTTTTCCTCAGTTTTTTTAAAGTTCCAGTGATCAATTGGTTGATTAGATGATGGTTGAATCTTTACTTATAAACTTGAAACTTCAAGTCATCTCGGTGGTGGAGTTCATGGATAAGATCAAAAAGAATGCTAAATTATGAATTGACGATTGTTTCAGTTAAATTTGGATGAAAAGATTTAGTATTTCCACATTGGTTCCAATAATGGCTGCTATTGACTCGATCAAATTTCAAGCTTCTTGGACACTGATATAACTGATTTGCGAAAAGTTGAATTAGATCCTCTAATTTAACCGAGATTTCATGCAAGAAGATTCGAGTTTTTTCCTTTCCTGTTTATTCAATATTTTAAGCCTTTGGTGAATCAATTCTTTAGTTGCCATGGGTCAATTTTAAAAATTGAAGCGTTTGATCATGTTGTTAGTTGAGGTTGTAAGCCAATGTGAAGGCAAAAATCTTTGATACGGATTAAATTTCCCTAATCCTAATGGCTCAATATGGTCTTTCCCATTTTAATGTTATCACTTTTAACTTTTGTTTTCTCAATATGTGTTACCATGGTCAGCTCCAATTGTGAGGAAAAAATCAGGAATTGCAGAGACCAATCATGATAATCCAATCTTAAGTAGAGATTAAAGAGGATTATAGAGAAAGTTAAAGATGTTGTAAGGTATACGGATATAAGATTTTACATGTAGATATACATGGCTTCGTCTTCTCTCTTTCAAAACGTTCTTGTGTAATGTTTACTGATTAAAATCGGACCTCTCAACACGTTAACCGGCTGTCTCTAACTTCAAAGTAAAAGACAGAAATAAAAACAAGTCATGATACTGAATCGTAGGTTGATACAGCAACTATTGAGGCAGGTAGGAAAGCCACAGAGGACAAGATTACAGATTCCAAATATTTAATGGCTTTGTTTTTCATTTTACACAGAAAATTTTCTGCCCAAAGTCAAACTATCTCAAAAAATTAGTTACCATGGCTATATCTAGTTATTGACGGAAACCAAAAGATACAAAGAGTCGAGTCAATTGGATATGGAAATCCAAACGTGGGTTACGAAGAGCAGGAAAACCCAAGGTTTGATCTTTTACCATATCGATATTGTCATTTCCATTATACGTCTATTATTTAGACAATCCATCCTGACAGTGAATATTTCCAATCCTTGAATATCAGGAATAAAAAACAGTCCAATCATGGATACAGTTGACAAGCCGAAATAAACAGTAAAATACTCAAGCCTTTTATGGTTACACAAGAAACAAACTCAATACCATACAAACTGCTTTAACAAACCATTGAAATATTGTTACTTATAATGTACATTAAACTATATTCAGTTAACGACGTAAATTAAATGAAATAATGAAATAATAATTAACTAGAAATGAATTAACACAATTGTAAAAATTATACGCATTAAAAATAGGAGGGAAACAAAGGCGAGGTTTGAGGGATCATCTCTTAATTAAGATCTTAAATGATAGTTACGCGATATATTAATAATTAAATAATATATAACTTTTCAACTGTAAATCATTGCTTTGTAATTCCAATCTAAATTGCACAATTAACCAATTTGCAGAGTTTAATTTACGAGTTGAGAATTGAAATAAAAACTCAAAACTCAAGCATAAAAAAAAGTAAAAAGTCAACAGCTGACAATACAAAATTAGGAATGTTTTCATTTCCTAAATATTCCGGAAGAAAGTCATGAATAAATTGAAATTATATCGATAATTGTAACATTTACCGATCATCATTAAGCTAATTGTTAACAATTGAATAGTCTTTTTGTTTTCCCTGCCAAACTCACAAACACATCTTCAAACAGCCACAATTGTTTAGGCAAACAAATTAGCAAAAAATATTGAACCACTAAACATTCAAACCATCAAAAGCCTCAGCAAACTTGATCATCTTTTGATTCTGCTTCAAACAAACAGCAGGAATCAGTAAATTTGAATAAAAATTTGAACCTCTTAAACTGATCAAACAAATAAAGATTTACTGACAATTAACCAACCAAATTTGATGATCGACAATAATCAAAGCCCAAAAAACCTGACTAAATTGAAATTGACTCAAAACATCTTTCAATGTTTACCAATGTAAACTTGTAAAGTCTCAATGGCTGACCGTGACTTGATTGTGATTGCCGGTGAAAACATTTGATTAAACTCTCAACTGTATCAATAATCACGAAATTATTACCATTACAATTAACTATTATTTACATCAACTGGCAGACTTACCATTTTAAAGTGAAGAGACAAAAAAAGACTAAAAAAATGAAAATGTTTCATTTATCATTGACTTTCATTACAATTGACAATTTGCCATTACTTTATTATTAAACTTCTAATCAGCCATCATTGAATCATGAATATTTCCGGTAACATGTCAATTATGATTATCATTATCATCATTGAACTTATCATTATTAACATTATTCAAAATACTTGGAACGCCTTTTCAAAGGCAAATACAAAATACAAATGCAAAGCAAACTTGAACATTGCCTAAAAGTTAATAGACATTAATACTAATCATAAACTTGTGACTGATTGAGATGAACAAGAAAACCTTTTCTTTGACAAATTGACTTCACAATTGAATAAATCATTTAAAGTTATCATTTAATTAATCATTAATCATCAAACTTAAAGTCAACCGATAATCAATTTTAAACTGATAATCCAGTAAAAAGTAAGTCAACTTCACGATTAAAATTGAAAATGCAAACTCCTCCAACAAAAAGCAAAGCACTGACATAAAAAAATGATAAAAACTTACCTTTTCATCTCAAATTTCAATTCTAAAAGTTGAAATGAATTTCATTGTGATTTCAATTTAAATCAATTTACATTGAAACATTAAAATTAAACATAAACAATTTGTCCAACAATTCGCAAAAACAAAATCAATTGCAAGACAATTTAAAGTGAATTTAGTGAAGTGTTTGAGTTCAAAATAAAAGTTGGACAAAATTTAAAGAAAACTGATGTCCAATGAAACAAAAAAAACTTGACCGATTTTAAGTTTCAATATTTTGATTGAAGTGCGATCAAAGTTAATTGTAATTGTCACTGTATTTAAATGTTTCCCATTGAATATAAATGACCAACTGGGTTGGAACGTTTGATTATACAATTCTGTATAACCATTTACGGAAGATTCAGGGTTAGTTTTGCACTCAACTTGATAGCAATTTTATCCCTTTAAAGTTCAACTTCTCCTATAATGATAATCAAGCTGAATCTATAATATGACGTTTCAAGATGATTGTCAACTTACGCTCATGTAATGAGCACATGAAATGTTTCAACTGTTGAAATGGCGAAGCCAAACTTGTGTACAAATCGACTGAACAAGCGAAACAAAAGTCAATGGAAATATTGAAATGGCGATTGGAACAGTTAGTCTGAAGTTGAAAATGGATCATCAATCGAAATCGTTCTCTTCATTTTCGACTTGGATTTTTCGAACTTTTGTGTTTTTCTCTTTTCGGCTGTTTTGACCGCTCAGCCATTGCTGGTTAAAGTAGTCGGGTAAGATGATGATAAAGATGAGGGAAAACATGAGAAGGATGATAGAAAATGGAAACTTAAATGGTTTATCATTTCCAGTTTTCCCTTGTTTCTCATCCTACATCATTTTATCATGTTATTATTATTATCATGATTGCTATTTTATTCAATATGAACTTTTAAATGTAAATCGTTGATTAATGTTTTCTGGTGACAATTAAAGTCAACTTGTTATGTTGACCCAAACCGGTTAAATGATGCCTTGGAAGAGGTTAAAATTGATTAGTCAACTGATTTTATTGTTTACCTTTGATTGGATTATTGAAGGCTCCTTGGTAAAACCAATATGAACTTAGTCCATTGTAAGGTGAAGGATAATTGTAAGTTGATGTTGATAAAGGTTGCTGTTGCTGTTGATGATGAGCTATTGATGGTGATGAAGATGGTGACTCGTTGTTGTATCCAATGATTAGTGAACTATCAATTAGCGATGAAGATGAGGTTAAAACGGGACCAGATAGAGTTGGTGATATTGAGGCGACTGCCATGGTTGACCAGTCAAAACACCTTTTACCCATACTAGGATTGTTATCCCTGCAAATGGTTTCACTTGTACTGTTAATCAATTGTTGATCACTGTTTTCACGATTGCTGTTGTTACGATTAGTGTCTCCTTGGTTGGATTGGGAAGGTTCATTAAAACCAATTAGCGAACAATCAACGGTTTTATCATCAACAAAATGGCTTTCCCTATTACTTTGATCTGATCTATTGCCTTGCATTAATTTCAATTACAATTCACATTTAATTTATAATACAATCAAAGATGAAAAGTAAAAGGTAAAAACATTCACAGTTTTACACAGTCAATTGGCTATTGTTATTGTTTATTGTGACTTGAGAGGTGATGGTGTTACGGTCAGGTTTAACCAGTAAAGCTCATCTCAACTCACGGATACAAAGTTAAACTGATTGGCAACATTTAAGTGTTTAAATTGTGGTGATTATGATGACATTGAGATTTAGAAAAACGAAATACAATTAATTTGATTACAAGGAATTAACTACAATTAAAGTAAAGACTCTCTTGATAAAATGGATCGAGTAAATTGACACTCAGTTTAACAGATGATTCAGTTTGGTGTTGAACAAAAAAAGAGAGGAAAAAAACACCAATAAGAAAGAGATGATAATAAAGAGATACATGATGATGATGACGATGATGAGAATAATGATGATCAGGATGATGATCAGGATGATGAATGAAAAGAAAGAGGAAAAAGTAGCAACAGGTAAGAAAGAGTAGGCTGTAAGGAGTTAGCGGTTCTTAGCATTGAATCTGCTGATGCAGCGTGGGTGATCCCAAATCATCTTCCCTCTCTTATCATCTTTATCATCTCTTTCTTTTTTACTTACTTCACTTGTTCCCACCTCCCAGTTACATCCCAGTTTATCACTTTTTGTGCCATCATCATCATTATCATCATCTTAAACTTGATCATCTTTTATGTATAACTGATTAAAGTTTACCTTAAACCCTTTTATAAACCAATTTTGTTTTGATTTTCATCTTTTTCCCCTTTAAAACAATACTTTCATTTTTTTCCAAAACAATTGTCAAAATAATTATAATTCAAATTCAATAAAAGATCAGCGATTGATTTAAATTTTACTAAACATTTGAAATTTCATCAAAAATTCTGTCAGAATTCATTGGATTGTTGGGGAAACAAAAATCTCGAGAAAATTATCGAATCGACATTTTCGGAAATTTTTTTTTCTGGTTTGGGTTTTTTTTGGTTTCTATAATTTTCATAATTTTGGTCAACTTAACAATCATTTTGAATGTTTGATATTTTTAGGTGAATTTTAGGTTATTTTAAAGCTTGTAACCTCTTCATCTTGACCAATGTTAACAGATAATTATGACTTTACAATAATCTAAACATGTAATTTGATCTTATTTAATCAATCGGAAGTTACAATTTTATTCAAAGTTGTAAACATATTATTGTATATTTAATATATTCAACCATAAATGGTTAGTTTTTGATTAAATAACAAGAAACCCATGCAATAAAACATCAGATCAAGAAGACAGTAAATAATGTATTTTTAGATTACCTTTTGTCAATGAAAGTGGATAAGTTTTGTTGTTGTTTTTTGATAACCAAATGTAGACAATCAGTAAATTGTTTACTCTTTCAGTGTAAGGAAATTAAGGAAAACTAATCACCTGAATTTGAAACAATCAAGAAGCAAATTGAATTTGACTGTGATTAAAGTTACAGAATCCCACTCAATAACCATAATCACAGTTATCATAAATACCTTGATTGCCATCTTAAATGTCAAAGGCATTTTCAACTTTTATTTTACATCAAAATTCAACTGATCTATTGGTCAAAGGGAACAACCAATTGACCCAAAGGTCATCATGTTTAACATTATTTCCATGTTGATCCGTAATGTCAATTTTAATTGTAACATTATCAGTTTTAAAGGTCAACATATATTTTTATTATTAAACAATTTATTATTTTATCCTTTTCACTCTTCAACCTTCATTTGGGTTCATCTTTTAAATTGTTAATGTCAAAGTGATAAAAGACAATTTCATGTGAAGTTGAAAAACAAATTAAACTGATGAGAGCCCACGTTGAGTCTCTAAATGAGTCAACATGTTGATTGGTTATCAAAAGGAATCGAAATTTTAGTCCCATTTTCGGTCAAAACTCAAGTATTAAACAGTTGATCGAACTGTTTGAATTGAAAAATGCAAAGAGACTCTTCACTATTCAATTTACTGATGAAGAAAAGTTCAGTCAGAACAATTGTTATCTGATTCTTTCAAAGCAACAGCTTGTTGAAGGGAGTTGTAAGACTTATCAGTTGATATTCAAGTTGATATAAGTAAAGATATTGAAAAGTCAATTTACCTTGAAATCATTGGTACAATTTGAGGTTGGATCCTGGATTGTGCCAGAATTGGTTAATTCAATTGTTGTTAATGTTCACTTGATTCCTGCTTTCATCGACTGGGATTGAATAAATCATTTAGAGGATAACTTTGGTAATTTTATAATTGTTTAAAACTTTATTAATCGCTGTTAATTTAGATTAATTAAACAGTTTTTTTTATCACATTTGTAGTAAGTTTCAAGGTTAAGTTCATCTTGTTACCGTAAACCTTCAGGTAAGACTAAACCATTGAGATGAATTTTATCAATGGAATCTAATAATGTTACAATGTTTACATGAATGAGCATGTCGTGAACATGATATAATCACTGAGACTCTCGTATTTTACATGAAAATGTTGCAAAATTTAATCGTTCTTACGCAACTCAGTTTCAATCAACAATCAACCGATTTTTTCATTTATCCAGTTCGCAAGTGATACTAGTGTTATGTCGCCTTCAACCGGTAAACCTCACCATTTAGCATAAATTTTAATTCATTTGATACAAGAAGATATTGAGACACAGATTGTTTGAATTTTGCTTAGCTTTTCATTCATTCTCAAGTCATTTTGCTCATCCATCGGAGTACGATGGTGAAATTTCGCCACCTTATACAGCTATGAAAATGGAGTTAAACCTCGAAGCACTTTGGGTGACCTTTTTTGTGATGAATTGTGTCAATCAACAAAAATTTATGCCTCAGATGCATACAAGACATTTGAATCCATGTTGATTCTGCTTGATCCATCTCATTGACTTGTTTGCCTATCGATTAGCTTGCATGTTAAGGGGTTTGGGTACGCACAGCAAAAAAATACCATTAAAATTCCCGCTTGTCACTCAATTTATCGCAGAGTTGAAATTCACTGACACTTTTCGATTTATTTACTCGTAGCTGAAAGTAGATGGATGTTTCAGTTTTTAACGTGATTCAAGCGAACTTATCGATCATTCGATTTTTCAATTTGTTTTATGAACACCTTTTGTTTGGTCAGACTAACTCAACACTTGGTTTGAATCGATTGCTGTAACGCTCAATCGATTTATATTAATTTTAAAAACTGATGTTCATATTATTGACTAATTATGATTTGTTACAATTAAGGTAAAAAATTTTGGGAAACGTTGGGGTTGATATTTTTTTCACCTTATTTTCATCTTTACTCTCCACGTGAGCCTGAATATACAATATTGTACAGTTGAATCCATCAATATGTGTACCAATTTGGCTCCTGGTTATGACAATTTGATTTCCCAATCTTTAATCATACTAAGCTAAACTGTAATTTTCATCAACAACAACTTCTAAGCATCAAAAAACTAGTCAAAAAAAGGTTTAAACGTTTTTTTTTAGCTTTCAGCTTTACATTTCATGTAATTTGTATTTGCCCGTATTTGTTATTTGCCTAATCAATTGATAGACTTCTGGTCAGTTTGATCAATTGAAAAATGATTTTTTTTATAAATAAATCACTTCTAATTTAACGTTAAATGGTTAACTTAATTTGGTGCTATTGTAAATGGTGCTGTTTGCTCCAATGTTTATGTCTTGACTCATCCAGGTATGGGAATACATTGAATGTTACATTTGTTTCAATTAATCATTTCATTAAACCATTCATTCGTTTGTTTGTTGCACTTGGAATTGCAAAATTGTTTTCAACATCAATATCAATGGTCATGATAACGATGGACAACTGGAGAAACTTGAAAAAAGATCATTCTTTTTCATGTTCCATGTTTTGTTACAACTCTTTTCATTTAAGGATAGTCCATACAGTTATGTATTTTATTGTATCAAAGGTTTGTTTCTTCCCGATCTTATGATTATCAGAGATAGAAATTATAATACTTGAAATAATGGAGAAAAAAACTGAGATGATTATCATTGGATTATAATTAGACAAATTTTATATTCAGCATGATGTCCACAATTAGATCATTTAAATATAAAAATAAAACGGAGAATAATTTTGTTGATTGAAATTAAATTGATGGCCAATGATTCAAAAAGTGTTGAAGTACATGCATTTTACTTTAGCTCTGTAACATGTTTACAATTTAGAGTAGTATTGCAAGGATCGTTTTTTGCTGTCATCTGGAGTGTAAAATGGTGCGTAGCTGAGTCGTAAAGTTGATTTGTTACGATTGAAGAAGAAAGTTGTACAAAGATAGCGAACTCGACGAGGATTATATTTCTCGGGTAAATCGATGACATATAATGGACGAACCAAGATAACAAAGAATAGAATCAATTCAAGAAAAATTATAAGAATCCAATAAGGTAAGGGACGATCAGATACACGACAGTTGACTTGATCGAGGTACGGCTTCACAAAATCAAAAGGATCTTGAACTGGCGTATCATCTGTGATAATGAACTCTTCACCACCGATTCCAGGGTCCAAACGGAGACGGTCTTTAGCTTTCAAGCAAGCCCAGGCTGCATTCCCCACATAGGTCACTTGGGCCCGTGTAAATACATTGTCAACTCGAGGTAAACAGTTATTAGGTGATGTTTTAGCAAGCTTGATTATTTGACTGACGAAGAAAGGATCTTCCTCTCCATACAAAAGGGTTGGACGCAAAATAACTGTTGATAAACGACCGATACCTGTTGGTATGTTTAAAAAATGATTATCATTAAATAATTGAAAGAGGATAAACTGAATGACAAACATTGAATTAGAATTGATTGTTGAAATTCTTATGCATTGGTAAATTATATCAAAATGCAAATAAAATTTGATGGTTTAATAGTTTTTAAGTTAAATTCATTGTTATTTACGACCCAATTATAATGTAAAATCACAGTAAACCAAAAACGGTTAACAATGAAAATTTGAATCAAGGTTGGGTAAACATGAAAACGATACTTTTGCAACCGTTTGAAACTATTCTTGGCAAGCTAATTGGAGTGACAATCAACCATGAAAATATTAATTTGAAAATAATATCCTTTAAAGTAACAAATTTTCAACCTTAAAACACAAACAATCTTTGCCTAAAACAGATAACCAATTTTTCCTTGTGCCATGAAACGGATAAGATCAATACGATTTACTAATTGTTTACAATACGGTTTACATTGTAAGTATTTTTGCTTGGAATAATGTTGAGATTCTTTTGGAGTGCAAGCTCAACTATCACCAAAGCTTCTTGATTTTCAACAATCATTTCGATAACCAGTTCCTGATTCTATTTGGTTTGATATTTACCATTCTTTAAGCTTAATCCATTTCCTTTGACAACCCTTAGCTCAGCTTCATATTTACTGCTGGCATAAGGTCCAAGCACAGGTTTCTTAGGAACCATACAAGTATTTTCGGCACCATAATAGATTGGATCAGGTCCACAAATAACATCGGCTGTTGATACGTAAACAAAGTATCTCACATTTGATTCAACAGCACAATTAAGTAAATTTTCTGTACCTAAATAAAGTAAAAAAGTGATTATTAAAAATCGCTCAATAATTCAATGTTGAATAACACCCAAAGACCAAAATAAAAAAATATGTTTTGGTATTAGTGAAGACGATACAAAAATAGACGAGACTATGTCCTAAAGCCAATGTATCCATTGAAATGATTAGCCTGGCCATGCTTCGTAATGTGGTTTAGGTGTACAATTTATAAAACGGCAACAGCTATGCTTCGTCATAATCTATCCGTACGCATTCATTTCCAAAAATGAAACCGAGAAGTTGAAACAGAGTCACATATACCACGTAAAATTTGATCAAATTAATCTAAAACTGGATTTAAACATGGTGATAGTCTTGAATTTTCGGATATTTTTGAGTTTGGTCTATTTGTATGGACGCCTTCACTAATCTGGAAACAATAAAGATTAGGCCTTTCTCACGACTCTAATCTTTTTGATTTTAAAATAAGTCTTATTTCGCGTGTTGGGGTTTATTCAAATGTAAACATTGTAAAACAAATTAGGAACCATGAATAATCTTTTTGATGAAATTTTTAACCTTTAATTGAATTTTTGATTCACATTGATACGGAAAAACTGAGTAAACTTCAAATTTCTGTTCATTTTTGATGCATGTCTTCATTTTTTGTATTTCCCTCTCTTGTACGTAATTGGTTATACATTTGAGTGTATCGGTTTGTATTTGCTTTTTGAGTATCTTAATCCTGTGATAAGGTGAAAATCATATTGTTTGCATGCTTTAAGACAGTTTTAATTTATTGATTACTAATTTTCAATAGATTGTGACGGAATTTTTGAAAATATATTTTGTAAGTTAATTTCTCAAAATGCCTGTTCCACAAGGTGTCCCTAAAGGTGAATCACAATGCTTACAAAGAGTTAAAATGGGCTTTGCAATTGGATTCATGGGTAAGTTTTTACTTTTATTGATATTGACAGAGATAATTTCTTTTTCTATTAAATTTATTCATTTTATTTTTTTACCAATATTCTTGGATTTATCTAGTTGGTATGGGCTCTGGTTTTCTTTTCGGTGGTTTCTCTTCTTTCCGTGCTGGTCTTAGAGGAATAAATTTATTAACTAATACTGGTAAAGTAATGGTTCAAGGTGGAGGAACTTTTGGTACATTTATGGCTATTGGATCAGCAATTAGATGTTAATACTGTAAAATCAAACTCTAGAGTAACCAAGATTAATTATTCCTTGCCCGCTTTGAAACTGGAAAAATCAGACTGTATAACTCGATCTTTCAATGTTCATGCCTGTAGAATGCCAATTTGTACTTCGCTATTCTTCAAGTACTATTCTAGTTGAAGTGTTTTTTTCTGATTCTATTTAAATAACACTCTGTTTCATTATCGACAACATTGAAGCTCATTCCATATACTTTCTGGATTTATTTTTCAGTTAATTCATCAAATGGCTGTATCTAAACTAAATCTGCTACTGTTTAATCTCAACACATTTCTAGACCTTCTGAGACTTTGTTTTCATTTCAAACATGATCTCATTGTAGAAATTGATCTTAAAGATAAAGATTACCTATAGATTTAGATCATCCAGAATATCACGAAACAACCAAAAATCTATTCCATTTTGATGGAAATCTTGATTATTTCATGATACTCAATGATTTCCTAACTTATTATCAGTGGCTGCAAACAAACTTACCTTCAACATTTACCGAGTAAAGTGTTTTTTCATCCGCCTTTAAATCAATGGATGTTTCAGCAGCACAGTGAATGATGCAATCAACGCCTTCCATTGCCGTTGTGACAACTTTATCATCTCTTATGTCTCCAGTTATATACTTCATTGGTTTGTCCATTTTGTGGCCTGAAAATAAGATTAGGAGTTTTCAAATATTTTACTCGAATTACACAGATAAGACCAAAGATATTTGTAACGTTTTAAGAAAACCCTGATAACTTGTTAAATATAAATAATTAGATAAAAGGCTTACCCAAATTATTGCGATAAGGTCTTTTGTCAAAGCAAATGATCGATGAAACTGAATCATCTTGCTCTTGAAGTAATTTGATTATGTGTTGTCCTAGAAATCCACTTGATCCAGTTACCAAAACCGAAATTTTGTTAATTGTGAGTGATTGTAATGATGGATAATCATTCATGATTCAATTTAGGATTCCCAACTATGAAGACACAAACACTTGATAATATCCTTAGTGGTTATTGTATACCAATTAAATGATCATTAATTGACTGGCCATGGTTAAAAGAAAACAAGACAAAAATGTTTTTAAAACGACAGTAATGTAAGAATTGGAAAACAACAAAACCAATTTTTGTCATCAACTTACAAGTTAATCAAAATACAACTGAATCAGAGCAGTAAAGTTGATGTATGATGGCGAACTAAATCAACTCAGTAAAAGTAAAGTTAAACTGTAAATAAGCGGTTGAGCAACTAAACTACGTGAAAGTTTCACGCTTTGTTAGTATTAATGATTTTAATGGAAGCGTACAGATAAAGGTGACAGGCTAAATGATTAGTGTACCGATGTCCATGAACTAAAGGACCATCGAGGTTAATACGGTATTTTGGTTCTTGCAAGAAAAGAGAATGTTGAAAACAAAATGTCGTACTATTGAAATAAGAAAAAAGTTGAACTGACAACAAAAAAATTATTGCTACTATTGTGATTGCTATATTAATGACAGTAATATACTAATTGTTTGTCGGTCCCTGATGGACTTGATTCTTGGTAGGATATCCTGTCGATATTCAAGCGAAGCTGTAACCTTGTTAAATTTTGATTGTCTTATCCAACTTTCAATTTGTCCTCAATTTAGTTTTATTTTTGCTTTTACCTTAATTTAGCTTCCACCTTTTCAACAAATGAATAGAGGAATAATAAAAAGCTGTTAACTTGAATCACAAGTAATTGTGATTGGGAAAAGAAAAGTAAAAAGAGAGTAACTTGAGTAGGTAAAGTTGATTTTTATTTACTTATTTATCTATCTGTATTTATTATTGACTCCCATTGTTCAAACTATTCTTAGAATGTCAGGTTTTTGGTAACTGCCTTCAAAAATTGAAAATCATCATCTTCATTTAGTTCATCTCTCAAATGTATTGCAGTTAACCAATAAAACCGGCTAATACACTTGCTGAGAAGTTAATTTTCATCTTGCAACAATTGACGTTCTGGTTGAATGATTGTTGAAATCGGCGCATATTGTAGTCGATCGCCTTTTAGTATTTCCAACCTTTAATAGGCAATCCTTGGACTTTAGACACTGATTGAGGGTAATTCAGATCAGGAAATGAACATTCAGCAAGAAACTTTCGGTCAGATTAATCAATGATTTTGAACAAGAATATTTGTCTTTATTAAATCAAGAGTTGTACCAGATAAGAAAAATGGAAACCAGATAGAGATAAATTGGTTGGTCATTTGAAAGGCAATCTACAGAATACGTATCATTGTTTACAAAAGAGGAGGGGGAAAAAGATACAATTGGATATATGCAAAGATTAAGTAAAAGATACTGCATTTGATGAGAGGCTAATTTTAGTACAGGCATATCACCACTGCATGGCTCTGTTAGCTGTATTTTACATTGAAAAGCATCAAAAATTTTTAATCTTTGGATATATGTATATGATGATGACATTGATAATGATGTTGACGTTTTTAATTAAACAATCTTACTGTTAGTTCAATCACACTGAAGCATATTTAACTTCATCGAAAGCTTTTCTTGCTTTCTTTAGCTCTTCATTCATAAATAGAAGGTCCTTAATCCTAGAGTATTTGCGTTTATCTTTCCGCATAAGGAACATGATATCTTCCACAGTAACTTTACCAGAGCGTCCAAGCTCCATAGCTTTATGAGTGACTTCAGCAATATATTGAATGACCAGATCTTCCAATAAATCAACAGATTCAGTATACGGATTTTGATCATCACCAAAACCATACATCATACACCGAAGCTCCTTTGAGAAAAAGCGTTTCTTTTTATCTCCAAGCTCTTGTGGTGGGATAACCTCTAATTCTTGGCCATCTTCACCTTCCTCTGAATCATCGTCTCGTCGGTGCATTGTGAACAACAATTAGTATTAAGAACAGGACAAATAATTTAAACAAACGTTTATTAACTATTCAAATATATGTAGTATTACTGCGTAAGTTTTCTGAACACATCTTAAAGAAGAAGCTACTAGATGTCACTGTCTTCAAGCCGCTCACTTTAAACATTTTTACCAACATTGTCAATCGTTGATTTTTGGACATTTGTATAACTACATCTTTGGTGGATATTTGACCTAATCTTAGTGAGTGAAATACTGACAGACATCGTTCCTTCACATATTTACTCAGTTGTGATCATTTCCATTCATCTAATTGATTCTTTATTCATTATAAAAGTCATCAATGCCAACCAAGTTAGAGATGGATCGACGGGAAACAGACGCAGAGACAGGTGAAGAGTCGCCTGTGTCCACTCCAACCAAGGTCCTTAAAAAGAAGAAAAAAGCCCGCGTTAGTTTTGAAATCATGTTGTACACTGTGTACTATTTTGAAGACAGTCCTGAAGACATTGAATCTCGGAGTAAATACTGGGAGTTTCAAGCCAGTTATCGTGATCGTTTTAATCAAAGGATTTTAAGGACAGGAGACACATTAGCGCCCATTTTGTCCATTGAACATCGCAACAAAATATTTGAGCAAAGATTTCAAAACCCTGGTTCAAATTAAAGTTATTAACCCGCTTTTTCTGGTTAGCCTTTATTGAGGACAACAATTTATCAAAGAAGGCGCAAGTGGCAATTGAGCAACAACAAAAAAAAAGAGGAAATTGAAATGAATCTAATCAATGTCAAGAATTAATTAATCATCAACAATTAACCATTTTTGATCATCTCTATGACAATTCTTGGCACTCATTAGATTACTACAAATGTGGTCTTTTTCTCGATGTGATCATTATGCTGTTTTAATTTCCAATCGAGTCAGTTTAACTCTTAAATCACTCTCTCGATGGAAATAATCAGTGTCTTTTTTATGTAAACTCTGAAGATATTTAAACTTCAAATTTTTACAATCGTAATCATGTAGCCTTAAAATGTAATTTATCCTTTTTCAACCTATTCACAATTTCACCGTCATTTTGTAAATTCCCTCAAAAAAGTCAGTTGAAATAACTTGTATCTGCTTGAGATGTGCGCAGAAATATCTTTTTGTAAGCAGCCGTAAGAAATCGGTTATAATTATTGTGTGCCTTTTCTGTCTCTTACCGATTGGTTTTACTTTTGCCTTCTACTAGATATCACAATATGACTGACCTTGGTCAAGAAGATCAAAATAAAATTGATGGAGATGAAAATGAACGATCATCTCCTGTTCCAGCCAAAGTTCAAAAAACTTCAGAGGACACATTTGATGTTACTCGTCACAATGTAACCAAGATTGTCAAAGGACTTTTGAAAAAGTCTCATGTCACACGCGTGAAAAAGTCGGTTAATTTCAAAGGAGTGACTGTTTATTACTTTCCCAGGTCACAGGGTTTTACTTGTGTTCCTAGTCAAGGAGGATCAACTCTAGGCATGGATTCTCGACATTTTTTTATCAAAAAAATTTACTCTGGATTCTTCGATAAGAAAAAAGAGTTTCTGAAGAGACGGTCTTTTATGGCAACATAAATGCGCTTAAATCCTTATCGTAAGTTGACTTTGCTTCTGGATTCATCTTCACATTAGTCATCTTTAGTCTATTCACTTATTCTGTTTTAAGGGCATTTGTAGTACAATATTTGAAAAGTGAAAAAGTTATTAACGATGAAACATTGTTCTCGACCATAATCGGCAAGATTAACAAATGTTCCTTGTTGATCGTATTTATTGATATTCCAATGTTTGGATGTTTTGATAGTTACGCTATCCAGGAAAACAGCAATAGTTGTTGGTAATAAAGTCTATTACGAATTGATAGATCAGCAAGATAATGATAAAAATTCAATGACAACTGTGATAAATATTTATTTAATTAACTACTGAACTCTAAACTAGGAAGCACAGTTACAATCTACTGCTAAATTCATCATCATTCTGGTTTTCAGATTTAGATTGATTCATGCAGTGGTTCTCAACTGTTTGATAACTGTCTTTTATCACCATAATTATTACTAAAATAAAATTAAAATTAACACAAACTGGCGGATAAATTTTTTGTGTATTGAGATTCTGTCGGTTTGAATGAACATGAAACATTAGTTGGATTTAATAATTGAATCGACTCACAGTTACGGCGAAATTGAACTCAAAGTTGAAACATCGATCACTTTTTGTGCAATTATGGGTCAAGATTTTTTGGTCAAACTCATTTAACTGATGTTAACTTTGATAGTTAATCAGAAAATGCACTTATTTTGAGGAATAAAAATTTTTGTTTCTGAAAAACCAGATAAGTTCGATTTTCAGTTAAACAGATCGATTTCTGTGGCCGTATGAGTTGGAGAACTGAAACTCATTATCCACCGATAAAAATCGTTTTAACATATCATGAATCAAGAATTCTCTTCCATTTATGGATAGTTCTCTTTAATTTTGGCCATTTACCTTAAAATATTAAATCTCAATATTTCGAGAATGGTACTATCAAGAATCATCATTTTTCGATCAGTTCAATTCTTTACTAATTAGATATTCAATGCAGTTCAAAAACTTTCTATTAGCAAATTAGCCTCATGGAATCCGGGCTTTAAATGTACTCGTAATGAGTTATTAAACAAAGCAAACTCATCTCAACCCATTTCTGGGTAAATAAACCATTTTTTGAGTAAAACTTGTAAATTAAATTCAAAGAGTGCTGCTAAAGGCTTTAGCATTTGAGTCAATAGTTAATACTGGGAACACAAAAGAGATCTTAAAATTATTTTTAGCCCATGAAAAGTGCTGGAACACATCATGAACTGAAAACTTATCTCGATCCATCGACAAGTCTCTTGATTTTGGGTATCGACCATAAAAGTTTAAGTCTCGATATCTCGAAAATGTCGGTACCTACAATCGCCATGGACTATAACATGATTTAATTTTAGCTACAATAAGATTTTATGGCATTTTGTTACTTATGTTGTCAGATTTGACACACTTATTTGCTTTATAAAAGTGAATAGTTGTGAAAACACAAATCTTATTGTCTTTTACGATGATATTCATTATTAGATGACTCTATTCCATAATTTAATCTGATAGTTGATCAAAGAATGGCGATTGTAGGTACTGACATTTTCGAGATATCGAGACTTAAACTTTTATGGTCGATACCCAAAATCAAGAGACTTGTGGATCGAGAAAAGTTTCCTCAAAATAAGTGCATTTTCTGATTAACTAACAAAGTTAACATCAGTTAAATGAGTTTGACCAAAAAATCTTGACCCATAATTGCACAAAAAGTTATCGAAGTTTCAACTTTAAATTCGATTTTCTCGAAAACTATTGGCCAGAGTAACTTTTAAATCGCACAATTAGATACAGCTTTTCAGTCCCTACAAACAAACAGAATCTCAATGCTGAGAAATCTATTTTCGCCCGTTTCGCCCATTTACCTTGCTTGGCTTTGTCAATTTGTGCATAAGTGTGACAATTTTATCTTATTAACAACCGTAAACTACTGAAGTTTAAAATTGTTAAATTGTTGGTCAATGGTAAACTTATTCAGTAAATACACTGAATTTGTTAAAGGAAAGCTTTTTGGGTTTACTGAAAGATGATGGAATTGTGGTCACTTTTTCATCGCCATTTTAAGTGATGCTTTTATTTACATCCAGATAATTGATTATTTTTGAACTTAAATCAAATATGTTTAAGTCATTAATCATAAAGTAATTTAATGTTCTTATAAGAAAGTTAGTTAACAAGAGAAGTACTTGAATCGTGCCAGTTTTCAATGAGAGAGATGTTATTCGAAGATGAATTGTGAATGAACCTAATGTCGAAGTAATGTATTCAAGTACTTCCCTTGTTAGATGAGCTTAGCTTGAACGTCTTTTCTATTTTCGCTATCCTGAGATTTCTCCTTCATTTCAGTGATTTTGAATGTTTTGATATTCGCTGATGAATCATATCATCAAAATGCAAATCAAACTTGATAGTTTAATAGTTTTCAAGTTAAATTTAATGTTATTTGTTGGACGACCTAATTATAAGGTAAAATCACAGTAAACCAAAACGGTTAACAATGAAAATTTGAATCAAGGTTAGGTAAACATGAAAGCGATACTTCATTAACCGTACTATTCTTAACAAGTTAACTACAATTATTGGATGCAAATTAATTACACATAAGAAAAAATGACTTAATTCTGTCTCATAATATTCAAA
The DNA here is from genome assembly GCA_028476895.1 of Tetranychus truncatus. Taxonomy (NCBI): domain Eukaryota; kingdom Metazoa; phylum Arthropoda; class Arachnida; order Trombidiformes; family Tetranychidae; genus Tetranychus; species Tetranychus truncatus. The sequence goes on from CM052062.1 coordinate 14,975,071, forward strand.
ATTGAAAAAATTGTTAGTCAAATATCCGTTTTAAAAATTGTGTCCTCTTTGGATGGAAATAGTCACTTCTAAGTGATGCGTTGACCTGAGCAACGCTTCTCAATTATTTCATCATCGCAGCTCTCGGATTGAAAATTGAATCGTAAAGCATGAAAATTCATTTTCTCAGCTGATATAAGGAACCGAAAGCGAAAAATTGGATACGGAAAACCTTTAAAGTAGCGAAAAGAGCGAATTAAAAACAATTAGAAAACAAAATTATAACTTGAAATACACTTTCAATGTACTTCAAGGAAAGGAACTGAAGGAAAACCATGGTAATGTTACAAATTACATTCGTTAGATGTCACTAACTGTTGTTAGTTGAAACAATTTGTATGAAAGTAAACATTTTACTTGTATGCTTATGAGAGTAAGAGTGTCTATTGCATCAGTTCAAAATGTTCATAAATAATGTCAGTATATGTTTCATAATTATCTTAAATCCTAGTAATGTCTTTAATAGTAATAATTGTTACAGTAGTATCCACTGATTTATATCTATGTTCATCAGGAGTACAAGAGTATTTATTAAATTATAAATTTGTTGACCTACACATAGTGAATAAAATATTGTCAGCTATCGGTCCTTTTCTACATTTAATCAGCTGTGCAATCATTTTCTATCAATTGATTGATTCTTTATTTATTAACTTATTATTCAAGTTATCTATGCCAAAAAAGTTATTAATGGATCGACGAGAAACAGATTCAGAGGGAAGTGAGGAATCACCAGTGGTGACTCCGCCAAAAAAGCCAAATGTCAAGAAAAAAGCCCGGGTTAATTTTGAGTTCATGTTGTACACTGTGTACTATTTTGAAGACAGTCCTGAAGACATTGAATCTCGGAGTAAATACTGGGAGTTTCAAGCCAGTTATCGTGATCGTTTTAATCAAAGGATTTTAAGGACAGGAGACACATTAGCACCCATTTTGTCTATTGAACATCGCAACAAAATATTTGAGCAAAGATTTCAAAATCCTGGTTCAAATGAAAATTATTAACCCGCTTTTTCTGGTTAGCCTTTATTGAGGACAACAATTTATCAAAGATGGCGCAAGTGACAATTGAGCAACAACAAAAAAAAGAGGAAATTGAAATGAATCTAATCAATGTCAAGAATTAATTAATCATCAACAATTAACCATTTTTGATCATCTCTATGACAATTCTTGGCACTCATTAGATTACTACAAATGTGGTCTTTTTCTCGATGTGATCATTATGCTGTTTTAATTTCCAATCGAGTCAGTTTAACTCTTAAATCACTCTCTCGATGGAAATAATCAGTGTCTTTTTTTCTCTATTTTTCATGTAAACTCTGAAGATATTTAAACTTCAAATTTTTACAATTGAAATCATGTATCCTTAAAATGTAATTTATCCTTTTTCAACCTATTCACAATTTCACCGTCGTTTTGTAAATTCCCTCAAAAAAGTCAGTTGAAATAACTTGTATCTGCTTGAGATGTGCGCAGAAATATCTTTTTGTAAGCAGCCGCACGTAGACAGGTTTGGTTTTTAGAGACTGATGTTTAAGTCAGTCAGTTGTTAAAACCAAAACCAGGCGATTCTTATATTTTCAAATGCAGTAAAGATTTGGCTACATTAACCATGTTTTCTTACTCTTATATTTTTTCAAAATGTTTCTGTGTTCCACCATCGACGATATTTATTAATTATTTTAAAAAGTGTTCAAACACCAATAGCTAATCAGTAACATCTACTGATTTTCTATCTAATACATTGAGTGATTTATCTGTACTATAAAGAAAGACCTTTTTTTCAACTTATCACTGTTTTTTCAACTTTAACTTGAAAGGTAAGCTATTTGAAATGGTTTGCTTATAACTCTAAATATTGTTTGAAATCGGTTATAATTATCGTGTGCCTTTTCTGTCTCTTACCGATTGGTTTTACTTTTGCCTTCTACTAGATATCAACAATATGACTGACCTTGGTCAAGAAGATCAAAATAAAATTGATGGAGATGAAAATGAACGATCATCTCCTGTTCCAGCCAAAGTTCAAAAAACTTCAGAGGACACATTTGATGTTACTCGTCACAATGTAACCAAGATTGTCAAAGGACTTTTGAAAAAGTCTCATGTCACACGCGTGAAAAAGTCGGTTAATTTCAAAGGAGTGACTGTTTATTACTTTCCCAGGTCACAGGGTTTTACTTGTGTTCCTAGTCAAGGAGGATCAACTCTAGGCATGGATTCTCGACATTGTTCTATCAGAACTTTTACACTGGATTCTCACGCTGAAGAAAAGAAGCGTGCTCATCGAGATATCCTTTTAAGGCAGCGTAAATACGCTAAAATGCTTCAAAAGCAAAGTTCCGGATCAACGTCTGAATCAGAGGAAGACTCAAATGATGACATAAGTGATATTTCTGATTCAGAATTAGAAATGGATAGTTGTTACTTTCTTCAACCTGTTCCATTACGTCAACGACGAGCTTTACTCCGAGAATCGGGTGTTCATAAAATAGAAACTATGGAAAAAGAAGAATGTCGTGATATAAGAGCATCAAGAGAATACTGTGGCTGTGAATGTCAAATTTATTGTGATCCAGAGACTTGTCAATGTAGCTTAGCTGGAATCAAATGTCAAGTTGATCGTTTATCCTTTCCCTGTGGTTGTACCCGTGACGGGTGTGGTAATCAAAATGGTAGAGTGGAATTCAATCCCTTAAGAGTGCGTACTCATTTCATTCATACAATCATGAGATTGGAATTGGAAAGAAAGAACGAGCAACAAGTAAGTATAAACAACAATTATATCATGCACTATACACTTTGTCCTCTAATTCAACTCAAATCGCATTTCTTCTCTCTCCTTATATCCACTCAAAAGACTTATTTTTCTGAATATCTTTTCGTAATAACAATTCAACTTGATACTCTTTTCACCAACTTTTCCAATCAAAATAACCAACTTTTTCGACTTTTTTTTACATTTCAAACAACAAATATTTTTGCTATGGGAATTATCAATCCATTCAAACTAATCTTGTTTATTATTTTGACTCATAAGGATGCAAAGTTCGCTCATTTATTAACAAACCTCATCACTTGATTTTAGGTCGCTCTAGTCGTTAACTCACTCCCAGTTATCAAAAAAACTATTGTTTCTCATAAGTACGCTATTCAACCAAGCCATCATATTTAGACTTAATTATACTACGTCAGCTGGCTTAAAATCGTTGGTTTTTTCTCTCTTATTCTTTTTTTATCCAAAGATATATCATCCCTTTATCTCTTTCATTTTTCCCTCTCTTCCCTCTTCAACTTACCTCTACCGCCCTCTCTTTCTTCTTGTTTTTCCTCTCTTTCTACGTTTTCCTCTCTTTTGCCTATCTTCTGACGCTTCTCTTTCCATTTTATCTTCCCTTATACTTACTCTCGTAGCTAGCTCATTATAGCTGCTGCTGCTGCTGCTTCTCTTACTATCACAATCTTTCCCTTCATAAACATTTCTTTCTCTTTTTTCTGTCTCTCGCCCTTTTTGTTACTTGTTTTCCCCATTTTTAGCTGTTTCCTTCCCCTCTTCTGGTTCAACCTAACCTTCATCATTATTTTGCTCATTTTTCCCTCCCTTTTTCCTTTTCCCTCTTTTTCCTTTCCTCATCAACCATTCTTGTGATTCTCACTCATTCCTCTTTTGCTATTTTACTCTCTCACTTGTTCCACTTCTCCCTCTCACATTTTTCACTCTAACCAAACACACTTCTCCTCCATACTCACCAATTACTCTGTCTACCTCTCTTTCGCTATTTCCAGCTAAATTGCATTCTATTTTTTCTCTCTTTCTCTTGCTTCTTTCCTTCAGTTTTAACATTAACAAAACAGGCTTTAAGGTCGAAAGAGAAATAGAAAGAGAGTATTGATTTTGGAATATAGGTAGGCTTTCAGCTAGTCTTTCTTTTCCTCTCTTTTTCTCTTTCTTCATGACCCTAAACTTTCCTCTTCAGCTAAACTTCCAAACGCGGGGAATTGGAAGGATTTTGCTCTCTGCCTATCATCATCTTCCTCTTCTTCATCATCTTGATCATCCTTTCTTCATCTTCCCAGCGAAACATCCCTTATTTTTCTTGTTTCCTCTTTCTCTTCTTTCTCATCTTTCCATCAACTTGAGCTTCTCTTTCCATCTTTTCTTCTTTTTCTTGTTGCTGTTGTATCCACACTCCAGCAATACCTTCTTCAACCTCATCTTTTTTCTCTAGCATTTCGATTTCATTTTGCGCTCTTCTCATCCAACTAACTAACAACATCTCTCTCTCTCTCTCTTCCACCTCCCGCTCATTTTTGTTTACATCCCTCAACCTCCTCGTCTATCGATTTGAAAAATAAGTCACTGCAATCCCTCTTCCCTTCATCTTTTATTCCCTTTTCATTTTTCTTCCTAGTTTCTCTCTCTCTCTCTCTGCCTTCCCTTGAACATTAAACTATCTTGGGCCCTTAATCCATCCAGTCACTTTCGTTGAAACACTATCATCAACATTTTCCTTTGTCCACGATCCACCAAAAAATTGATCAGAAGAGAATGTTGAAAATAAATTAAAAAGTTTACTTTGCTTTTTGGGTTTACTCACAAAGTTAAAGTCAAAAGTTCTTTTTCAATCCACATTTCAAATTAAATGTTTCAGCAACAGTCTAGTTGAATGTTGACGGTAAAGTCAATGTTTATAAAGACGGAAAGTCTGTTGATGAAGATGATGTTGATAATAATGATAATGAGAGGGGACCTATATCAACCTCCATACCATTTGCTCTTCTCATGATTCCCCTTTTTTGCACTAGTGAACCATGTAGCCTCACAATCGATCGATGCTTCTTCTGGTCTCTCCTTTACTCACTCAATTCCTCACATCTTATTTCCGTTCTCTCTCTCACACCAAACTCACTCTTTATTTTCTTCTTTGTCTCCTGTTCATCTGAGCACTGAGTTTAATGAATATCGCAAAATGCAATTCGCTAGATTGAATAAAATTCATGAGCCTAAAGTCTCGTAGATAACAGTTTGAAAAGTCCAACACATTCGTTATTTTGGTTAAACTTGCAAAACTTATTGTTAATGTTGAACAAGCAAGAGAAATAGGATGAAAAAAAGAAAGAGGACAACTGCACTTTACTTTCTTTCTCTTTCCCCTTTATCCTCTTTTCCATTCTACATTCAGTCTTATCTCTTTTTTGTTTCTTCATTCCCGTTTCAAAACTCGTTTTCAGCTCAATTTTCTCTTCGAACTATTACGGTCAAGTCTCTAAAAATCGATTTGAACCATCGATTTGCACCTTTCAGATGGTAAAAGGAAAAGAAAGAAAGAAACAGCAAAATTGAGAGAAACGTAAAAGAAACAATTCTGCTTCTCTCTTTCCTAATTATCTTCTCTTTCTTTTCCCTCTTTCTTTCTGTCTTTTCTTTTGCCTCATTTTTCCAACTACTCACTGCTCACTTTAACTTGCCGAACCGCTTTCTTGCTGCCTTTAAACATGTTGCAAGTCGTCAAACGACATTGAACTAAGATAACTCAAGTTTACCTTGTTTTTTAGCTACTTTTTGATGTTGAAAAAAACGTCTTGTTTTCAGTTTCTGTGGCAACACAATCAACAAACCTTGGCTAACGAAACAAACGTTATTAACAATTACAAATGAAATAATTTATAAATCCAATTTATTAGAAATATTCACTTTAGGTTTAGTTTTAGTTTATATGAATTTCATATTTTCATAATTTAGGTCCTAACCTAACCTGGTTGCACTGAATCATTCATTCATCATCTTGTCCTCGTTCTTGAACCTTTTTTTTCTGATCAACTCGCCATGTCTTTTGACATTTTTTTATCCATTATACTTTTGTATCTCTGCATAATTTCATTTCTCATCGGTAAATTGTTGTTAATTATGATTAAGTCGATGAAAATGAACCCAAATGTTAATATTTACTGATTGCTATACAAAGCGCCATCTACTTTATTTAGCATTTATTTGCTTTTTTCATTATGATTGAATTATAATAGAAAATTGAAATTGTTTCAAGTTAATTTTTGTTTCTATTAATTTCAATATTTACACTTGAAGAAATTGAACATTTCAATTATTGTATATCCTATCAGATTGTTCAATTGTGTTGAGTCTTTATTCTTACTTTTCTTGCTTTCTTTCTTGGCTTCTCGCTCTTGAATTTTTCCTATCAAAGGTTGAACTGGTGTATTAACCTCGACTAAGCTTAAATAGGACGCTGTGTTTTGGTGAACGATTTCACTACTTAATGAATTATCATTATTTCAACTTTGAGTCCAACATTTTCTGAATCTGTTTTGAATTACGTTTACCTGTTTAACAGACGTCATTTGTACCTTTACTCGAATCATATCATTTTTCTTACCATGAATGATAATTCAATTTTACTATGGTTTCTCACTTTAACCTAAACTACATTAATAACCAATTTTCATTCTACATTTCAAATTGTTGGTTATCCGATTCTTAAGTCAACTTTGCTCACTTGGTTCATGATGCTAATTTCCCGTTATCTATTATCTTTGAAAAAATATTGAACTGAATCGATATTATCGTTTATAAAAATAGATAGTTAATTGGAAAGAGCAGTTTTATGTTAACAATTTAACTTAACTTATTCCTAACTTACCTAATGGTAAACTGTCAAAGCAACCATTATTTTCAATTATCTAATTCTATATTTTGCATCGTTAGATTATCCAATGCTGTCCTTGAGTTGCTTCATATTGACAAAAATATATAATCTACACTAATTAAAAATCCCAATATTCATCTATTCGTAACTCTAATCAATGTTCAAACTCATTTATTTATAATTCTTTTTATTTTTTCCAATTTATCAGAGAAATGATGAAATGAGTGGTCAATCTTCAAGTGATTCTACGGACTCCGGCCCCAACCTTGCTTTCTCAAACTGTTCCAATACATCAACTAGCCACTACTTAGCAAATAATCACGGCTTCAATAGTGGCGACAATAACTGTTGTAACAATGGTTCTCACTGTGTTTTAACTAGTAATGGAGGTAACATTAACAATGGTGGACCTTGTTCCAGTCTCAGTGTTGGAAATCAATCTTTTATCGACTCTCTTGTTGTTGGTGGTGCTTTAAACTCTAGTTGTTCATCTTTAGATAATCATTCGTCCCTTAACCCCTTAGGTTCAAATTGTAATGATATACCTGGATCCACGCTCAACAGTAATCTAACTTGTACCACAATCACCAACGACTGTCTCGATATCTATAGTTCCTTTAGTCCTGAAGATAGTTCTTATTCGGAAAATTCTGACTGTACCAGTGAGGATTATGATTCAGACCTTATCAATGACAACAATGAAAGTAGCAGTAATAATTGTAATAATATTGGCAGATCAAACTCTGCACTTTCTAGCTGCTCTGAAGTCAATGGTAACAATGGTTCAACCAACATTCACAACTCGACGCAACAAGCAATTAACTCTAACTTAAACGAGCAAGGGCAAGCATGCAGCTCTAAATCGCACTGGAATCAAGATCATAATCAAAGTTCTTCATTTCCAAATATCAATGAATCCTCAGGGTTTGAGTCAAATGGAATCTATGGATCTGTTAATAACTCAAATAATACCCATGGTCTTTTAATGGGTAACAACTGTGATTCAAATGCTAATAATCATAATATTGTTAGTTTAGGATCTAATCAAGCAATTAACCATTCGAATTCAAGTCCAATTCTGAGGCAATCAAACAATCACATCTCTAACGTTTCTTCGTCCTCATGCTACTCGGTTTCATCTCCTCACCAACACCATCAGCACCAGCCACATCATAATGGTCATCCTCATCAACATCATCATAATCAGCAACATCACCACCATAACCATCACCACCAGCAACACCACCATCATCACCATCAGCTTCTGCAGGAACATCCACAGCAACAACAACATCCGCATCACCATCCTCACCACCATCACTCGTATAGCTACCAAGATATTTACTCAAGTGACTACTTAACAACTAGCTCTTCTACTTGTGGATCTTCTGGGAGTTGCCACACCAATGCCAACAATGACTTAAATCCAATGACAAATTGTTCAACTGATCAATCGAATCATGCTAACTTCCAAATAGATGATTATTCTTCACATTATACCGATCTTAGTCAGTCTATTGCATCCTCAAAGTGTGCTGAGTCATTTAGTGGCATCCTTGGGTCAGGTAGCATTAGTAAAGATGTGCGATTTATAACACCGGTTTCCATGGTATCTGATTCATTGACAAGTAATTTAAAATCAGATCCTGATCAAGATTTGAATGGTGATAACCACCTATCATCATCGAGCTCATCATCAAAAGACTCTGTAATCTCTGCCAATGGAGCTGGTTGCTTAGTATCTTTTGAATTGGACGAATCTTCATCCAGTGCTCATTCAACATTATCATCTTCTCAGGATTCTCCTTCTCTAGAAAATTCAGATAAATCAGATTCTCAAGATAATCAATCATCAGACGATATAATTGAAAATTTTGGAGAAATCATCAAGAAAACAATGGTTGAAACGGTTACAGCATGAAGACACATCTCTCTTTTTCATCAGCAAAGATATCTAAATCAAGACGGGAACCTACAAAGTCTTGTGCCATTTTGAGTATCAATAAAGTAGCCTGGGATTAAATTGACTTCCACAATTGAAAAACTTAATCTCGTTGACTGAAACATTGAAAAGGAGCCCAGATTGTCACCTGATTTGGCATTAATGAACTGGATCCTGGAAACTTATTTACAAGCTGAGGAACCTCCATCAATTGAATTTTTTATTCTTGACTCTTGATTTGGCATTTTTTGCTAAGAATTAATCATTTGTATTCGAATGGTTATTCGTATTGATATACATATATACATACAAACCTTTATATATATTAACCTCTATTAATTTAATTGCTGTTGAAATTAATTTTTCTGTTTCGTTCTTTTTTGCATTAGATGTTCCCCACTTATTCATCCTTTCTCATCATCATGATTATGAACATCTTTATATAAATATAACTTGTTTCAATTTTTCCAATAGAACACAAAATAATGTCAAATTAACATTTCTTCCATTTCTTTACCCTCGTATAAATATGCCCAAATTAGTTGATGGTCATGATGATGTATGAGATGATTAAGGCGACTCAAAATTATTGTAAAGAGTCTAAATCAAATCAAATTCATCCTAATCTTTCTCATTATCGTTACTTTTTTCTTAAATTTGGTGCAAGGTTAGCAATTATTATTAACAAAGGTAATTCGCCAAACTGAAAAGAGATAACTTTAAATATTTATATTTAAATAAAATTTAATTGACTCGCAATTGAGCTACTTTTTAAAAAAGGACTCGCTCAAAAGATGTGATTCAAAATGCAACAAAAAGCAAGAAAAAAGTAAAACAAAATTTAGCAAAGCAACTCATCAAATTGTTGTTAAATTGATCATTTTTGGCTCATTCAAATTCACTGTAAAACTTTGAAACAAAACAAAATGCCACTCAAAACAGCACAGAAAACAAAAAACGAAAACTCAAAAATAACTAATCACACTTATAATGAATGCATCATGATCATCGGCCGCATCCATTGACTATACATATATACATAAAAATATATATAAATATACATATATATATATTGAACCCTTTACTCTTATCCCAATGCTAATCATTTTTACATTTCATTTTTAAATGATATTCCAAATAAAAAGACAAAATCTGGTTGATTTTGATGAGCAACTATTAAACTTATATAAATATAACCAAATTTGATTTAACTTTTTTCTCGCTCTCACAAAATAAAAACAAATTTCAATGCAAACCCCCTGATTAACTCTCTTTTAAAATTGATTTCTCGGGTATCGTCAAAGTTACACATTGTTAATCAACAGGATTGAAACCGTGATTATCTTCAATCTTACCTTCTCTCATTTTCAACCAACTAAATTTATTTTTTCTTATCATTTTCGTTCTAGGTTGATATTAGACCTAACCTTATAGGTTCTTGAATCTACCAAGAAGCAATTTTCATGGAAAGAGGAAAAAACAAGGAGAATAACAATTCCTATGGAAGATTCTGCGCCATTCTGAGTTTCTATTTGTTCGATAATCCTTAACCTGATGTTAAAGGCTTTTTACAGGCAGCAAAATAAAAATATGAGGACGATAAATGAAAGTAAAGGGAAAGCAAAGGAAGGCAAAGCAGGAGAAGAAAAAAGAAGAAGGAAAAGACGAAATGATGATGATGATAGTGATGGTGATGATGATAAAAGAGAGACTCTATGGCAAAAGGTTATTCCTTTCGTTCAAGTCTTCCCATTCAGATTCAATGGAAAATTTTGCTCCTTCTTTTTCCTTCTTTTTTGCTTTTTCTTCAATCCCATGATCGAGATGAAAAACTATGCTGGAATGGGTTTTAGATGTGATGAGAACGTTGAATTACATTGAATGATGATGATGTTGATGATGATTATTATATAGAATTGAAAGAAGAAGAGAGAAGAAAAATTATAGAGATAATAAAGGTTTGGGTATTTCTTGAGTAAAGTTTGGGCATTTTATCCTTATTTTGAATTTATTTTTAGGAATACAAATTATTGTTACAATTGAGGAGTTAATCAAGACAAATCCAAACTTCTCTGACTAATTAATCAAAATAACTGGTAAATTTAAATATTTGTAACCGCAATTGATACATATCGATGTATTTTTCAATTATTTAATCTTTTAGATGCAATTGTTGATCAGGATTAATGAAATTATACTTCTCAGTCGTTTCACACTTTCAAAGCAACACTTTTTCCCAATTCCCATTGTTGCTTTTGCTTTATTTTTGTCTGTTTATTGTAATTTTAGTGAATTTGATTGATTACTTTGACATTTTCAATTAAATTTGCATTAATCACTAGATACCAACACTCTTAATATTAGTTATTGATTCCAACATTTCAATGAGCAATCTTTCAGCTCTTTCCAATAATTGCCTTAAAATAATTTACTTTTATCAATTTTTTTCAATTCTTTATACATTTCATTAAAAATAATCGGAATAATTTCTTAATTTTATTAATTTCTTACATCTTGCCATTAATTTCAAACAATTTATTTGAAAGATCGAAACATTTGAAATTAGTTTCTAGATTTACCAGATTAAAGGTCATTCAATCTATTGATTTTTTTGGTGAACTGTTGACTGGTTTAAGTCTCTTCGACATTTAATGGTACATGTAATATATCATATCATTCAAAAATGGAGTTTCTATCCAACAATTATGTTATATTATAACACAAATTGGCTAATTGTGATTGTGATTGACTTGATTAAAGTCAAGCTGTTTTAGTAGTTTAAGTGAAGCTGGAAATAGATTTAAATATCTAAAACATGCGCATAATTACAATAACATTGTTATTGAAAAACAGTTTCAACTTCAATCATTGAGATCTAAGAAAACATGTTAATCATTAACATTGAAATTTCAATTTGAAAAGAACCGGTTATTTATGTATCCATGACGATTGAAACTTTCAATGTTGACTAATTTTAATTTTAAGTCAACAATTATAAAATGTACGAAAATAACAATTTGATTTGTGTTCGCACATCTTTAATATAATGTTAATTGTTGTGATCTAAGACGTAACAGATCCTTTCGTTAATCTTATTCTTTCTCTTGCTTACGATTCAAAACATGGATCAATGGATTACAAGGGAATAGCTCACAACTTGGTGGATCGATCAGTAAATCAGTTTCAAAACGCGTTTCTTTCCTCCATTTATCCTTGTAACGAGCCTTTTAAGACAAAGTGACCACCAAATTGACCATTTTCTGGTGTATTTAATCTAAGGCTTCAATCTTGGTCAAAGAGGAAAGCAATTGTCTTTTATTGTTTGGTCTTGGTGTTGATTATGGAGGAATTACCGTGAATTGTATTGAAATTCATTGGATGTTTTACCTATTAAACTAATTGCAACCTTGACTATTGAAATTATTGTATCAAATAGATATACATAAGTTAAATTAAGTCACAGATTCTAATTACTAATGGGCATGAATCTTGATTTTTTTGTGAGCAAAATAAAAATTGTCTAATCATCAATTGATCCAGTCTTACTAGCTATTTATTACAAACGTAGTAACCAATTCAGTCTTGCTCCCAATAATATCAGTGAGAAATAAATGTAAAAAAAAATGAGATCAGCTTTGATTTTGAATTGTTTAGGCCACCATTTATCAGCCCTCAATGACTTGTTAATTTTCTGATTAACTTACCATCATAATCATCTCAGGCTTACTTGTCGTCAACATCAAGTATGGCTAGACGTTCAAGCGTTTCGCTTAATTGTAGTCCATCTTTTATATTTTATAACCAATCAAATGAATCAAATAAAGTGAAATTTACGAGCTGTTAAAACAATAATCAAATAAGGGATTTATTAATACGGAAATAAACTGTTTTTTAGTGTCTTTGACTCTAGTTTTGTGTCAATGCAACATGTCCATTAATTGGAGTCAGCTGATAACTCTTTTAATATTTTCAAGTAAGTTTATCATTAAAAGGTTATTATTAATTTGTGCTAATTTACTTTAAATGGTCAATAGATTTCATTCACTATATTCAAAGTTCATCAGTTTGTGCCAAGCTTCAGCAATGTCAATCAGAAACAATTCCAATGATTTCTCAGCAATCCAATTTTGGTGATCCTAAATGGCCTTTGACATATACTTGCCGGTAACTATCAACCTTTATATCGTTTTAAAAATATCGATTAAAATTTAATTGGTTAAATTCATAATCTTTTCATTGGTTAGCAATTTGAGGGACAATCTTGACTGTTTGTTGAGTTTAAGTCCTTATTGTGATCGTCGAGATTCACTAACATCCCAAACAACTTGGACTCTGGTTTATAAATCAAAGATTTACTTGGACCAAAAGTGTGATAGAGAATCAGGTAAGCCTATTTTAATTTTTAAATTATTAACCAATTTGAGGTTTGCTGGTTGATACAGTTACCAGTATTCAGTGACAATTTTCAGCACAATAGCTTTCTCAGTGTACAGCAACTGCACCTTATGATACCAACAACCCTCACGGAAGTTGAATATTTAATTATTGTTGCTGTTATAGTGAAATTTTACTTTGGTATTGAATCAATTACAATAATGACTGTTTGTTGATTTTTTAGGAATCATGGATTCACCTTGCTATCGAAGCAATGAAGTGAAAAAATGTGAAAACCTTAACCCATCACCAGGCTCGATAAACCAATACAATTGCTGGTAAGAATTTGCATGTCGCTTCAGCCAAAAATTCGGACTAATTTTTTGTACTTCTTCAGGCGTTATAATAGATTTCGTGATTGTGTACATTCATCTATCAGAACAACTTGTACACCGCAGGAACAAAATCTGGTTAATCAGTATTTGGTGGATCGATCCAAAAACATGTCTTGGTTGTGCGTCAACATGACAACACAACCCTCATCTCAATCAAACGAATCAGATGAAAGTAAGTAAATTAAAAAGCTGATTACGAATATAACTAACACCTTTCTTTCACTCCGAATGCGAAGTAATCGTCGGAACAAATAGGAAAGTATCAAATGAACCATTGGATAAAGAAAGATTGTCTTCATCTTCAGCAAGCACCAATGACAGAGATATGACTGTTAGCGGTCAGTTTATCGGCTATCCAACAGTTGTTGGTCCACCTGTAATAAATGGAGGTGAACCTTTTCCAGGACCAGGTCCTTATCCACCCAATGATGGACTGCATGGTGGCTTAGCTCCAGACAGGATCCCAATTGGTGGCCGTTATCCATATCCTGGGTCGTCAGGAACTGGGTTATACCCTGGTTATGGTAGTCAACCCTATGATAGCGTAAGGCCAAATTACCCAACAGGTTCAATGTCGGTTGAAATTTGTCTTGAACGATCTCGCTATTTAGCTCAACACTGCGAAAATGCTCTACTTCAAAGTCAACGGATTGCTCATCATTACCGAACGCCATCTGAGGTTCAAAGAGTAATTTGCTGGTAAAAACAATTCTCCTTTGTTCATAAGCTTCAATTAATACGTTCAACTGTTTTTACTAATGTAAATTAATCTTTATTACAGTGGATTGTTTTATTACAGAGATTGTATGTATCAAGTTCTGAATCATGTTTGTCCTGGAAGTGACCCATTGATGTTTAGTATGGTTTTACCGTTTACTGTTAACCAACAATTGGCTACCTGCAGAAGCTATACCAGAGGACAATGTAGCAATGGGATCAATTACAAATCATCATTTTTAACCATTTTATTACCAATTTTCACGTTTTCATGGATTTATTCGTTTTAAAATCATGATCTATTTCTATAAAAGGTCTTTATTAGGCTATCACAAAAGATTCAAATGTTTGACAAACTAATGTACTTTTTTAATCAACTGTTTGTAGCAAAATTTGTTTCAACAGTTATTCAATGGTCATTTCTCATCTCTTTCAATGTTAACTTAAACAAGTAATCCAACAATTTATCATAGTCTAAAATTAGTTTATTGCTAATTGGTATATAATGTAAATGACACCATAATTGCTCACTTTAGCCAGGTCCATCGGTAACCCATTAATTTACCGATACTTTCAATCTTGTATTTCCTCTTTAAAGTTTTCATCCTTCCATTAGCAACTATTTTCTAGTCTTTTTAAGATTAATCTTTTGCCATAAATCACTGTCCGTTCGGTAATTTTTACTCCATTGATAGTTTATTCACCTTTTGTGGCATTTATCTTTAGGAGTAACCAAAGCAAATCCTGATCCAACAATTTTACAATAATTCCATTGCTTCACGGCTTTCGATTGTAACTAAAATGATTCAACTAAAGAGTTGAAAAAGTTCATTTTTTATATCCATTAAAATTTAAGTTTATCATCAACTGTTTGTTTATTTCTCTCTCATTTGTTACAGAATAAGGATATTGATATCCGAATGAAGAATTCACATATCATAAGCAGTTTTATTTTAACTTAGTAGTTGAAATTTAATGTGGTACAGCTGAGTAGTTCAAAGTCCACCACCAAGTGTGCAATAAATTGCTGCTAGAAACGGTAAGATTAACTGTATACAAAGAACGTTAAGATTTTAGTTTCAGTAACTAGCGCCATCTAACAGCCATACGTGAAAGTTTGCAAAGTAATTTACAGTTGTTTTTCATCATTTGATTGCATCTGTGTAAACATAAATCTACCTTGATGGGAAAATAAAGAAAAGTATTATTAATAGGAAATCGATCGTCAAATTTTACTCTAATTATATTTTGTTTAAAATCTAATGTTTCAATAAACACATGAAAATAATTTCAACCCTCCATTTTAAGTAATTTGTAAGTTGACTCCAATCAAGAATTGAAATTTGCGATCTTGTTTGATTTACAAGATTAACCGGTCAGCTATATTTCTTAAAGGTATCCTGATGGATTAATGATAAAAAGCTGTTACAAATTGTTGCCCTACCTGGATCAATTTCATGATTACAAGTTACAATACTTGATTGGAGTTTCAATTTATGTGTAACCCCTTTTACTTTTATCAGTTGTAGGAGGAGTTACATCTGTTTCTTGTGTAAATGTATTTACCTTAATCAACTATACTTACAAAAATGATTGTGTTAAAATAGTGATTACCAGACCAATATACAAAGATGAACATAGATGCGGGATATGATCAACTGTTGGATAGGTTGCTGATTTAATCAACTCTTAGTCTGTTAAGTAGCGGTGTGCAGGTCGGCTTGGCTTATCACACGGTTTGCAATCATCAAACTCCAAAGCAACTTTTTGGTTGATCGAAGAGATGATCACCGATGGCGACCTGCGGCACTACTACTTAGCCGACGAAGGTAATTAGACGACGATGTTTGTCATCTGCAGGTTGGCTTGAGCGTTTATCCACACAACGATTTCCATTCACCATAAAGACATCAATGGTTCGTCGTCATCATCATGGTTCGGATGCTCTGAAAAGGAGAAGAGAAGACAAAAATGTATCAAACCAAATGGCAAACGATGAAAAGGAACGGCTTGAAATGATTGAATGCTTGTTTTGTGTAAGTAACCATAATGGAAAAAGGTGAGAGAAAGAGAGAGACATCAAAAAACATGGAGGGAAAAAGGAAGAGGAAAAATTTGATGATAATAGTGGTTGAAAAAAAGCAGGATGATGAATGAAGTTTGTAAAGGGAAAAAAATTTTAGGTTGATGATTTGAATGAAAAAGTAAAAAAATAATCATCCTCTTGATTGTTATGGAAACTTGGAAACTCATGATAAGAAGAATCAGATAACCTGTATAAGAAGAAACTTGATGTTGGTTATGGTTGTCGGAATGAATTGACATCTCTTTTTGTAGTTACCAGATATTTACTCTTACGGCATATGGTTCTCTCTCTCTCCCTCTCCATCTCTTTCTATTTCTCTCTCACTCACTAATTCACTCACTCTGTCTCTCTTTCTTCCCTCTAAACTCAATATCTCTCATCCATTTTAATTACAATCAGGTTAACAGTGTATTTAATGGCAAACACAGGTCTACAATTGCTCCGCCTTATCAACCCACCTCTGCTGCTTTTCATCATCATCTTTCAAGCCCCTGGTACAGAAGAGACTAGACAACAACATCCTTCTTCTTCTTCTTCCTCTGCTTCCTCTCTCAGTCATCTTTACCTTTATCCACCTTCAATAATACACATATAAATTGTAATTTACTTTATGGGTAAGAATTCTGTTTCCGTTTGGCAAACGAATCACCTTATAACCATTGACATTTGGGTCCATTTTGTTTGTTCAGTGCTTACTTGGTATGGATTCTGTGTATTTGCCTGTTCCCCCAATTGCAGAGTTAACTATTAATTTTGCTGAAGCTGATCAAAGGAATCCTGTCGATGATAATAATATTGATGACGATGAGTCAAAGAGAAAGAGAGAAGGAAAGGGGGCAAATTTTCAAGTACACTTACATGGAACGCAAAGTAAAAATCGGAAAGTCAGACACAAGCATGTTGTACAAGACAAGAAACAAAGAGCAAAGGCATTTTTAAACGAAGCTCAAGGCTGGACATTTGCCCACTAACATTACATTTAATCAGTTATATAAATCGGGATACATCTACAATCAACACTAATATCAACTACTGACTGATAAAAGTTGGATAAATTGCATAAAAAAAGTACCTAGTCCTGATTGAGGTCATTACTCCAGTTAATGAGGCTAAATGGCACATCAAAGCTCAACGATGATGATGATTAAAGTAAAAAAACAGTTTACCAGCCAATTAGATTCTTCCTTGTTAATAATGCTAATAAAGGAGAGGAAATTTAGCAAATTAACGGATCGGATTGCATTGAAATAAACATGAAAAACTTATATTGAAATCAACTGATAAAGCTAACCATGTGTTATAAGGATTAATGATCAAATCTAAACATACAAAGTTCATTTTTGTCATATTATCAACGATTAGGAAACTTGAAATGACAATCTTTAACGATATAATCAAAATTGGTTCAACCTTCGGATGAGCCCATATTAAAGGCAACACATGATTCGATGAGCACCATTCTGACTTTACCGGTTCGAACTGAATGATCCTAAATTTTGTCAACCATTAGCTGTTTAATTCTGGTCAATTTGGATATCGTCTTCATAACAATCTAAAACTGGATAAATCGTTTCAACCACATTTTCAGATGACTTATCATTGCTGTAACAATTGGTGTATCGCATAGAGCTTATGGCATTCAATGAGTGTTTTTTTTTCTGCTCTTTTACTTGATCCTTTTTAATTATTAACAAGAAACGGATAAAACTAATTGTTTCCTTCACAATTGTTTTAATTGTGTGCGTGAGATGTAAAGATGGAGGACAATATAGATTGATCATTATTGATGGAAACTTTGCATTCTCGTAAGTGGAATAGACAATCAAAGACTTCTTGACATGTCAATTGATTGATAAAATTGTTTGATTAATTAACAATAAACAGTAAATATTAGTGACACTGGAGTCACAATCTAGATTGTGTTGATTAAAAATGATCTAAATGGTTTTGCTGATGATGAAAATGACGAAAAATGATGGTGATGATGAGAAAATGAAGAGAAAACCTAATTCCTGATAAAGTAAAAATCAAGGCAAGATATTCAAAAATCTGGGAATATTACGATTTAAGTTGATTCTATTGGTTACAATAATCTTTATCAAATCAAATGATTAATAGTGATTAGAGGTCATTATCAATTGATTGAACTCTCACTGAAAACTATCGCTCTTATGGTCACATTTTACCAGTTTTCAAGTAACAAGTCAATATTGAGACACATTAATTTTTACCTAATTTTGTTTCAATACAAATTTTTGTGCGTCTTTTTTGTTTAAAAGGTGTTAAAAGTACACTAATATTTTGTTGATTATCAAAAATGTAACCAAATAACCAACGGAAGAAACCAGTTAAAACCAATCAAGATGGAAAATTAATTGTAAATCCGCAAACAAAAGTTAAATGGTAAGTCACCAAAATGAAGTGAAATAAATCAACAAAACAAAATGTTTACCAACCTTTATGTTTACTGTTGTTCAGTTAAAGTGTAGTTTCGGGTTGTTTTAACAGCAGTTAATTAGCATTTATAATTTACAGTAATTAGATGTGGACTCCAAATTGCTGGTTAAATAATGAATAATTTGGTGAACAAGCGCTTGGCTCCTTTTTGTGGTCGTCCAAACGGGCGCTAATAATGCTGTCTGATTAGCGGTCGCACGCCCATTGTGAGCGGTCACAACAAGGAGTCAGGCCAGTTGAGAGGATTTAGATTAACTGGAATCACAAAAAATTGAAAGACAATTGGAAAACAATTAAAACATAAGAAACCAGCAAAAATTTTGAGAAAACCAGAAAAACTGTAAAAATGGAAGCATAAAAAACTCGTCTTAACATAGCAATGAATGTTATAATAAAAAAATATGGTGATGATAAAGACGATCATAATTATGACTCTGATGTCTGTGATGATGATGGTGAGGAAGAGAGATGATTAACCCGTATGAATGATGATCATTTAGGTGATTATCAAATGTTGATATTTCAATGAATAATCATCATCATCTTCATCACTTTAATCACCATCTTGTCGCTCATTTCGGGCCATATACAATCAACAGGGAGCACAAACTGTCCTCTTTATCATCATCATCATCAACAATATCGTCTCCATCATCATCATAATTTTGATGGTCTTTTGTCTTCTTCTCTGTATCATTTTGTTCAATTGCGATTGTTAACCATCTGAACTGTCAACTGTTTTCTGTTGTCGGCAACTGTTTTTATTTTATCTATTTTTTTTGCTGGTTTCCCTTCATTTGAATGCCTCCTTTTAGTCAGTTTTTACTGTTGATCATAATTATGAAACTGTAATTTATTAATGCCATTTGCTATTAAATTGTTGAACAGTTAACTGTAGACAATCAAATAATTTAACTTGAACACACACACACATCAATGTTAATTTGTGTTAAACAATTGAATTTTCGTAATCAATCCAGGTTTCTCATAAGACAGTAATGATTGATTGATGTCAAACAGTAAACACTTTTTCTGTTCTTCATCTTTTCATTCCTTAGCCATAAATAATTATTACTAATTGTTACAATCAGTTATCATGCACCAATATCATCAATTTTCTAGCTTACTTTACCAAATTGACTTCAATAACAATAATCTAAACACTTCTAAATGCAAAACAGTTCAAGATTTTTGGTAATTCTGGTGCAAGTAAAATTCTGATACGGAAAATGTCTCCATCACATCATGAACATTCATAATCGAAGTAAAAAATGTGCAAGAAAATTGTAAATAAAATTTACGATTCACAAGAAACTTTAAGAACGGTGTGAATGTTTGATATTTCAATTTCAGATTTTTCCGCCTTTCATTAGATTCTAACTTAACTAGAAGTAACTAAAATGCTTCTGAAATTTAGGGATTGAACTCTCCATTCAAAGGCTCTCAATCAATATGTAACTAATTAATAACAATTACCTTAACAGTCTCTTGATTTTTGATGAAACAATTTACACAAAAAATTCAAGTGATTCTGATGGGCATTTGGTTTTAACCATAAAACCAGGAAAACGATATCAATTTTATTGTATTCAGTTATTGAATAAAAGGTTATTTAAGATTATTGAGAACAATTTTATACGAATTTTGAATGAATAATCAAATGGTTTAAAATTGAATCAGCCTGTGTTGGTGAACATTTTAAAATAATGAAGCATGAAATAAAAGTGTAATCTTCAATCGTCAACTTGAATCTTGAAGCATTTCAAGATTGATATACTTTATACATCATGATTATCACAGGGTTATTATATAACAACAATCAGTAGGAAATGTTAACAAGTAATCAGTAAATACAATCATTTGATTAGTAAACATTAAAAATGTTTATCCATAAATTGAGTAACAAACAGATTCCACTTGAAATTAACTTGCAATATCGATTTTCAGTTAACCAGTTAACTGGTTAACATTCAATCGCAAATAACAAGAGTCAATGAAATATAAATTAAAACCAAACATTGAAAATACAAGATCAATCTATTTTGATGGTTACATCGCATAGTTAACTTGAATTGCGATAAAAACTGACTTCATATAGACTGCAGTTTAAGTGCATCAAGTAGCTGAGTAGATCATAGTTCATTCTTGATCCAAGTCCAAAAAGCCGTTTACTAAACTGAATAAATTTCATGTCAAACTTTTTGATTATTACACACAACTTAATTAAATCTGTTGTTAAAGTAATCAAACCTTTTATTCTGATCAAACAAGACCTGAAGAGCATTTTAAAACGTTTTATCCGTCTCAGGTCAAGTTTACTATACTATGATAACCGTCAAAGGATCACTTCAATAAAAAGTAAAACATTGAAACTCGCGCAAGATTCACACGTAAAACAATAGTATTAACTAGATTCAACCCAATCATATGAAAATCGATAAATTTCACGATTTAATTAACATTTAAAAGAAACACCTTTCCATGTAAATCAATTAAGTGTCCAGAAAAGTGGTTAGTTTAATGGTCAAACCCAAGTTAAACCCAAAGTAAAACCTTGAAAATAAAAGGCCTAAACTCTGATATTTTTGTATTAAACTACCTAATATTAACCAGAAAACGTTGCAAGTTGATCCCAAATATCTAGAGAAGTTTGATGACAAAAAATTAAGTTATTACATTAATTTGCTGGCAACAATTAGCAGCTAATCAATTTCAAGTGGTTATTGAATGTTTTAGGTGTAATCAAATCTTGTTTGCTTTAAACTTCAAGGTCTGGGAAAGTCACCTTATTGTTTAGGTTTTAACCAGAAAAGTTGATACTCATGGCAATCATTTGTATCATCATGGTTTAGCGTCATCAACACTTTAATCAGCCTGTTAATCAGATTATTGTTTGCATTTTAATAAACAATAAAGATGTTGATGACAAACAATTATTGTGAACAATAAATAGCAATCAACTAAGATGAACACAAAGATGCACTAAAACCTAACTTGTTGTCATCACCATAGCATTATTTTTCAGGTGACATCAAACAAAGATTTGAATAAAAAAGCGATTTCATTTACTGTTAAGTCACCATTAAACATATCATCTGATTATCTAATTAAATTAGTTTTACTGCTTCCTGTCAATTGACCTTTGTCTTATTATTAAATTGTTACCAACAATTAGCAAGTAGATCGCTATCATCATTATTTAATACGGTTACTTAACTGCTATGAGAATGTAAGTTATTGAAAATCTGATTAAGAAGGTTGTTATTCAATTTCATTTTCAATTCAATTAAGATTTGGGTTGCGGTTTCATTTTCTGGTTTGCCTTTTTTTTATACCATTGGTATACATTTTGGGTTCATTTTTATTTCAACTTTTTTTTGGGTTTCGTATTTTGATTTTCATTTTGTCTGTTGTTTGGCGATTCTAGAAGATTCAGGTCAATCTATGCATTAAAACGAATTGAACAATGAACTTGTAACAATAACTCTTTTAGATTTATCATGTTATCGCTATTTTTAATCGATAGTTGTTAGCAATTGAACACAATTCAACAATGCTGTTGAAATTGAATCATGATCAAATCATCTTGCAATCAACTTCATCTTTATGTCAAGGTTTGTCTTGAGTCTTCCTTTTTTCAATATAATACCCAATGTTAGCACACATTAACTCACTCCTGACTTTCAATCCTTAAAGTTAACCAAAGTGCTGTTAATTTTGCTAATCAACAAGTTTACTTGATCATCCAGCAATTATTTGATTTAGTTAAGATAATTAAACCTAACAACTCTGGAATAAACCTTTTCCCTAATTAATGACATCAAGCAAAAGTGACACATTCAATAAAAAAAAGTGAACCTTTGTTATAACCTCGTAACTCTGTAAAGCAAACAGAAAAGGTAAGTTTAGCTTGTAAATTACATGATTGGTGTTGATTAAGAAACTATCATGTTATCATGATAGTGCAAAAGATGCAAAAATGTCGAAAAAAATGAGCCAAAAAATTCCATAAATGATGTTTTTAAGATTTATTTATTCAGATGACTTCCCATCTCTCTTCACTCTCTGCCTTTCAATATCATCATCAGTCTAATCTCTCTCTCAACCGTTTTTTCCTATCCTTTATTTTGTGCCTATTATAAAAACCATTGCTACAGTGATTCAAGTTAATCAGTAAACAATTTACTCGTTTATCGGATAAACCTTTTTTTCACCATGTATTTGTTTTACATTCCTGTTGGTTGTTAAAATGATCATTTATTCATTTATTATTTAATTTCATAGTTTAACGCCATATTTACATTTCTTTTTCTGCTCTCTGGTTAAACCATTTTTGCTAATCCTTTTTTCTTCTCTTTGTTTCAACTCAACTGTCATTAGGTCTTCAACCTGAACTAACCTTTTATTTCAACTGTCGACCTCATTACTCATTTTCAAGATCAACATTTAAGGTCAACATATTAGTCAACCTGATTTAGTAGGAGAAACAAAGGAGCCAATAGAAGAAAAGGAAGATTGAACCAGAGATAACCAGAGACACATTGGTAAACAGTCTGGTCACAAAGGTTTGCGATTTCTCCTTCTTCAGTCGACGTTCAATTTGAATGAATTTTCAACAGATTATTCAAACAAGATACCTGTCATCTCTATTATCACCGTTAATTATATCAACCTCATCGCCATCACCAATCTGTTCATCAATTGTGAATTGTAATTATTTGAGAAATCGAAAAAGAAGAGTTTTACCGGTAATTTTCAAGCCAAACTCCAACATTTGACAACAACTTATGCTTTTTGAAAGGAACAATTGCCTTCTTTTTGTTTTCCACTGTTTTTATCATTATAATCAGTTGATGTTTAACTTTACTGTTTAACCAACTTGATTGAGTTTATTTAAATTGTTCAAGTGCTCCCAAAAAAACCGAACTAATTTTACCAACAGTTGTTATTCATAGTAAAAAAGGTCCAAGTATTTCAATCAATTCCTTCTTCTGTGTGTTATCCATTGAATGGAAATGTCGTCCAAAAAAATGTCATCCTGGAGACGTTTTGTTGATTTTGTAGGTCTAATGAAACTTGACCTTTGCCTATTACTGTTTGGTATTGCCAATAATTTACAAAATGTTACTGTTGTACAACTTGCTGAGGATAAAAAGTGCATTAACGATTTAAATTTAACAATTAGTTACTGTTTAACTATTACGGAGAAACACAATACAGCAGAAAATGCTCAAATAATTCTTCGTCATGCTGATGATATCAAAAATTGGCAATTTTTCATCATGAACATACCAGGAACCATTGTATCCGGTTTTTTAGGATACTGGCTGGATAAATATCCTCATTATCTTAAATTTATGGTCTTGCTAACCTTATTCGCTGAGACACTTCAATCGATCATTTTGCTTGTAAACGCATATGTATTTTCACTTAGTAAGTCATCTTTGTCTTTCTGTCTTTCCCTTTTTTTTATTAACCAACAATTAATTGCAACTCAATCAATTTGCTAAACCATTATATCAACACTGCAATCCAATCAATGTACTCTTTATTTACCTTTATATTCACCACGAAAAAAATCAAGGTTAAAATTTCCCATTACTTTTCCTTACTATTCCAACAATAATTTCAATGTTTGCCTATCAGCTTGTTTTTTGTTTGATTTGCTTTCAATTTAAAGTGTAGCTCGTAATTTCAAAAAATTGCGATTTACATTTAATTGCTGCAGTGTTATATTGTTATCATTTACATTCTATCAATTTTAAAAGCAATTAACCTTAACCTTACTTTTTTTCTGGTGAAGTACACTATTCCAACAGATTTTGCTACTTGTAATGATTATTTGTTGACAATTTTTCTCCATTTCTCCTCGTTTACTCTTAATTAGGTGGCATTGGTTACTGATTATTAAATAAACAATTAGATATTTGCAGATGAATGGGCGATTTTTCAGGGCTAATAAGTCAATGAGCTTGTATTCATATTTCTGTAATCTAATTATGCATAAAAAATTCAGAATTTTAAAAATGTGTTTTTAAAAAGCTTCAAGTTGGTACTACACCAGCACTTATAACATTGGAAGCACTTGCTGCTCCTTAGCCCTTAAAGCCCTAGATTTGCTGAATTAGGCCATCAAGCAAGGCTATTAGAACCATTTTGTTGATAAGCCCTTGAAAAAGCTTTAGAATCAGAATTTGATTCAGTATAGCTACAGAGTTACCGCCAATTTCAGAACTCTTTGAATTTTAAGAGCCTCAAAGGTTTTCAGGATTTCTATTATTTTCAAAGTTTTATTTTATTGTTGGTATTCATCATGAAAGATGAGCAACATGTTGCTAACTGCAGTTTAAGTAGTTAAAAATGATTAGGCGTTTCATGTTGAGATAGATGCGTTCGATAGTTATTTCCTTCAATGATGAATCTGATCTTTATGACCCTCTCCACTTCTAAGATCAAATATAAACCAGAAATCGTTCCAATTGCGATTCCAGAAGTCCAAGGACTAATCTGAATTCAGAAAAATCAATTTCAAATAGTTACGCATTGACTTTATGGATACTGTATGACAGCCAACAATGTTGATCGGTTACAATCCGTAGCACCTATTCAAATAACTGATCCTTTCCATTAACAAATCAGTCTAATTTTCTAATTTTGAATTTAGTTAAACCTGAAATCTAAATTTCTTGCAAGTTTTTAACTGATTGGTATGAAATAAATATGAAAATCATCAAAATCGATAGCATCACATAATAGACCTTTCTTATATTTATTTTTAATAAACTACATTTGTCAAGTTATACATCCATCCGACGAAAAATTTATTATCATTGATTGGGAAGCGTTAAATTATCATGATTTACTTATTTAATAAAATTCTAATCATTTCTTAATTTTATATTCTATCATCAGGTTCATATGCAATTTTATTCGCTTATGTACCATTTGCATTAGGAGGAGGAATGTTTTTGATTTATGGTGCTTGTTATACATACGTAGCCTGGTCAACTCCACCTGAGCTGTTAATCGTTAGATTTGCTATTATGGAGTTTGTCAGTATGAGCGGTAAGTTGATCGTGAACATATCACTTGAATTATAAACTAATTTGCTTCTTCTATTGTCTTCAAATAGCCGGTTTTATTGGTACATATATAAGTGGACAGATTCTGATAATGAAGCCATGGGTTGACGGTCAAGCACGTAATTATATTGGGGTTTTAAGTCTGTCGACAATTCTTCTGTTGACAACACTATTGCTTGCGAGTATTTTCAAGCTGAAAAATATGCCAGTAGCAACACCTGAAAATGCTAGACGTAAATTGGGACATGTGATTGTTGACGTGTTCAAAGTATCTCGACTGAAAGATTTATTTGCTGCCTTTTTCAAGAGAAGACCCAATGCTGGACGAGTTCGTTTATTATTACTTGTACTATCAGGAACCTTATGTTTAGGTGCATTTCATGGTGAAGAAACGATTGGCTATCAATACGCTCAGCGAGTATATGGTTGGTCAGCTGAAAAGTATTCAACGCTCTATTCACTGTTATCAATTATTCCAGCTCTAGCAACCTCTCTCGGACCTCATGTATTGAAAACCTGTCTAGGTTTGTCTGATTCCATAATAGGAATTCTCGGAACTCTCTCTGTTTTCGCCATGAATCTCATCCATGGAGTCGTCTTGACTCCATATGGTTTCATCTTTACATATATAGCTGGTGCACTTCACAGGATTTCATTTGTCGCTTTCCGTTCATTAATATCAACCATGGTTGATTCCAATGAAGCTGCTAAAATATTCACATTGATCACTGTCTTTGACTCGTATGGTGCTTTAGGTTCAGCCTTTATGTACACACGAACTTTCAACGCCACCATTCAAAATAACCCAGGATTGACATTCATTATAGCGGCAATTATATTAACCATTCCAGTTGCCACTTGTGTTTGGCTTGAAGTTACTCGATCCAAATGGGAACCGAAAGTATCAACCGAGAAAGACAATATTTATGGACAAAAATCACTTCCAGATAATGCCAATCTTCACCCACCAACTACACCTTCCTTGATGAAGATCAAAAATTTAACCATTATGAATGTTTCTAATGTGTCGGACAAGTTTTAATCAATCGGCTTTTATCATTTTTTTGTTAAGAATATTTACGCAAGCATATTTTTTATTACGATATTGTGACAAAAATCTTAGTCTAAAGTTTACTTTTTGTGCAATTACATCTTTCCATCAAATTTACATTTTAGATATTATCATTACATTTGTTGTCAAATAAAATATTATCCATGATTAACCAAACTCAAACTTGCTTTACTTCGGACTTTTCCTTTGCATAGCGAAATTATGTTAGCAAGTTTGCCTGAATAGCATCAATTCAAATCAACACTGTTTATATTAAGTTGACCATCTTAAGTTAATTAATTAATTGCTTAAGCTTCACATTTTATCAAGTTTGAGTCGAGGTGTATAACTACGGTACCAATGCATAGGCTAAAGATTAGTAGCTTGAACGTGAATGAATAATTAAATGGTTTAAAATTGAATCAGCCTGTGTTGGTGAACATTTTAAAGTAATGAAGCATGAAATAAAAAGTGTAATCTTCAATCGTCAACTTGAATCTTGAAGCATTTCACCATTTCAAGATTGATATACTTTATACATCATGATTATCACAGGGTTATTATATAACAACAATCAGTAGGAAATGTTAACAAGTAATCAGTAAATACAATCATTTGATTAGTAAACATTAAAAATATTTATCCATAAATTGAGTAACAAATAGATTCCACTTGAAATTAACTTGAAATATCCATTTTCAGTTAACCAGTTAGCGACGATAAAAACTGACTTCATGTAGACTGCAGTTTAGGTAAATAATGTAGCTAAATTATGAGTAAATAGTTGAGTTTTTATTCATGTCAAAAGTCGATAAAATTGAAAATCACACTTTTTAAACTGAATAAATTTCTTATTAATTTTTGATCAAACAAGATTTAGTAACGTAAAAGGATTATCCGGCTCAGTTCAAGTTAAAAATGCAAGGGTAACCATCAACGGATCGCTTGAATAAAAGCGAAACTTTCAAACACGCACAAAGATATAACAATAATATTCCTTCTTCTGTGTGTTATCCATTGAATGGAAATGTCGTCCAAAAAAATGTCATCCTGGAGACGTTTTGTTGATTTTGTAGGTCTAATGAAACTGGACCTTTGCCTATTACTGTTTGGTATTGCCAATAATTTACAAAATGTTACTGTTGTACAACTTGCTGAGGATAAAAAGTGCATTAACGATTTAAATTTAACAATTAGTTACTGTTTAACTATTACGGAGAAACACAATACAGCAGAAAATGCTCAAATAATTCTTCGTCATGCTGATGATATCAAAAATTGGCAATTTTTCATCATGAACATACCAGGAACCATTGTATCCGGTTTTTAAGGATAATGGCTAGATAAATATCCTCATTAATATCTCAAATTTATAAATTAATCTTACTAGCCTTATGCGCCAAGACACTTCAATCCATCACTTTGCTTGTAAATTCATATGTATTTTCACTTAGTAAGTCATCTTTGTCCTTTTCATTAGTTAGTTAAACAGCTACATTGAGTTGATGTGATATTTAATGCACGAAAGCGAATCCCGTGTCCAAGCACAATCCATTACGCCTATTCAACCAACTAAAAAAATTTAAACTATCCATTTTTATTTAAAAATTAGCAAATTAAATGTTATTGAATTCGATTGAATCCAAACATCTAAATTTGCTTTACAATTTTCAACTGATTCATTTCAAATAATGAAGATAATCATAAAAATTGATAAACTCCATATAAATCCGACGAAAAATTTATTATCATTGATTGGGAAGCGTTAAATTATCTTGATTTACTTATTTAATAAAATTCTAATCATTTCTTAATTTTATATTCTATCATCAGGTTCATATGCAATTTTATTCGCTTATGTACCATTTGCATTAGGAGGAGGAATGTTTTTGGTTTATGGTGCTTGTTATACATAAGTAGCCTGGCCAACTCCACCTGAGCTGTTAATCGTTAGATTTGCTATTATGGAGTTTGTCAGTATTATTAATATTTGTTAATATTATCACTATTATTATATTGCGTTACTACAAGTGTATTATAATTTACATGTATTATCATTACATTTGCTGTCAAATAAAATATTACCCATGGTTAACTAACGTTTACTTAGTCAGTACTAGCGCTATGTACTGTCTATAACCATTGTTACATGGTAACAATTTTTCCACAACAGAAATCTACTTCAAAATTCATTTCCATTTTCATTGCGGATACGTTAAATTCAAATACACTCTACTTCGGACTTTTCCTTTGCTTATCGGAATAGTGTTTGCAGATTTGCTTGGCTATGAAATTCAATCCGAATGTCGAAAATTTCATTAACATAATAATTCTTTCAAATCGATACTTTTTATATTAAGTTGATACTCAATTGTTTGATCATTGATTTTTCAAGCTGATTAAGCTTCCATTAAGTTTCAGGTTTAGGGTCACATTATCTAGATTTAAGACTAGTAGTTTCATGTTATTCTGCACAATATACAATAATATAAGATGAAACAATTTCACGATAAGATGACAATTTAACTATAAATCACGCCAGTAAATCAGAAAACCTTGATTGACATCAACAAAAAATATGAAGCAAGCTAGTATTTAGAAACGTTAATTTGATATGAAATCCTTTCTCTTTGAATTATATCTTTATATGTTTGATAGTTTATCATAAATCGAGTTCAATAATCTGCACTTCATCTGCCGAGTTAAGGAAATTTAAGTAGAAAGAAGGCGATTCAACCTTAGAAATTTATGTCTTATTCTTAATCATAATTAGCAAATAAATATCTAGCTTTTATTCGGTAAGAAAACTTAAAATAATCGGTGGACATGAAACAGAATTGAGATCAAACGCACCTAAAACAATCGCAGGATTTGAGTGTTGGAGGTCTTAAAGATGATGATTTCATGAATGTTATGATGAAACATAGAATAGAATGGTGTAAATCAAATTCGCAAATGAAATTTCAATGGGTTTATCATTAATTCCAACTGGATTAATAAACATTCTTTTATGTAACCAGCATCAAGGTAACCAGGATTAAGATTAGTTCACATTTTGCTTAACATGAAAGTCTCTATAACAACAATCAATGCAAAGATGAAAAGATGCTTAAAATTGGCTGCTCACTATTATGACTATTTAAGCGTTAGATAATCAATTGTTTTATTATAAAGCAAATTAACGCTCAGATCAGCTTTGATTATCTGAGTTTGACTTTATTTTAGTTTTCTCGTTTAGTCGTTTTTCGTTGTAAACCGAATAGTGAGTTAAAATGACCCAAGATTTCGCCAAAGATCTGACAGGAGGTCAAGTTTTCATTAGCTTTTTGAAGTTGACCAAACTTGATCCATACCTTTTCTTGCAAGTCTTTGCCATTGTAATGCAAGGTGTTACCATAACCCAATTAGCAGAGGACAAAATGTGCATCAATCAACTTCATTTTCCCAAAGAGTATTGTTTAACACTGACATCAAATCACAGTGAAAATGCAGAGACCACAAGTACATCGATATTGGTTCATGCAAATTCACTGAAGAACTGGCAAACTGCTATTGATACGATTCCATCCACAATTGTCGCTCTATTCCTTAGCTATTGGCTTGAAAAGTATCCTCATTACTTGAAAGCAATTATGCTTTTACCAAATCTGGGTGCCATAACATCGATTTTGATTCTCTTGACCAATTCTTTTCTCTTCAAAGTCTGTAAGTACAAACAAGAAACAATCAATAGCAGAAGTATAAGCTTGGTAATAAAATGGCTCACCGAATGTTAACCAAAAATTTTCCTTGAAATGGTTAACATAAACTTCAAATAAACCGTTTGCAATCTTTGAAAGCTAATTTAAACTAAATTCCCGCAACAACCTCAACTTTAGCTTTGTTGAATTAGTTTTAGGTTACTCAGGTTTAAACAATTTGTAAATCAAATCATGAATTATATTGTTATATAAGTCATAAGCTGATCTCTTTTGTGTTTTAGACTTTCCGATCGGGTCCAAGCTTATTTCAAGTTTAATTTTACCCTTGTTTGATTGAAATAATTGATTTTAAAGCCACAATGCACAGATAAGCAAAGCGAAAATAGTTTGTTCCCAAATAACACAAATTACTTTGATAGGTTTTGCAGCATTTATGCAATTAAAATTATATTACTTTCACGTTAATCTTTTGTCTTTGTACAGCTTCGTGGGCCATCCTTTTAGCTAGTGTTCCTTCTGGTTTCTCTGGAAGCATTACTCTGTTAACCTGTTCATTTTTCACTTACGTTTCTTGGTCAACTCCGACTAGGTTTTTGGTTGTCAGATTTGCTATGCTGGAACTATTCACAAGTGTTGGTAAGTACAGATTTATTCAATCAGTTGCTATGATCAGAAATCGTATCAGTTAAGATCTAAGGTTTAAAAATTTATTTCATAAGCATGAAAATTTTTTCCTTAATAACAATTAGCATTGTTAGTATCGATAAATATTTCTTGAACGTCACACGCTTATGATTTGGAATTTTCTTTCTGAATTTCCCTTGAAATTTTTACATAAATCAGTGAAAGTAAGCCTTTAATGACAGATAGATTACCTCAATAGTATCTTAATATTAATCGCTCATTAATTTAATGAGTAGTACAAGGGGAAATCACAAATAAAAGTCAATGTTATTTATTGTTTGCAGGAGCACTTTGTGGTACATATTTTGGTGGAAAAATCTTAGCAATGAAACCCTGGATTCACGACCAACCCGAAAACTATTTAGGAGTTTTGTTTGTTTCACTAGCCTTGTTGGTTATTGCATTAATTTGGGGACTGTTTGTGACTCTTGAAGGAGTTCCAGATACTGCTGAACATTTGGCTGATCGAAGTCATAGAGAAGTCGTTAAAGACGTTTTCCAATTGTCAAGATTTAAGGAACTAGCCAAACCCCTGACAGTCAAAAGAGCAGGACGTGACAAAACCAGATTGATAATGGCAATAATAAGTGGACTAATAATTTGGAGTGTAATGGGAGGCGATAACACAATAAGCTTCCAATTTTCTCAGAAAGTGTATGGCTGGAGTGCTGAAAAGTACTCGACGCTATCGACTTATTTCAATATTTTGCCAGCCTTGTTGAGTGTTGTTGTGCCTCAATTACTCAAATGTATGTCGGTTAGGGATTCAGCGGTTGGTTTCATTGGTGCACTTTCAGTCATCTCAATGAATGGAATCAAAGGAATTGTCACTAGTGATATTGGATTTGCAATGGCCAACTCTTTGGGTGGACTCAGTTCATTGGCTTCCATTGCCAATCGAGCTCTTGTTTCCCAAATAGTCGATCCAGAAGAAACTGCCAAAATTTTTGCCATAATCTCATCCTCCAATTCATATGCCTCTATTGCATCGGCCTACATTTACACACATGTTTATAGTGCCACAATAGACTTCCATCCAGGACTAATTTATAACATTGCCGCAGCCCTTGCACTCATTCCAGCAACTAATTTCCTTGTCAATGACATAGCAGCAGTAATCAAAAAACGACATGAACGGAAACAGAAGCAAGCTGATGTTAATAAAAATACCATTTCATTAGCCGTAATTTATTAAAAGCACAACAAATCAAACTGAAATGTTTCCAAAGCAATAACCAAACCAGAAAACGGATTTCAATCTTCACTTAACCAGTTTTTTAAGCAATATCTCATTCCATCCAACAATTGTTTAAATGCTGATCATAAATTAAATTATTTGTTTTTGTAGCATCGATACCTACTAAGGACAAAAAAATGCCAAATGCTTAAGCACTCGTTAACTTATATTTTTGGTGAAATCTCTCATTTATTTATTGGATTATCCGTTTTCCATCAAAATCAAGTTCAAATACTGTGTAACAATTCAGCAATGAGAACATATTTCATATAATATTCCTCTCGATCTTTACTGTTTAAACATTTTTCCAGTTCAATCCATTATCCATCCATTATAAGGCAATAGATGGAGTTAACAGTTGATAATTTTATACATTTTTGACAAGGAGTATTAGGAATGCTCAGAAGTTTTGAGTCAAATCATTCCCAGCTCCTTACCTTTTATTAAATCATGGTTCTCTAGATATAAAAGACTAGTCGTGTTAGCTTCTTCTTCCAATTGTTCATTGTATATTTGTATATTATCAACATGTAACAACAAGTTAAAAGATACATAAGCAAAAATACATCACTATTACTACAAACAAAAAGGTTTTACCTGTTGTATTGTGCTTCTGCTTTTTTCTTGATCGATAAATGTACAGGGAATGTTTGTAAACCAATAAAAGCTGTAAACCTATCATTTAGTCCTTTAAATTGAATCCCTTTCTTAACAATTGACATCAATATATTTGATCCATCAACACACCAATTAGAGATCATCAGTTTATTTTCAATTAATTGCCAATAAAATTAAAACCCAATTTTAACAAGACAATTAATTACCATGGATCAACCAAATACAGTGTTAACACCACCTGACCATAAACCCAGGCCAGGTCTGGAAAGTCTTGATATCGCTGTGGTTGTCGCTTACTTCTTAATCATTCTGGCTACTGGTTGTTGGGTAAGTAACCAATTTAAATTGATTTCATTTCAGTTCTAATAGTGTTAAAGTGTCAACTCATTTGTTAGTAATTTACTGTTGAAGAGCATTAACCCATTTTTGCCATAAAAATGGTAGCTCTAGCTTCAAACAAACATCAATCATTATGTCTTTGCATCTCGACATGGCATAATTATGGAAATTTGGTTATTTTAAACAGAATTTAGATTATCGATTTTAATTGTTATTTAATCAAACCTTTTTACCGTCCTAATCAAGTCAATCCACATAGGTTTCACTTTAAAAGCTAAAAGAGTGATAATTTGAGTAAAATTTTAATGCTCTTCACCCAATTTGACATTTTACTCTACGTTATATTATAACTGGTAAAACACTTTTAGCTTAATTACAATTTATCTTCAACTCATACTGAGTTCCAATATTGTTTCTCAGTGGATCCACTTTCATGAAATAAAGAATCTGACATTTGATACATTTTCTGTTTTACCTTGTTTAATGATTTAACATCAACTGAAACAAGCTTGAACTTGCCAGACTTTTTAAGGGAATGGATTTTGCTTGCAACTCAGACAAAAGATGAAATTGAATTTTGTTTTAAAATTTATAGACTCTACAGAATGATAGATAAAATGCTTGAAAAATAATGTTTCGATGATTGAAAATGAAGTAATCTTCAGCTTTTATTGAAATTAAACCAAGAGTATTTTGATTATTGACTGCATCCAGTTAACAATGATAACCGTATCAGAATAAATTGAACAAAGCTGTGTTGAGTGTACTCTTGGGTGCAACAAAATTTCAAAATAAACTCAAAATCTGTGAAATCCATTTCAATTAATATCACTCCCAACTGATTTTTAAACCAGAATTTTATCCAATTTGTCTTTCAAGTCAACAAAGAAATTTAAAACTGAAGCTTTGACAGTTGAGGCTTTATCAAGCTCAAATAGTTGGAATCAAAATTGACATGAAACAATAGCTTAGTTTTTGGATTTTGTTATGATTGGTTAAGATAGTTTAGATTGATTGTTGATCACCTAAATCAACCCTGAAACCTTTTCAACACGGATTCAACCATTCAACTTCTGAATATGATCGATTGTGATGTGTTGAAGGACAAAAATAGACTAATGCTAAAATCAATATCAGAAAATTAACTTCAATTTTTTATAAAAGACATTGAGTTTCCATCATTTTTTGCTTCACATTTCATGTCAACAATTCAAGGAACTGCGGCAATGATTAACAAATTCGTTGAACAACTGGATCGTTTTCATATCTTCCTTTCATTCAACTATCTATTTTTGTCAGGCTTACCTTTGGATAAAATTGTATTCAGAAGTAATCAATGATAAAAGAAGTTTAATGATACAAATCAATTTCAAAGTGAACCTTTGGTCCAATTGTTTTGGTTGGATTTACATTTACAGCGATCACATAATCGTAAATTTAATACACACTTTCAAGTGTTACCTTAATCAATATATTTCAATGTTTAGTCCCTAATGATTGATTAGTTGTAAATGTTTATTGTGTTTAACATTAAATTGTGCCATTAAAGATATAAACTTGAATGGGTAAATTGACCCTTAAAGGATTTTACGGATGTAAGATGAGAAAGGTTTCTCAGGGTAACAAAAGAGTTGATCACAAATCTTATTCATCCTTTTATTCAAGTCTATTGATAATCGATAACTCAACCTTGAACCTTTATTTTGTATCTTTTTGCTTCTCAGGGAATAAATAGAATTGAACAAACAGAATGAAAAATGCTGATCACACAATAATATTAACATCAAATTCTTGGTTACTTTTTAGTATGAAAATGTATAGTCAAACTAGTTGAATACAGCATATCGATTGGAGTTGTTTTTCCTCAAATTATCATTTAGATGATTTTTCACTCATTTCAGATTTATATTGAATAAATTACGTTCTCATGATGATTAATTGAGACATCTCATTAAGGTTAATAAAAGAAGAATAATTATTTCATTTCTTTTCTCCTCTTATCCTTTTACTCTTGAAATCCTTCTGATAGTCTATGTGGAAAACGAAAAATCGAGGAACAGTGGATGGCTACTTTTTAGCTGGACGTTATATGACTTGGCTAACAGTAAGTAAATATTTCAGTATTGATTTACCGATTTATTCATTTGCCAGAAAAACATCTTGTACTACAAGTTTAGATAGTAAAGATCAGCCATGAATGGAAATAAACAGTTCAACCAATCCTGCTTGTTAATGTTCAGTTACAGAGAGAAATTAATATATTTCCATGAATATTATTAAAATATTTATAGCTACATGATAGCTGATATGAAACGATTCGGATTGACTTATCATTCCAACATGATGAAGAAGCAAAATGAAAGTGGAGTAATAAAGGCTGTGACATGTTTATCCATTAAATCTTGTACGATTAAGCGTTATAGCTGAGCATTGATCCTAGATCTGAGTTGTCCATTTGATTAATTTGAATTTGCTTCATCATTGAAGGTTGGAGCCTCAGTTTTCGCCAGCAACATTGGAAGTGAACATTTCATTGGATTAGCTGGATCAGGGGCTGCATCAGGAATCGGTGTAGCTGCTTTTGAGCTTAATGTAAGTATCTCTGAAATAAAAATAAATGCATTAATGAATGTTGGAATTAATTTATTCAGCCTTTCATAAAAATTTACATGAAATGAAAGTCTAAATCATAGTTAAATGAGCTAGTTAAAAGATTATGATTGAATAATGTCTAAATGATCAATATACGATGTAAAATAAATGAGATGAATAGATTTTTTGTTAACCTAATTAACTCTCACTACTTATGATTTTTTTGGAGCTCGCTGTTTTGTACAGAACTTCATGTTAACCTTTAACTGTTGATTTAACCCAAATTTAGATAAAATTGTAAACTTAAAGTTACATCAAAAGGTACTCAGTAACACAAACAGCTTCAATCAGATATTTATAAACCAGAAATTGGTGGATCAATAGAAAACAAAAGCTTATTAAAAGTCGAATTCAATTATCTCCTTTACTGAAATCAATAAATTGATTGACTCTACCTCGATCTTGCCTATTTTTGGACCAATAAACAAAATCAGGCAATTCATTAAATTGCCAACTGATTCAACTATTCTAGAAATCGATGATCATCAATCATTTAACACTAATGTATTTTACAATTTTTCAATAGGCCTTACTAATCTTGCAAATAACTGGATGGTTATTCTTGCCCGTTTTCCTAGCAAGTAATGTAAGTCTAAAATTATTTTATCCTTACAAGCAGTAAATAGAGACAATTTTAGCACGCAATCGAACTTTTCTCATAATTAACTATCATGTTACAATTTCAGCCAATAGACTTGTAATTAAATCTCTTCGGTCGTAAGATAAATTTCTGTCTATTATTCCTATCAATGATGTAGTCATGAGAAAAAGTTTGATTGAGTGAATAAAATTTTTGCGATAATTATCATCTCTTGTTTTGAAGGATCCATTGAGTAGAATCAAATTACCGATTGAGAATTACGAATGAAAGTGAAGATTGTGATTCCATTAAACTTTCCAATTCAGCTCTGGTCCATTTCATCAATCCTTTAATCTCTTTATAACTAAGTAAAAACTGCTGAAAGGGATTAGCATCAGGAACCATCCAATTCTTGAAGCAGAAGTTTAACAGTCTTGAAAATAGTAATTTTGTCTCGTCAGATTTTCCATGTTTTTTTTCAAAGATTTAGACATTTCCAGATGCGATGAGTTCCGAACTATTGGTATCTTTTCCCATTGTGTTCAGCATTTTTTCGCATTAGAAAATTTACTCTGAAAAAACAAGAAAATCAGTTAGATTTCATGAAAAGATATTTAAAATTCTTGTATACATCAAGATAGTCAGTATTTCACTAATAAATTTTACTAGAGACAAAGTATCATATTTTTAGTACATTTATTAATATAATCTTAAACTGACTGGAATAATCGAACAGATCTGACAGATCGAAAATCCGATTATCATGATGTGAAATGAGAATAGGAAAAATAAATAGATAATAGAAGCTTTCGCCATTGAGTTATGATGTTTGAATGGAAAGCAAGAAAGATTAATAATGAAATGAAATGGTTTCATTTAATATCTACCATGACCCTTCAATTTTCCTTGGTTAATCTGGACCTAGAAATTGGTTCCAATCATATTGAATGGTTAATCTATGAGGTTTTTTCCTTTTTCCAAAAGCTGTGTGACATGGAGTAAAACTTGGCAATCAACTGAAATCAGGTTTTACTATGGACTTGGGTTTGTCTTATATCACGGTTAGTCTTTTAACAATAAGCAAACAACCATCCAAATGAGCAGAACCTTCAATGAAAAGTCATGTTTAGTCAGCAGAAGAAAAGAAATTGACATTAAACAAAAAGGTTAGATCAGAAATAAACAGACTATTGTCACTATCAGAAGATATTAGTTTTAGTTGGTAAATCAAAATTAAACAGTTATAATATACGATAGATTTTTATGATCTGGTTATTAAGCCAAATGGGATGCAATATTATATTGAATATCCTAGTCGATTTAGAAAATCTAATCAATAACTAATAGATTAAAATGAAACTAGAAATCGGGGTGAAATGAGAAGTTGTTAGCTTAGTTTTAAAATCAAGATGAAAACTCTGAGAGGATTAGAATCAAGTAATTATGATAGGACGCACCTTTCTAGGCAGGGTAATAGTTAGCATAAAAGATAAATGCTACTGCTTAATTGAATCATCTAAATATTAGCAACCTCAAATAGTCAAACTAATTCTATGCTTCATTTTGTTTCCAAAGGTTTACACTTTACCTGAGTTCATGTCTAAACGTTTTGGAGGCAAAAGAATACAAACATATTTAGCTCTTCTCTCACTACTGTTATATGTTTTCACCAAGATCTCGGTAAGTTAATCATTTTCTTTGACTAAAAAGCTTTATTTATCTTCAAAATGAAATATATCCTAACAATATAAGACAAAAAGGTTGAAATTAATTTGCTTTAGTACAAATAACTTTTCTAAAGAAAATAATGAATAGATTTACACTTGAATAATTAGATCATTTGCGGAAGATAATAGGACCATTTTTCGTTACACTTGACATTTAGGTCTTGACACTTGACTTTGATATTGAAGAGAAGTTAATGAAATCATACTAATGGTACAGTTTTTAATTAAAAACAACCAACCTTAATGTTACTGATCAACGGTTTGAGATGAATTCAAAACATCACCTGAATCGAGAGTAAGTTTACGTCTGGATCGTAGAGGAAGATACACAATAGCATAAAGGGTCGCTATACAACATAGATGAACTATTTACATCGAGAATGTTAATTAACAAAAAATTAGACAAATTCCATAGTAAAAAATTAAAATTCAACCATTTTTAATAGATATTTTACATAATTATTTTGCTTAACATCAACCGTCAATTCAAAATTGAGGGATCGCTATAAATTGACATTTGTAATGTTGAATTAGAAATGAGTGATTAAGCTGAGAATTAAAGTTCGTGCTATTTGTGAAATAAATTGCAGTTTTATGATTATTGATTAGCCAGTTAATATATTGAATTTAAAAAAACCAGAATCAAACACATATAACATTATGTAATGAAATAAGCTGAGACAATTGAACATCAAACGTACATGTATGTTTGATTGTATCATCGTCTAGAGTTGTTATGGGAATAATATTTGGATTTATATTGAGATCATAAATAATTTAAATTAGTCGCAAATTATTAGGTTAATCTATTTTCTGGTGCCATTTTTATCCAACAAGCTCGAGGATGGTCAATTTATGTCAGTGTTTTCATTCTACTTGCTCTAACGGCAGTTTCAACGGTAACTGGTAAGTCAATCATGTCATTTAACTTTTTTTTATTTGATTCATGTTTATCACGATTAATAACTGATCAAATAAACATTAAGTTCGCTCTACATGGAATAAGTATTGATCATACTCTCTGTATTAAATGTAATTTTAGGAGGATTAGCATCTGTGATGTATACTGATACAATACAATGTTTTGTTATGTTGGCCGGAGGAATCCTATTAACCTACAAAGGTAATGACAACCATTTTAACTGTCAGTTCATGTGTGATTAGGTTTGATAGCTAATTTATTGACTCTTCCTTTAGCTATAAATGAAATTGGTGGAATTGGAAATTTAAAGCCACGCTATTTTGAAGCCAAACCGTCAGTTATTCCTGCGAACGCAACAACATGTGCTATGCCTAAAGACACTGCTTTCCTGTTATTGAGACCAATCGATGACCATGATATGCCCTGGCTAGGTTTTTTAGCTGGACAAACCTTTGCATCAATGTGGTATTGGTGTACTGATCAGGTAAACCCAATATTTGAATTCAACCTCGTTAAGGATAGCTAATTATAGAAAATTTTGGTTACTTTCAAATATTCACCTGATTTGTTGCAGTTGAATCTACATCTTTTCATTTCATGTTAAAGCTCGTTTGGATATTTGACAGTTTGTTTGAAAATTGAGGTGAAATAATGGACTTTTACTAATCATCACGTTTACCATTAGTTAAATTTATGATTATTTTTCTTTTATCTGCTTGTCAATCTATTGAGTGATAGAAAGTTCCAGTAGCTAAAAAACACATTTACCCTTTACACGCATGGAGAAACCTCTTGTCTATTAATATCATGATAAATCACTTAGTCTTTATTAAAAATATCTTGAACATAGCTCAAGTCCAAGACAGTTAGAGTCCATAGTCTTGTTAATAAAAAGACATTCTTGCACCTGGAATCTCTATATTCATGGATACTGAGGTATAAGTTATTAACAGATTCAAGGTACAAGCCTGAGTTTCACATCTACATTTATCGAGGCTCATTTAGGCTCATCAATTACTGTTTCAGTTTCTTTTCTCAATTCGCATGAAATAAATGTGATCAGATATCTGTGGTCTGTATTTCAGGCCTCTATTATGATTAACCACATCCTTTGTATCTGTTTCATTTTTTTTTCATGTGTAAGAATTGTTGTGTAAATGAATACTTAGTGTTCAACCGATTGTGATCTCGATAATGTTTAATTCAG
Source organism: Tetranychus truncatus (assembly GCA_028476895.1). NCBI lineage: Eukaryota > Metazoa > Arthropoda > Arachnida > Trombidiformes > Tetranychidae > Tetranychus > Tetranychus truncatus. Next base: position 15,015,546 of record CM052062.1, read on the forward strand.
TATGAGTTGGCCCAGAATAAAGGAAATCCTATGAAAGCGGAAAACATTGATTTATAATCAACCATTCAATTCTGTGACTTCCTTTTTCTCTTGTGATCAAACCAATTTAGTCAGACTTTTGAGATAAGCAATGACGTTTCTTATAGAGATAATAATAATCATTCTTCCTTTAATCACAGGTTATTGTCCAACGCTTATTAGCTGCCAAAAACCTAGCCCATGCCCAAGGAGGTACATTGCTTGCAGGCTTCTTGAAATTGATGCCTCTTTTCATCATAATCATTCCCGGAATGATCTCAAGAATATTGTTTCCTGATGATGTAAGCTGTGTTGATCCAGTTGAATGTTACAGAGTCTGTCAAAGTTATACCGGCTGCTCTAACATTGCTTACCCAAGACTTGTCCTCGCTTTGATGCCCAGTGGACTCAAAGGCTTGATGATGGCTGGAATGTTGGCTGCTCTCATGTCTGGATTGTCATCGATTTTCAACAGCTGTAGCACAATGTTCACTATCGATATATGGCCTCTGATAAGACCGAAAGCTTCAGTGAGAGAACAAATGATCGTAGGAAGGTACATAATAATTTGAATAGCAAAATCTTTCTTCTAAGTCAGATAATTGTCTAATTTTAATAACTTTATAGATGGAATTTTCAAGTATTTTTAATCTACTCATCAATTGTTTCATTTCCTTAACAGATCATTCACTTTTGCAATGATTGCTTTTAGTATTGCATGGATTGTGGTCATTCAAGAAATGCAAAGTGGTGAACTTTATATTTACATACAAGCAATCTCATCAATCTTATCTCCTCCTATTGCCACGGTTTATGGTCTTTCGGTTATTTGGCCTAGAATGAATGAACCTGCAGCATTTTGGACTCTAATTATTGGTCTTGTTATTGGCTCTGTTAGATTTATTTTGGACATTATTTATCGTGAACCTCCTTGTGGTGAACCAGATCTCCGACCAAGTTTTATCAAAGATATTCATTACATGTATTTTGCACTCATTTTGACAATAATCTCTGTGATTACGGCCGTCTTTGTTTCTTTAATCACAAAGCCAACTGAAAATTTCAGGGTATGTTACAGATTTCAATCAGTGCGCTTCAAACCCTTAAAGCTTCTATATGAATTGAATCAACATTTTACTCTGAATTATTGAAAAGCTGATATCAGGTTTAAGTTAAAAAAACTCACAATAATCAAATATTTCATGTTAGATCATTATATAACAGATATTGAATAACCTTTATCATTACAAAATTATTTTATTTTGCAGATTAACTCTATTTTTTTCTTGTTCAGATCAAAAATGACAATTATTCAACTCTGAATGTTTGCTAATAGATTATACAAGAAAATTCTTCGACCCAATTGATATGTAATCTCATATTTAACAAGATCTCACTTCATGTATTAAAAACAAATTTCATTGGTTGTTTTTCTTCTTTTAACAGCTCATCAGAACTACATATTGGACTCGATTCGATGAAAGTATCCGTGATGACGAAGTCAAACCAGTTCCAGCTAAAACAATGGAGTTAACGGACATGGATTGGCATGAGGAAGATGATAAATGCGATGTTGATTTGGAGGAAAGTGAAGAAGCTGATGATGTTATGATTAAGGATAAAAAGGTTTCATTGTGTAAAAAGTTTTTCATTTGGTTCTGTGGTTATGAAGACACAGAGCAATCAACATCCAAATCAAAAGATCCCGAAGGAGTTGGTCTTAAATCGTCCGTTGATGATGCCTTTGAATCAAATTCTGGTGTTGCTTCACTTCGTCAAACTTTAACCCAAAAGATAATACTTCGTACAACTTTGGCCTTAATTGTTGTTCTTTCCGTCTTTCTGTTCACCTATTTTTCCTTACCGTTCCATGGACACCACAGTCCTTGACAAAAAGCGACAAATTAGTCAATAATTAACTAATCAACTTCTTCCAAAATGCCATTCCATTCAGTCTTTTCCTATTTTACTCACACAGTCAGTTATTGATTGGTAAATGATACTAAATTATATTAGGACGTATATTTGAACCACTTACACAAGTAATAAGGTTTTAATTACCCACCACTGCAAATGGATACCTAATCAACTGTTAACTCGATCATGAGTATAAATTATTTTTTACTGATTTACGAATGATTGTTGTAACAGTCATTCGTTGATTAATATTTCTTCTTATTCCTACTGTTGTATTATTATTTTCCTGTTGATTCCTTTATGACTTTACATTATTATTTTGTTTTTTTGAAACCAACTTATATACTTTCATTATTATTCAATGCTTGACTGATGGTCAAGTTGAACATTTAATAATCCGAATTTAATCCGGATTTAGTTTTATGTAACGTGATCAATTATTTTCAATTACAGTAAAAGCTGAGATAATGGGATCTAATTGATCCCTTTTAAGGTTGAGTTCAATTATTAGTTTAATCTGGTTAAGCTTTGATTTGAACTGTTGAATAGTTGACCCAGAAATTCTTGATATTGACGATTTTGATTATTAGAAAAGAATGAAAACAATGAAATTGAACTTCATGGTTAATATCCAGAAATTCAAATTCCAGATTCTCATCATCATAACTTTTACTGTAGCTGACAAATATTGACTGAAACATGTAATTTTTTAAATCATCTTATTTTTAGTATCAATTTTACTGCTACTAACCGACTTAACATCCACCTTTTTCATCAACCAATTGGTTAATGATTTACACAGTCAGTGTAACATCAACTGGTCATGATTTTGCTTTGATCAAAATATCAAATGGGATTCAATCATTTGGATATTTCACTCAAGATAAATATGATCATTTTAATTGAAATTGTTATCCATGAATGGATTGAATGATACTTAAATAGAGAATTTATTTATCTGAATTGTAGTTTAAATATAATACTTCGATGATGAAGAAATGAAGTAAAATCAAATTTACACTTATCGAAGCTATTTGTCTGTTGGAACTGGTGATATTTTCACTGACAAAAAGTGTTTGTTTACCATGAATAATCATTATCGATGTTATAATTTAGCAAATTGATAAATGTATTGTTATATTATCGTAAAATGAATAAAATGAATAAAATGTACGCAAACAATAATAAAGAAATAAAGTTTAAAACTATCATCGTACAGTCAACATTTTTTATCCATTTATCCTGTATCAATATAGAATACAAATTTTAATAATTAAGCCTAAAATTTGGACGGTCAATTAATCGGTTTGTCATTAACAATAGTCTGTAGTAATCTACATGACAACCAAAATGAATACAGAAATCACTATAATTGGGTTCAGTCCTTTTTTGGTTGAGTCTTTCTTTTAGAAGTCATTTCTTCGAGTTTCTTATTGAATTTTCGTTCTAATTGGCGTCTTTTGACAGGATCAGGTTTTTTATCGGGAATGGCTAAACCTGGATATAATTTTCCTTCTTTACGAACAGTACTTCGAGCATAGGCTCTTACAGCGTCCCCACAACCATGAATCTCTGGCATTGAATGGCTTATACAAAATCGTTTGTTGCAAAATTGACATTGTTGACCCAATGTGGCGGTTTTTACTTTACATCTCACGAAGAAACAAACACTGTCCATTTTTTTGACCAAATCTAGCATTTCGTCAAAGTCTTCCAATTTATCCAATTTACTGTTGAGATCAAAATTTTTCGTTAGAACAACAGGCGGAGCTTTTTTCTGTACATTAGTCACATGCTTAGCGACAGGTTGCTCTTTGACAGTTTTCGGTTCAGTCGATTTTTTTGGATTGGCTGGTTTCTTTGAAATCTTTTTCGACTGTTGTTGATCTAGATTGTTTGAACCTTGAGTATCAACTTCTTTTGAAAGGCACATTTCATCTGATTGTTGAGGATTTTCTTGATCCGAACGTTCAGCTATTATTGACTTTGTGGGACTGTTTTTGGGAATTGATTTTTTTACTAGAATGTGTCTTTTATCTCCTTCTCCTGTACTTTCATGTTTTAACTGCAGCTCTTCAGCAATTTCGTGGACTATTCGTCTTTCAAATGAGTTCAAAGTAGGTGGAAAAGCCAACTTAACCTCTGATGATGATTGAAATTTAACCAATTTTTGTCTTATTTTCTTAACTATGTCATCATTATCTTGTGATTTCGGGTCTTGAGAAACAAGCGACTTTTTTTTTGCTTTTTGGCTATCTGGGAAAGATGTATTCTTCTTATTATTATTTGTTTTTCTTTCGCTTGTTTTCTTTGTCGTTTTTTGATCTTTCTTTAACTCTTTGAAACGCAAGTGTTGAGGTCTTTCAATATCCTTGAATATTTCCATAGAAGATAAATATTCATGAGCTGATTTAACTTCACCTCTATCATTTAAATAAGTAATAAGAGATGAAATATGAGGTTCAGATGAGACAGTATCAGAATCACAAATAACAACTAAATGTTTTTTGGCTCGAGTTACGGCAACATTGATTCTTCGATACTCAGAGAGAAACCCTGTCTGTTTGCTATCATTGGATCTTACAAGAGATAAAATGATAACTTCTTTCTCTCTTCCTTGAAAACCATCTACGGATCTTATTTCAATGCTTGGGTACTTTTCATTTAAACGCAATCGAATTAATTCAACTTGTAAGTTATATGGGGTAATAATTCCGATATTTTCTGGTTTGACTCCAGCGTCAATTAAATGCAAGACATAATAAGCAGCAATATCAGCTTCAGATTCATTTCCTTTCGATTCCTCATCTTCTACATCAAGCTCGGACATATCACAGCCAGCAGTGTCGATTAAAAGTAAGGGCGGACAGTCTTTAAGGTTACTTATTTCAGACATTGATTGGTTTTGGACGGAGTCATGAGCAACCAGTTTGTTTGAATAGAACCTATTCGAAGACCATTCCATGATATCTTGATGCATTCGATATTGAACAGTTAACATACGAACAACTAATTCATGATCAAAACTTGATAGTAATCTCTCCATCAATGTTAATTCGAGACCTTCCTTTGCTGCTGTTTCTGATATGATTGTGGGCGGTAATTGAAAATGATCACCAGCAAGGATACATTTATCAACAAAAGTTAAGGGAATCCAACAGGCAGTTTCCAATGCTTGTGAGCATTCATCAATAATTAAAACATCAAACTGTTGACAAGAATCTTTAACTATATGTTTTAAAGGACCATCGCTTGAGGCACTAGTCAAAGTTGACAATACGATATCACTGCTAATTAAAACTCGTTTAACAATATTTCTTTCCCGTTGCTTCAAATCTTTCATTAGGTCATGAATTTGAGCTCTTTTATTACGATCTCTAGAGCTTCGTATACCATCTATCTCTTGTCTAATATCTTCTACTATTGAGTTCTCATCAGAACGAGCTATAGCTGCATCTAAAGTGAATTTCTGAAGATCCTTTGAAGCTCTAGCAGGATGACCCAATCGAATCATATTTCGCACTTTGAAGGCAGATAATCTTTCGACAAGATTATCAACAGCTACATTAGAAGGTGCACAAACCAAAATTTTGAGTCCTTGCTTGGCAAGCTGCAAAATTACTTCCACTAAACTTGTTGTTTTACCAGTTCCAGGAGGACCATGAATGATACACAGGTCTTTAGATCTTAGCGCAAAAGTAACAGCTTCTTTTTGAGAGTCATCTAGCTGCTTGTTGAAAAATTCAATTGAATCGATATCAACTGGACGACTAGGTGATCGTTTTCCAAACAAAAGATCTATTAATCTTTGAGCACGACCTCCTATTGGATAATTTCTTAAATTGATAAGAGCTTTTTTCAATCTTCGATAGGTCACATCATTTGATAATTTGATCAAACAAAAGTTGGTGAATTCTTGGTCCAAACTGAGGTTGCTATCCTTTTCAAATGCCACTGTTATTTTATTTGAATTGAGCGAGTAAACTACACCAGAAGCCAGTGATTCTGAGTCAGGCCCTTCATGTAAGGAAACAATATCTCCAACAGTTATTTTATGAGCTGGCAATGGCTGATCAGATTGATTATGACCAAGGGAAACCATTAGACGACGAAACAACCCAGTACGGATTGATACACATCTTAATTTGTGAATGCATACTCCTTGACGAACTAATTCAACCAATTTAAGATTTTTCTGATATTCTCTGAAGTATAAATATAGAGTGATAATGTTAATTTATAGACATTGATGGCAGTCAAGTTGATTAAACAATGACTGTTAGCAGAGTCAAGAGATTGTTAGTTTGAAATATCAACAAAAGATAATATACTTACTTAGTTTTTTCAATTTCCGCTTCATACTCGATTTGAATCAACCTCAACTGTGATTCGATGAATGATTCAAGATCGATATTTACACGAGATTCAGACATTTTAAATCCAATTTGAAGTAACAATAAGTATAACTATGTTGAAATCAAAACAAAAATTTACAATAAACAGCTGACCCAAGTGAAGGAGGCGCCTAGTTTTGAGCGTGAAAATGAATCGACAATGAATAGTTCTTACTCATTTAATCATTGATCTTTTCAATAAGGCCAAAGTTTACCCTTGATATGGTAAAGTGTAAATCAATGAATACTTACGACTGATAAACTGTGCTGATTACTATTGTAGACTTCATAAAGCTCAGTCAATGATTACATTCTTTATATTTTTTGTTTAGACTCTAAATCAAGTAAATCAACCAGTTATAGAAATGTTAAAAAATAATTTATTGATTTTTTTGAAAAATTTTGGGCCCACAGATACCTTTGTCAATTGGACTTAATAAAAATTGACACAGAAGGAACATAACAATAAAACAAATTCAGTCTTCTGAGTAAATAAATGAGTAGACTCTGGATAATTGTTTTATTATTGTCCGGTTTTAAATTGCCACTCTGTTCGTTTACCAATAATGAATAATCGCTTAATGGTAACTAAGTGTCATGCTAATCAAATGATTAAAAATAGATGCCAAAGTGTTGAAGATGATGGTGATTGTGATGAACATTTTTAATCCTTCATTAGAAATTAGTAAAAAACAATTTGGCATGCTAGCTGCAGAAATGTTGTCAATTTAAATTTAGTTAATCGATAAACTTAGAAGAATAAGTTCTTTGAAATTCGATTCATCATTTTCTTCTCCCATCAGCATTTAATCACTATGAAAAGTAACGAAGAGACATCATGCTAAACAATCCTGTTGCACACTATCCGCAATAAATCCTGTATAAAAATGAACAAATAACTTCACATGAGAGCCCAACTTCTGAAACCATCGTTTTTTAATTAGATGGTCAATTCTCACCGATTCGAGTTGAAAGATGAGAAATATCCGAGGTTGTTTTGATCGAAGTGATAATCAATATTTCAAAAAAAGATTAGTCTTTTTGTGTGCCAGGCTTTAGTGATTTACGTGATGGTTAAAGAAATGATTTTCACGGTTTCATTTTGATGATCATTGGATAGAGAACGAATCTCTTATTTAGCGAAAGTAGCAAATATCATTTGCTTTCAACTGTTATCAGGTTCAACAGTTATTAAACGTTACCAGGGATGGAAATGAAAACCAAATGCAGAAAAATTAAATTAACTTATATCTGATTCTTTATTCTTCGCTCTTTTTCTACAGTCTCCTTAGTCCTTTCTATCCATTCTAATTCTTCTGAATACTTTTTCCGTTTACGCTTCTTCTTGTTTTTCTTCTTTAATTTCCTTAGGCGTTTCTCCGCTTTCTTGGAGATCGCTCCATTAAATTGGTTAGGATTCATTATCTTGGCGAAACCATTTTGAACAGGGTTAGAACAATCAGAGTCATCGTCCGAGGAGTCATCGTCATAATCTACAAGAGAGTTAGATGATATTTTCATCATTCTAGTTTGTACCGGCAAGGTATCACTTTCAGAACTGCCCGTTGATGATGGCTTGTCTCCAGAAGCTGACAATCGATTTCCATTTGAGTTATTTAATTTGTTAATGGAGTTGAATTGAGGTGAGCCTCCATTAGTGAACTTAGCATTACCATTACCATTTGGATGAACAGTAATAGAGCGGATATTATCCATAATCCCATTAGCTTTTTGTTGATTTATATTGTTATTATTGTTTAGACCCATCTTCTGTAAAAAGAAAAAATAAAATTAAAAATATGCAAAGAAACTAGAAATGAAAATAGCTTCGGACATATTTCAAAGATTCATTTAGACGAAAAACAAACTTACTTTAAAATCAGCAGAACAGTTGTTGAGACCTAGCCAACGGACATAAAATAATATATATGCTTGCTGGTCAAGAACTTGATTAATATTTACTTTAATAACCCTATCATCATCCATAAGATACCATAAACCGTTCGAACTTTTGATGTAACAATAATAATGTCCAGAGTTAGACGTAGACCCTAAATGCACTAGAACAGCATTAAGTTTATACAAAATAGGAGAACCCTGTTAAAAATGAAAATATAATTAGTGGATTTTAAAAAATATCATGGATTAAGTTAAGTTTGACTTGATAATTACCTTGGAGTCAGACATAAACGGTCTTATATTGAATGTTTCAGGATAGGCAATTTTTTTCGTGATCTTGCCTCCATAAATACGATTGTAATCAAACCTCTTGAATTGAATGGTCGCTACATTAGGAGGCTTGTACACAGTGAAACGTTTGGTGGCCATAACTTTCTTCTTACAATTCGGGCACTTATAAGCGTTATCATTCTGAAGGATTTCTGGCTGCGTAAATTTACGGAAAGCATCTTCTAAATTGTTTATTTCCTATAAAAATAAATAAAAAAATTGTAAATGGTCAGAAATCAGGAAAAAATAAGCATACATGAATAAAAGGTAGAAATATTTACCTTAATGTCCAAAATAAAGTCCATGAAATAGTCATGAGTGTCACTTTTTGCTTTACATACAGAGCAAGTTACTTGGCTACGGTGATAACCACCAAAAATTTCGTTAATCACAGTTGTTTCTTTACTTCTAGGGTCTAGTTTGACAGAGTTATGTGTTAATTCAAAATTCGTGGTACAACTTTTCCACATATGATCTAAAACATAACGCAAGAATTCATGCGCATCTTCTTGTCGATTAGGATGGAAGTGTCGAGCTATAGACTTCAGCCTCATGTGTATATTTGATGGTTTTATAGCTCCGTTTGGACTGTTGTAGGAACGTAGCACATGTTGTTGGAACTCGCAAATCATACAAAAACCAGATATTTTACCTGAATGAAGAAAGACCAATGCATTAGTAAAAAATAAACTCAATATTTAACCAATATGGCACAAGAAAGCATACTTACAATGTGAGTGATGATCATCCCCAGAATACAAGAGATAGTTAATTAAAGGTGGACAATAAGTTAAACACTGTAAAACGGAGTTCATGTAACACGTATTTCCTAGATTAACAAGACCAGCTCCAACTTTGTTGATCTGTAGAGTAAATAAACTCTAAGTTAGAAGAGGCTCGATTGAAAAAGCCGGCTTTTGCACATAGACCTTAAACTCACCTGTTTCCATTCTAGGTGAACTTTTTTATTGTAAACAATGACTTTACGAGGCCCAATAGCGTCATAGGATGGAGTAACAAAGCCGTTGGTGGCAGCTTGCAGTTTAATCGATTTGTTTAATTCTACAATTTTTTCGGCTTCGACTTTTTTTGTAACAATCCATTTGGTTTGTTGATCAGGTGTTAACACAGTATACTTCCCATAGTTATCAAGCCTTTTTTCGAGAGACTCATCCGCATTGTAGCTTCGAAATTCAATATTATCAGTAAGAATTGAAGATCTACATCCACTTGATATCTAAAAACAACATGGTAAACGAGAGATGATACATAGAAAATTAGTTCAGTTTTAAAACTTTCATCAAATATTTTAAATAAATTTTGGTTAGAATTATTTATAAAAGATAGATTAAGGAAGCCTGAACAAGCATTTATCTCAACATTAATAAAGATTCAATAATAAAATAACATGCATCAAGGCCTAGGTAGATTAGCATTAAAACAGAAACCTTGACCTACCTCTCGTTTTAAGGAAAAACTTTTTCCAAAGCCGATCTCCATGGTTAAAGATAAAGTTGAGTTGATGATTGGGCAAAAATGATCACAATTAAAACATTATATTGATACAAATATTTAGTTTGATTTTGAGGTTAATTTCTGGAGTCGGTTTAGAAGAGGTTTAAGACTCATGCCTGGTTTGATGTTTGACTCTCATATATTTTCAGATTCACTCATCTTTAAAAAAATTCTGATAGAGGGCAGAACATGCGTGCTGTATAATCTCATCGTTTTGTTTTTTAATGCTCTTATTGATTCCAACGACTTTTAATTCAAATTGTACAAATCTACTTATTGCTTAATTTCAGCGATTTAGCACTGAAATTTTAATAAATTAGACTTTGACTTATTTAGTGAACACATGTGGATGGAAATAATTTCAGGCCAACAGATTGAATTCAATTTTGAAGCAAAAATTGTTTAATTTGAATCTAATTAAGAGGTGATAGGGAAATTCGGGTAAAAGATTTCTTTGATTACAATTTACATAAGCTGATTTATCAAATTATTAAGATAAACTCTCTTCTCTTGACTAACAAAAAGTCTAGGGATAAGTACATTGGGTGAATTATTGAATTTTTACAATGAAGAGAGAGAAAAAAATTAACAAAACAAATGAAAATTAGAGAGAACATATTGATAAATTTGAATCGGGAATGTAATAGTAATCATTCATAAAGTTAATCAACTGAAACAAGAGCCAATTTTAAAAACATTAGTTAACTGGTTGATATTAACTTTCAGGATTTGCTTTCATTTTTCATTTTAATTGATTACATTGTTGTTTTTTGCTTCATTATATCTTAGCATTTAATTTTGGTACAAGGCACAGTTAAGCTATTATTTTCATAACAATTATTGATCTCAATCAAGAGATGTCAAGATATATAATAATATAGAGAGTCAGTATTAGGTATTGAAACTGAGAGCTTTTGAATATTAAAACAATATCAATGTATCGAGATTTACTATCTCAATAAGCAGAGAAATGATGAGAAATCAAATTAAAAAATGAAAAACAAAAGCAAACGTAAAACCCATTCTAATACATAATTGTTGAGATTTAATCAGAAATACTCGCTTTCCATGAATGACCATTTTCATTCTGGAATCAGCAAATATGTAATTAACACGCTATTAATGAAAATAATACGTATTCTCATTCAGGGCTAATCTGAAATTGGTAATCCTAAAAGATTATTGAAAGCAAATCCATTGAAATTAAACTTTGCCAACTCCTTGTAAACAGCTTTCATTTTTCCTGGTCTCTCTTCAGTCTGGTTTAAGTAGCTCTATAATTTCAGGATAATCCAAAGTTGCTTTGAGTTGACAATTTAAACATGAAAGTATTTGATTTGTATGATGTTAATAAATTATGGCTTGTTAATAACCAGACAGGGCACTTGGTCAAAAATGTAAATTTAAAATATGAAAGGCAGATTTCATTTGGTTGCTTAGTTTTCAATCCTTTTGTTGGTGATGCATTTTGCCTTGAAGTGAGTTAAATTGAGTTTAATTATCATCCGATTAATTTTTAAATTTTCGAGTTTTCTGTTGAATAAAACAAAATGCTAACTAAAAGCAGCACAAAATGAATCCAAAGTCAGTATAGCTTTAAATATTAACAGATAATATTGTCCATTAGATAAACCAAAAAGTCATCTTAATCTTTAGTTTCTATTTTTTTTTACTTTTTCATATTTAAAGGTAGTAAAAAAGCTAAAATATTTAATCATTTAATTGTCGTCTTTAAATATTGTGATTCTTTTTATCTCGTTTTGTTTATTATTTCTTGATTCAGTCTGATTTAATGTAGATTCCGTTTAAGTAAATATGATTTGTTGATTGTGATGATGAATGTATTTGCGTGCGTTATTCGGTAATGATACTTTAGTAAAGGTTTTTGTAATTACGCCATCCTTACAAACGATCTAATATTAGATCCAAAATAGTTTCCGATTTGTTTCATCTCTCAGTCATCAATTGCTTGTGCTGTCGTAAGACGAAGATGTGCTTGATTTTCAACATTCACATTTTCCGCTGATGGAGCTTCATTCATTTTCTCGTTGTCAATTGATGGAGCCGAATGAAGGAATGCACTTCGCAATAAAGATTGAGATGGGATGCTCCTTTCATCGACACCAGTCCGGAATGCATGGACAACACGAATCTGAAAACATTGGCAGAAAAAATAATCATCAGTAAATTATTTAAGAATCAATAACCATTGAAGGATTGTTTTAAAACCATTGACACTAACTTGATGTTGAAGACGTTTAATTCCTCTAACCCATAGAATTCGGCCTGAAGCTTTGTCTCTTGCATAAGATTCCCTTTTTCCGTCATCCCACATTGAAACAGGAGCAACTATCATATCTTCAGGTGGTTTACGGCCAACTGAGAATTTCTTAGTTAAAATACTCTTTGGAATAGTAGTTAATATTTGACCCCAAACCATGACACCAACTCCAAAAAATATACACCACATCCATTGTTCAAGAGTTAAGGGGGCCACAGAAAATGCTCGACCACCGAACTCAACAATTAAAACCTGAAAGTAAAAATAAAAAGTTAAAAATGTACAACAATCATAAAGAGATGTTTTAAGTTTAATCAAATTACCTGTCCAACAAGAGTAACTATGATAACAATACAGAAAATAGGATTTCTTGTTATATTTTCAAAAATGTTTCTTTCCCCACGAATTTTACGGGCATTAATTTCATTGAAAAGCGTCATCATGACAAAAGTATTAAAAATGATGGTAAAATGTTGTGATGGAGGAGCTCCGATTGGAGCATACATTCCCGTGTCAATATCGAAAAATACGTGACCTGAAAAAAAGTTAATAAATATTAGTTTAACCTAAATCACCCGAAAGAATACCTTCAACTCTTACCATGAAATAGAAAATAAAAAACAACTGTGAGTTGATAAATTGTCTGACCAACAATATTTTTCAACATAGTTCTAGATATTAAAGGCTTAGTTCGACCATAAGGTTTTCGTAATAATAATGATAGAGTAGGAACTTCAGTGGCCAGCGCTAGTGAAGCCAATGTGTCCATAATTAAGTTAACCCAAAGCATTTGAACAGCTCGAAGAGGACTGTCCTGTAAAACAAGAGAGAAAAGGTTAGACTGTGACATTTCAACTATTAAACACCAATATATTTACCTCGATAGCACAAGCACCAACAAAAGCAACAATAACAGCAACTACGTTAACTGTCAGTTGAAATTGAAGAAACTTGGCAATTGAATCATAAACGTTTCGTCCCCACATGACAGCTTTTACAATGCTACTGAAATTGTCATCAGTCAAAATAATATCAGATGCTTCTTTAGCCACATCAGTTCCAGTTATACCCATAGCGAAACCGACATCTGCCTTTTTCAGTGCTGGACCATCATTTGTACCATCTCCAGTGACAGCAACAACTTCCCGAGCAGGACTTATTTTGGATTCAATCATGTGTTTAACCTAAACCAAAGAAAGGTTGAAATTAAGCAACTAACCTTCAATTACAAAATTAGTTGATCTTCACTTACAAGAACATATTTGTCGGACGGTGATGAACGAGCAAGAACCCGTAAACGAGGCCAGATACGATCGAAAAGAGCTTGTTGAACTTCACCATTAGAGTCACGGATACGTTTATTATACTCTTTTCCTTCAAGAACCAGAAAATCTTCGCCTGGTTTAATGATACCACATTTCATTGCAATTGAACGAGCAGTGTTAACATTATCTCCAGTGACCATTCGAACGGTAATTCCTGCTCTTTGACACTTTCTTATTGCATCAGGAACCTGAAAAATAAGATATAAACAGTTAATATCAGTAAAAAAATTTTACGAAGCTTGGATTTGGCATATTTCAATCAAAACTTGAAACATTTTCTTAATTTACACAGATTCTAACCGTATTTTCAAATTACATTTATCATGAAATTCACTGAAGAGTCTTAAAAATTAAATTCAAGGAAATCTGCTGATAGAAACCAATTTAGATGCACTTTCAATTCAAAAGCTAAGATTTTTTAAAATATAACGAAACATTTGCCTTTTGTGATTGAAATTTCTCAATATTTATCGCTAATTTCCTTGGCAACAATAAACCATTGGAAAATCTAAAATTTCAAGTTTAAAATCCAAGTTTCCTCATTTTCTGTAAAACAAATATTTACTTCAGGCCTAACTGGATCCTCAATACCACAAATACCCAAACATGTGAGTTTAGATATAACTGCAGTTTCATCTTCCCAATCAGGTTCCTCGGTAATATGCACTTGATTAATGGACGTCGGTTGGTTGTAAACAAACTCTTTATACGCAATGGTCATGGTTCTTAGGCCATCACAGGCCATGGGTTCAATAACTTCCTTGACAATATTATCCTGATCGGTTCGACTAAATTTATCCAGTTTACCTCCAGAACCATGAATAAAGGTACACTTTTTGGTTACAATTTCTGAAGCTCCTTTGGTGAATACACGGAAACCATTGGATGTTTTAATCACGGTGGACATTGATTTACGAACAGAATTAAAGGTGTAAACCTTGTACAATTTTTCCTCTGGTATTTCATCTCGAACCTTTTGATAATGTTTACCAAGAGCTAAAACAAATCCCAATAATCCACATTCAGTTTTATTACCAACATGCTTGGGCAGTTCACCAGGATTTTCAGGAGCCTGGTGAAAATAAAGAGATACAAAACACAAAGATATAGAAACGAAATGAGTAAATAAACATCAAATTAAATAAATTATGTGCTATTTTTATTATCATTATAAAACTATAACAATAAACAAAGTGATAAACAGTTGGTTTAAATTAAATATCAGCTAGCCTTTAACATAACAGTGTTTTATTTTTCAATTAACCTAAAAGACTTGCTAATAATAAATATTTAATTTGACAGGTGGAATATAAAATCAAACTGAAAATATGATTCAGTAAACTGTTCAAATTAATTAAAACCATTAAACTAAACGACTAAATAATACAATAAAGATAATGATGACACTAATAGACATTTAAACCAACCAGAAAATAAAAACCACTTACAATGATTCGAGTTGTATAACCAGAGTTGATAGAGATTCCTTCAATTAGCAGGTCAGCAACATCTTTGGGTAAATCTTCATATTTAGGTATTTCTTTATATCGATGTCCAGCAACCCAAGCTTGAACACAAGTCATCCTGTTGGTGGTCAATGTTCCAGTTTTATCTGAACAAATGGCGGTTGCATTGCCCATAGTTTCACAAGCATCTAAATGACGAACCAGATTATTATCTTCCATCATTCTCTGTAAATTAAATCAAGAAACAAATGATTAGAATTGATTGCTGAAAAACTGGTAAATTGTCCAATTACCTTAACAGAATAGGCAAGAGCCAAAGTTACTGCCAATGGAAGACCTTCAGGAACAGCAACTACCAAAACAGTTACACCAATAATTACAAATTTTACAAAATATTGCAAATCTTTTGCTAATGAAAATCGAGCTTTTTTAATGGCAAATTCAGCGATTAAGTATCGAATCGTCATTATTGCAACCGTTAAAATAGCAATGATTGAACCTGAAAAAAATGAAACAAAAATATTAATATCAATGCAACTAAAGATTTCAAGATGAACCAGAATTGCCATCATTTTAAAATTACAGTGATTGTGACAAAAAATGTTCACTAAATCGCTTTTACAATCATTATGAAAGCCTCTAAGCCTGATTATTAAATTCTGGTCTAATTAAGCTCAGGATTCATTTCCAGCTTTACCAATAAACTGAAAAGCCTTTGAGAATCCAAATGTATTCTTTATCAAGAAATTGAGTAAACCTTAAACCGTAAATAGTAAGGTTAGAAACCAGTTTTGCACCAAGATTTAAACTCATCTAGTTATTTGACTAAAATTTAACCAGAAGTCAATTTAAAGCCACTATTCATATTGATCTTAAGTCAAATACTTTATTTTTACCAATAAATAGAAACAAAAAATGTTTATTTTGACATAATTGACTGAATTTTGAATTTTAATTGATATCTTTTCATCAAGAGATTAAACCTTCTCGCAACAAATCAATCTATCCTTTTCATGTTATGATGTTTAATCAATAACTTCAAGGATCACGATTATGTATCGTTAAATAAAACCTTATGTTTGCTGTTAGAGATGCATTAAGATATTATTCAATTAGTTTATGCAATTGAGCTGAATTTATTAATTTGAATTCATTTCATTTCACTTTCACTTTCCTGGTTTACTATTAAATATCAGAGTTCATTTATCAAACTCTTAATTTATCATAAACAATTTACCAAATCTCCAAGATGAATTGATAAATATCCAAGTTATATTCAAATTAGAGCAAAAACCGAAAAAGAGAAGCAGAAAAAAAAAGGTTCAAGTAAACAAGGAAAAGCATAACAGAATCAAATTAACTCATAACATATATATATTTTTTTCGCAATTTAATTTATTCTCTCCATTTCATTCCGTAATAATATACAAAAGCCTAATGCATCAAGAGTAATTATAGCCAATAGTTAAGGTTAAATTGAATTGAATTACCAACAACTATATTTTCAACCATCAACAAGGAAGCATCAATAAAACAAACTGAAATTTTCAATATTAAGTGTTAATAAAAGGTAATAATGATAATATTTCAATTGCATGCAATTTCAGATGGAAAGGGAGAAAAGGTTGAACCAAATTACCAAAGGATGGAATGAAAAAAAAATGAAAACAAACAACAAAAAAAGATATGAAATTGAGGGCAAAAAGAGATGAAAGTTGAAGATTAAAGTTAACGGATTGGGAGTAAATTCTGGTTTAAGGTTGGGAGTGAAAAAAAATGTTCAACTCATCAATCATGGCAAGTGAATGAAATAATGAACAAGACAATGAACAATGTCTTAGTAGAATTTTGTTTTTTTTCGAAAATAATTGCAAGTTATTTTGAGAATCAACTATTAACAAGCCAAAGGGTTGAAATTGTGGATAAGATTGAAAGTGGTTTTGAAAAGGCAACTTTCCTAATCCAAGCCATCAATCAATGGTGTTAATAGAGGATCAGATATTCAATCATGAGTCTAGTTAGAATGGCAATGATGATCAATCATAAAATGATAATCTAATTGAAATGTTTTAATATGAGCACATTTTCAGCATTTTCTTGGTTAACACTTGACAATCCTTGAGTAAACATGTAAAAACAGTTCATTAGATTGTTAATTTCATTAATGATGTAAAATGTCTAACATGTGATTGAATTTTCAATTTTAAATGTAGAAGGAAAATGTCTCGACATTTTGGCTTTTCCAAGTTTGATTTTGTGGTTTAAAATGTCAGTAAACATTAAGATATTTCTTGTTTTATGATAATTGTTGTTGCAAGTTATAATTATGGTTAAATTGATTGATCAATGAGATGTTTAGTAAAGGTAAATCAATAGTTATTGGTGAAGTTGAAGACAGTAAATCATCATTTATCTCTTGCTTTTCAAGTTCCAGTCAAGGAAGGACTGGGACTTGAAAAGTGACTGGCAAAGGCAATCTCAGTTTTTCAAGAAAACCTGTTTCCATTATAAATGTATCATCATCAACATTGAACCAAATGTTCATTTTTTTTCTCCTTCTTTCTTGCAACATTTATCTTCTCCATCCATTCACCAAGAATCATCATCATAATCACCATAACATTGAAAATTGAGTGAACAAGTGAATTAAATAGAAGAACTTTTCAACTTCTTGATTGATGAAAACATGAATTATCTTGAATGTTGTCTACATTTCCATTTCTAACTGAATAAATATGAACCAAGAAAAAAAAATCTAATATTCAACCTTTTCTATTCTTCTATCAAATCACATATGTTCATCGGTGGTCGTCCATCATCATCTTCCTGTCTTCATTATCATCACCAACCATTTCATCGCAATCATTGTTTCCCATTGACTTACCAAAACATTGAGACCAACTGATAATCAAATTGAGTTAAATAACTACTAAAATCATTGATTCATTGTTTCCATTTTAATGTTGACCATCATCATAATGGTTAGGAAATGTTTCCTCGATTTGTCATGCTAAAGCATCATGCTTAACCTGCTGGGTTTCAATGGATAGTTTGATAAAAGATTCAATTCATGTAATCAAAATGGTTTTAACATATTCAGGTTAATAAAGCTGGTTAAGATGATCATCATCATTATGAGTAAATAATGGAAAGATGAACAACAATCAGTTGATTCAGTTAATCTCTCTCAAAGGTTATTGTTCAAGTTGTTATTTATAAATAAATAAGTCTTCGGTTGTAACAACTGATCAGGGAAAGACAAAAGAAAAGGCAAATAAAAGTTGTATAATAACATGAAAACCAATCAACAGCAATCAGAATAAACTACTTTTTCCTTCCCTTTACCATAATAGTTCAAGTTGTTGGATTGAACCATTCAAATCCCAAGGAGTTAATCTTGATTACTGTCTATCATTTTCATCTATTTTTCCTTCTTTCCTCCATGTTCATTCAAACATACAAACACACTCAACTTCAATTGTTAAAGTCACTAGATTGTGGATGAACAAATAATCCAACATTTCTGCCTTTTTTTTCATTCTTATTTGCACATTTTTTATTCTTGTAAATTGTTGATAGGAAAATCATTTCATCATTAAGACATTCATTTCCGTCATTTGTGTTCAACTAAATTCAGTCTAAAAATTCTGTATAATTCTTGGGCTTTTATTTCGTCCAATTCACAAGAGATTCTAATGAATAAACAATTGGAAAAAAAAGGTTGATTGTTCAGCTTTTTTCTGGTTCCTTCTCTCTCTCTGTGTGTGTGCTTTCATGATAAATCCTTAATTTGTTCAATTTAATGTTGATTGAAGTGTCACTTTGCAATTTAATAGAAGAAGATAAAATCAATTGCCATTTTAATTATTTACAATTGTCTGTTTAACTGTTTAATCAAAAGCAAATACAAGGTAAACATCATTACGATATTGCTAAAAATCATTAACAATCAACGAGTCCATTGTAGTCTGTAAATATCAATTAGTTTACTTTACAGTGAAAACAGTTCAAAGTAATCACATTTTTTCACCTCAAAATTAATCAACTAATGATTAGCAATGGACAAACTGTATTCTGGGCACTCCAAGGGTTAGAAACGATTTATTTGACTGATTAAACCTAAACCAAGTGTAAAAGTAAATTAACCAAATGACAATTTTATATGTTATCACAATTTTGAATAAGATTCTGCATTCATAATTTATTCATTCCTAAGGAATGGAGCAAAAAAATTGTTTCTTCAACACATTTTGAGTTCACCTAAAAGTAGATTTTTTGTTGCTTTTCAGTTCAAATTGAAATTTTGTATAAAATATTCAATGTTATTGATTAATTGGAAAATTAGACTTTAAACAGTTTTAAGAGTAACTTCAGTTTGAATAGAAAGCTTTAATTAATAGTTAATCGTTGAGTTTTCAAGCCATTACATTTAAATGAGATTTCACTTGAAAATGGTTCAATGGCTTTAAAAGTATCAAGTTGATACCAAACTGTGGTCAGTGAAATAATCAACCTAATTTTGTTTCTAGTCCAATCCATTAGTTTGATTAAAGTAACCAGAAATTTTTAGCTTTACTTTGTCAACTGAACATGAATTAGTTTAATCAAAAGTCGATGTTTGATGAAACAGTTTAAAAATTAATTCCTAAATTGACATGAAAACTGGTTTAAACATTTTTCTTGAAAATAATATTATATCTGATATTCATCTTGAATAGTTGAAGCAACAAATTGAAATGAAAAATTCAACTTCTCCTAAAGTTAACCAGAAAAGCTGGTAATCAATAAAACCAGAAATCAATTTACATTTGATGTTAAAGTAAAATAATGATTAAAGAGCAATTTAAAGATGAAATTAAAGGTGGAAAAGAGTTGAAGAGTTGATTAAGGAAACAATGTCAATCAGTGGTTCAATTGTTGCAGTTGATTTAAATAACAATATAAATGAAATTACCTGCATAGCTAATTTGAATGGCAAGTTTAGTTAGTTTGGCTTGAAGGATTGACTTTGCTTCTTTGGATCCATCCTCGTCTTTTTTTGCTTTACTTGCTTTAACCTTTTTCTGTTGATCTGATGATCCATTGGCGACTCCAGTTGATTGATTAATTTGGTCAACATTTGATTCTGTCATGAAAAAGAGGGGAAAAATAAATTCTCAGAATTAGTTGAAATTGAAACATAAATTGAAACATAAATTGAAATAGACAACAAATTAACTTTCATCTTCAAGACTTCACTTTGATTTGAAAGGTTGATCAAATTATAATGAAACCATCATTGAATCGAAGACACTTTCATAACAATAATTAAATCTGGTTTGTTTACTTGACCTAACACTTAATAGCTGATAAATAACATGATATTTGGTGAAAGTAATGAAATGCAGATAATCAATTTGCAAGATGATATCATAATGAACGAATCAAAGTAATCTTAAACCAGAACATTTCAACCATATTTACAGTTCTATCATTTTGTGATGCTTTTATGCTTCAAACGGAGTTAATCAATTGTAATCATTGTTATTACGGTAAGATGATCAATTTTGGACCATAAATACTGATCCAGATTGAGCTATTAACCAGAATTAAAGGTTATTATAACTAATGGAATCGATAAAAGAGAAGTTTTCTTCAGTACAATTAAGATTTGAACATAAATTGTAAAAAGCAAAATATGAAGAGAAAAGAGTTTTCTAATGATTCTACTTTTTCTTCCAATGATTAACGTATTTTCATTGCATGATCAATGGATTTATTGGTGAAGATTTATAAGGATATAAATCATGGTAAAGGTGATTAAAAATGATTAAATAGTCATTTAACAAGTATAAATCATAACAACGTTAAATATTTATTTTGATTGGAAAAAGTAAACATTTCCATTGAGTTACCAAATTGGTTACCAGTTTAGTTAATAACAGTTGATTAATTTGTGAACCTTTTTCTTTTGGCAAATAAATGTTTGTTGATAGGAAAAAAAATGATTAATGTTAATATTAGCGACTAATTTTGGATTAACTGAGGTTCAAGTAATCCAAGGATTAAAAGGTGATTTACAGTTGAATGTTGATTCTGTACCAAGCAATTAAAGAAGAGACAAAAAGGTGAAAATATTTCATTGTTTCAAATAAAGAGATTCAATTGGATTGACAATTTGTGAATTATAACTTGTTTGATGAATAGAGATGAATAGAGATGAAGATTAAGATTATGTTGACTAAGGATAAGGAAAAAGGATGAAGATAAGAAGATGAAAAGATGAAAGTAACTTGAATAAAACCAGAAGTTGACTCAGAAAATCCGGCGATCTTCAGCAAATCTATTCATTCTAATCTTGTATCGATTGATTTTCCGATTTAAAGGTAAAAACAAAAGCTTATTGTTAACTTCACCAGAAACTGGAGCAATCTAGAAATGTTGAACAATCTTATTGAAAATGTACAATCCAATTGTCATGTTAATCAATCTTGAGAGAAGGATGAAAATGAATTGAAAATTTAAGCTCAATTTTACTATTAAAAATCAATTTTCTGCTTTAAATTTATACCAAATTAAGCTTTCAAAAAGTGTTCACTTTTTACACCAAGAGCCATCAATGGCTTTCAATGTAAACAGAATTATTATGTAACTTGAAAAAAAAATGAATGTTCAATGAAAGATGATCAATTGATGATTTGAAGAAACATTGATAATTCAAAATTGATACTAAAACAGAGAAATTCTGTTAACATGATGGAAATAATAAGTTCAACTTGATGACAAAATTGTTGGAAAACATTGGATTGATCAAAGAAACTAGAATTATTTGAATTGTACAAAAAGTGAAACAATCTTGAAGGTAATAATCAAGATTATGATAATTAACCAAAAAGGTTTGACTACGAAAATATTGAATCTTCACAGGGAATCCAGTGAATAACTGATTAACTTGGGAAACCAGTTGGAAATAATCAACACAATTTCATGTATTCTTTTGTTTCTTTTCTCAGGTGAAAATTATTTCAATGTTACTCCATCGTTTTTACCAGTTTAAGGACACAAATTGGTGAGTTCATTGAACCAGGTTTAATCCATTAACCAGACTATTCCATTGGGATAAAGTTAACCAACTTATCATCTGAATGTTCATCCTTTTTCCACCAACATCAAAATCTCATCTTGAAATTGTTTTCTGTCCTCACTGATGGTAAAAATTATATCAAATGTTGAACATGAAAAAGATTGGGTTTCATGTTACAATGCAGACAAAATGTTCATCAAAAACAATGAGACATTTAAACGGTTGTTATCCAACTATTTAACAGCTGAACAGAGTAAATATATTTCACTACAATCTCATAATCCTTCAATGTTATTCCCATGTTAACCACATTCACCTTGTTACATAAAAAGCTTCTGTTTTTGATGAATTTACCTCGTGATTTATCATCACCATCAACAACAATATTGTCATCAGCATCATCAACAACCTGATGAGAGTTACTATCAAACATGTTACAATGTAACTTGAATGGGACTTCAAGTGTTCAACCTAAAAATCAACCAAATATTCATTTTCTTGAGTAAACTGTTCACTTTATCATAAATTTAACATTTAAATTGATTGAGATTCATTTAACTTGATGTCAACAATTAACAGCAATTATTTACAGTTTCCCTTGATTTCACAGTAAAGTGAAATGTTTTCATAATTTTCCTGTCTTCTTCTTTTCAAATTATTTAAAAACATAAATGATGTTAACTTTTGAATTGAGCTAATTGTCATTGTTTAATTTGATTGGTTGGACATTTCATCCATTTAATACAAGCGACAATCAATCATATTGAATATAATAGAGTTGTCAGATAATGATTAAAGGAAAGGTTAAAGGGTAAGAATGATGACGATTTAACTAGCGTTAATTCAACTAAATTGTCATGATAATAATAAACTGACAAAGAAACATGAAAAGATGATCATTTAATGAATTGTGAAAATAATGAAAATCCAAAGTATAAAAATGGTGAATGTATATTTTTATTTATTATCATCATTCTGACAGGGAGAAAAAAGAGCAATATTAGTTATTATTAATATCTTTCAAGTTATTGAATTACCATGTGAAACTCAAAATGGTGACTGATGATGATTAAGATTGAAAGTAAAGGAAACAATTGAATCAATCAAGTGACAATAATAGCGTTGGTTTCAACTGTCTCATTCAATCCAAGCATACAAGTCAAGACATGAACATTTTGCGGACTGAGCAGACCTTAATTACCACCAAAACTGGTCAGAGCTTGACCAGAATTCAGGTGACTGAGAAATTTACATGTTAACAGGGTTGGTGCGAAAATGCAGAATCGTATCTAACCAGTGAATTTGAGGAAAACTTTTGGTTCAATTTCTTCAGGCACCCAGCAGCCAAATATTTTTGGGTCTTTTCATTTATATTTCGATTTTGAGGACAATTTAGATTTGAATAAAACTGAATTTTTTTTCACTCGCACAGGCGAAACCTAAATACGAATCTAATTTGAGGAAGTTTTTCAGACTTGACTGGCTATCTTGAATTTGGCTACTTTGTTTTGGCTGTTTGAGAGCAACCAATTGTTATGAATAAATGTAAAACTGTCTTTTGAGCAGAGTTTGATGGGAAAATTTGGTTCAATTTTGTCAAAGACATTTGGTGGACCTTTTCAATCGCTCAAATCAACTCACATTTCATACCCTTTCAAGCAACTTTCAACTAAAACAAAAATTTTCATATTTGCTTAGAAAGCTTTTTTTACATCTCAAAATGAATATTATCAAAGTGAAAAAAGCTAAAGATTTTAGTTTTTGCATTTCTTATTCTGACGATAGTTTTTTCATTCGGGTCTTTTCGATGTCGATTGATTGTATTTTGCTGAAAAAACTTTGATTTGTCGTCAAAATGGTGACTACATGAAAAGAGTTCTAAGTAATTCTATGACCAAATGATAGGAATGATTTGACTGAACCTCAAATTGGGTTGAGCTTTCTAGGAATTCAGGTTCCTGATAAAATCATTTCTAACTGGGTGGAGGAACAGAAACAGAATCCGTATTCTAAAGCATTGTAAAAGCAAATTATTTTTGTTTAGTTTTGATGTTTATTGTTGGCTGGTTAATACAATACAGAATCTCAATTTGCGAGTGGCGAACTGATAGACTTTTAACTTTAAAACTGATGAAAAAAGACATCAATGCCATTTCCATCATTTTCATCATCATTAACATCAATGATAAAAGTTGTTCCATCTTATTTCACCAATTCAGACGAGATTAAATCGACTATAAAAGCTACTAAATGGACGTAGAAACTGTTGAGATAACAAAACGTAAACTGAACCAAGTCGACATTTTGGTGATGCTGATTCAACGACTGTTAATATCAAACTTTAAAGTGAAAATTTTTTGAATTGTCAACATCAAATTCAGATGAATAACCGCCAATATATTGTCGATTCAGCAGCGATTTCATGGATTAATCATTGTTTTCTCGGAGCGAAATGATAGCAATAAGCTTGTCTCATGTAACATAAGTTTTGCTTAAAACAGATCTCGACATTTTAAAGATTAAAAGAGATTTTGTTTTTAAAAATAAAATTTCAACCAAAACATGAAATTCGCATGATCAACTCAGCAATACTTCAAACTAAAAGCGATTTCCAGATTAATCATTGATATTTTTCTCAGAAGCAAATTTCACCAAATTGGGTTTTCAATTTTCCAGAAGGTCTTGAGTTTTGAAGATAAAAGGAAATTTTGTTTTGCCATTTCAAATTGACTTACCTTTTTGTTTATTTGAATCTTCAACATCAGCAGCGCCTAACAGCGCTAAAATAATACCAGCTTGCGAGTTGATACCAACTGCTGTTACAATCATTCGTCCACTTCCCTCCATAACATGAGTTCCTAATGATAACCAAAAAGATAAACTATATTAGATTGAGGTGGGTTTCAAGTCTATTTATAATCAAAGGGTGGATTCAGTTTGCTTTCACCAACACACCCAATGGAAACCTAAATTTAGTTTGGTAAACCAGCAAAAAGGCCAAAATTGATAGAGATTTATGAAATAGACATTTGTTTCATTTGAAAATCAATGATTTCAACAAAACTGGACTCTAAATACTTGATCAAGTTGTTCCTGTTGAATATTGACAGTTAAATGTTTTCATTAAAATTGTCATTTGAATAAATGTAATTAAAAGTCAACCAAATATTCATTATTCAAATAAACTTGAACAAGTCTACAAGAAAGGGACCAGAAAAGGTAACATCTTTAGGGTTGGATGAGAAAACAATGAAACAGTTAAGCAACATTACCTGATAAAAGTAAAGGATCGACATCAGGTGCTTTACGTACATGATCCGATTCACCGGTTAATGAACTTTCATCAATCTTTAAATCATTGCTGGCAATTAAAACTCCATCAGCTGGAAGTAAATCACCATATTTAACTTGACAAATATCACCAACAACAATTTCATTAACCAGTATTTGGATTACTTCACCGCCTCTGACAACAGCAAATTTATGCTCTTGTTCAATGCGCTCTTGTAAACCTGTAACAATTAAAAATATGGAAATTAATTTCAATTAAGATTAAGTTGCAGCAAAAATATTGATTTGGGTTTGGGTTTGTCAAGAGTCAAGTCTTATTAGCTACTCAATTTAATCTTGATTAACCGGTAACTTAATATAAATTGGTCACCAAATTATGGTTCATGTGAGTTGAAAGGTTTAATGAAGGTTTAATGAAACTTTGATCAACCATTAATTCATGAGCTTTTTAATATTAATTTTAATGTGAAAAGAGAGGTTAATTAAAATCAAATTATAATTGGAAAAGATATTAATCTATCTTTAAACGAAGTTAATCAAAGCAATTTATTAAACATTAAATTGACGGTTTACCTTGAAAAGGCACAAAAATGATGTTTTGATGTAAACGTTTAAATCGTTAGTTCCAATGGTTACATTGATTATTGCTATTATTAACATGAATAGGAATATCAAAATTCATTGATTTTGCCTTTTTATGGAAGCTCAATTTTATGGTCAATCCATGATAATAATCAGCTTGACCAAGGTTAAGAGTAAAATGATAGTAAATACCAAACAAACGGAAGAATTGTGATTAAAGAATTTGTTCAATGATTTATTGATCAAAAAAGTATATCAAAGTAACCATAGGAACATCTTCAATTGTTGATCATAAAGGGTTAAACAAATAGTTACAATTTCATGGGAAAATAGCAATTTAAATTGATCAAGTGTTGGCAGTTGGAATGATGAGATTGTGGTTAAATCAAATCAATGATCAACAAATTTCTGAATAAATTATTCATTTTGAGTATCATCATTTTGACCCAATTGATCGCATTAAAAGCAATCGACAAATTGATCAGAATTAAGTAGAGAATTTCTTTTTTACCAGATAAAAGAAATTCTGATGGAAATTGTTAATGGAAAGCAAAATTTATCTAAACTCAAGTCACGGAAATTGAGGAGAAGAAAAAAAAATCAATTTTGTAACCCAAAAAAAACCCAAAATAAATGGATGAAAATAAGAGATGAAATAATGAAATGTTGGTAACTTTAAAGTTATTACATTTAAATAGAGATCAATAAGCAATTTAATGGATTGACATTTGAAACAAAAGGTACAATTTAGGCGACAATTTAAAGCCAATTGAAAAGTTAATTAAAGATTAAAATGGTTAACAGTAAATAGTTAAATAATTGAATGAAAATATTATTTTAAACATTTTAATTGAACCTTTGTTTAAAAGCTATTTTTACTGAAAATGGAAACCATTGACCCAACAGTTTAAAGACTAATTATTGTTGTTTCATATCGGGATAAGCGCACAAACTGGGAATGGAAACTCCCAGGAAGAGAGGCAAATGTTGAGCATTTGAAATAATTGAATCAATTAGAAAAAAAAATGAAATCATTGAAATTCTGATAATGAATTGTTAATAAAAGGTTGAAGTTTAATGAGTTATCCATTTTTAAAGCAAAATCACCTTAAGGCTTGAATTAATGTTATGACAATATTAATCAGAGATAATATTAATTGAAGGTTGAAACATGAAGTTCGGCCTTTGAATAGATGAACATGTTGTAAGGAAAAGAAAAGGTTTTAAGAGTTTTTATCAATATTTTTTTTCTCTTCTTGTTATTTTCACATTTCTTTTTGTTGCTGTGTTCATACTCTCAATGAGAGTTTAGATAATGGCTCTGAAACCATGTTTCATGCTGAGAAGATGGTAAAGAATAGTTTTCTTGAATAACACCAAAACATTATATAAATATGAAAAGTCAAGTTCAGTAAGATGATGTTGATGATTATGATGATGTAAAGGGGGAACACCAAAAGGAGCAAAGAAAATGTTGAATATCAAAGTTTTGACTTATGATAACAAAAAGCTCAACTTTGTTTGGATCATCATTCCAAGGAATATTATTTCCGGTTCGGAAGTTCACATTTTCATTTCTCCATCTTGTTATCAGCAAAGTTCAACTTGAAACATGGTTCATCATTAGACTTCATCTTGATTCCATTATTAACATAATAGGTGATAACAATGGCAATTGGTGGATACCAATCAAAGTTGGACAACTTCAGAAATCAAAATAATCTCATTGATCAATCTTGATTGGAAATTTTCTTCAAACAAGATTCGAGTTTTCCATTAAATTTCATTTTTGTTTACATGAGGGTTCAAAATTCATCTGAAACTAACTATAATTTTGCAAAGGAAGAAGAAGAAGAAGAAGAAAAAAGAGTTCCATAAATGTAACTTTTTGTTTGATGTAAACCCATATTTATCATTGAATGAAATGTGAAGGGCGAGTTATTCAAGTGAAAATTGTGAGTAAAATGAACAATTAAGAAGATGAAATAGAATGGGGAAAAATTTCCATGCAAAAAGAATCAGTGAAAAGATATGAATTTAATGAAATAACATGATGAAAAATATAAATAAATTTCATGAGGTAACATGAAAAATGTGAAGAAAAGAAATCAACTCGACTGGAAAAAAAATCAATCGTAAACTTGGTGTAACAAAGGTGTAAAGTTGAATATAAATAATGTAAATATGAACAAGTGTTTGAAAGAGCGATTAAAATGTTGAGAGTTTCCATGCTTTTTGATAATCTGGAGATAAAATTTTGACGAGTTTTTACCTCAATAAAGTTGAAGCCTTTTGTCAACTCATATTTGAGTGGTAAAAGAATCTAATATTATTCAAAGTAAACTGAATGAATAAGATATTAGATTACAAGGGGAATAAAAGGAGAGACAAGTAATAACAAGTGAAAGTTAACTGATGAAATTCATGGAATTGCGATAATCTGGAAAAGAATCGTCTTGAGGCTTATTTCATCGTTTTACCAACTATTTACCCACAATAATTGATCCCAAAACTGCAATACTTTAATAGACTTTTGTTGCTGTTTAATATTTGATAATTGGAAATGACAAACTCCCAGGACAGCAAAAGGTTATAAGATTGTTTCATGATATCGTTTAACTTTCTTGCGAGGAAAAGAGGAAAATGTTTCAAACTTTTATCCAACCAAATGGACAAAGCAATTGATGTTTATTGTGAAAGTTGAATAACTTTGGTTATTTGCCTGATCTTCAATGAATAAACCATTCAATGTTCAATATTCTTGTATAGTTTTAGTTTCCTTTTGTATCCAGTTGGTTGACACAGTAAAGTGGAAACATTTTCAATCTAAAATGGTTTTGCTTTCAAATTTAACCAAACAGTTTGGAAACTTGAGAAGAATCAGATTGGATAATCAGATGAAATAGATTCATTTGATATTCAAGAATCAATCGAAACATTTTAAATGGTAAAAATCGTCAAACGGTTTGATATTAAAATTTAAGTCAATATTTCAAATTGAAAATTAATGCTTTCCATCAATGACAATGCTTTTAGTTATTGTTTAACCTTTTTTTTGATCAACTCAAATTATTGATTGATCAATGTTTTCTGCATTATTTTGCCTCTTCTTTTTTCAATATCATCAAGTTTCACTGAACAGATGAAAATGGAAAATTGGATAACATGAAACTGAAAGAACCAGAAGAATAATTCATTATTTTCATGAAATTGCACCAAAAAATGGAAGCAAAAAATTGGACAGGAAATTTTGCTTCTCTGGAAAAAGAATGATTTTTGTGTAAAAAAAAAGGTTCAAATCACATTTAAATGGCACTTGAGATGAAACTTTGGCTCAATATTGTTATAACAATTTAATCTCATTTTTCATGTTTAACCGATTAATTTTCACTTGATCAATGTTTTTATTGGCGAAAAGGTTTCATGAGAAAACATTAAATTGTTGAACGATAAAAATAAAGTGAAATTTGGGCAAAAAAAGTGCAACATTAGAAATGAAAATTTAGTTTCTTATAAAGCGATTCAATTGGATCATGAACTGATTAAAATTCAACTCACTTACAATCAAGTGAACCATTAATAACGTAAAAACAATTGTTAATCCTTGAAATGATTGAAAAACATTTATCACTATTTTCATGTTGAACCATAATTATTATAATGTATTTATACTTGAGAGGACAATGTACTTGGAACAATTTAAATGGTAAATTTAGTTGAATACAATTTGAAAGTTATTTACTTTAAACTTTAATTTACTATCATTTGTTAAATTGTCAAATGTTAACACTGACTTGATTGTCACATTGTTAGCAAATTAACTTTGCATGATTGAGAAACAAAAGCCGTATTTTGATGAGAGACTGAAAACAATTTCAATAATTGTCATTCTGTTAACTTATTGACTTGAATTGCATTTTGATTGACTTATTAAATGTAATCATTCTGACAATCAACTTTCAATATTCATTAAACATTTTGGCAAACAATCAACTCGACATTTTTCATAATACAAAATACTGACTAAAGATTGAACACACTTTTTTTTTGTCTTTCTATGTAAACTCATTAACATAACAATTTGAAACAATTGAAGCATAATTAATGTAAGCTGAATTAGATTTTTGAAATTGCAATTTCAATGAACACACAAAAGGATAATGGAACAGATTTTCTCATTAAAATGTTTTTCAAATGATTAGACTGGAGAAACAAATGATTATCAAAATCAACATTTGAATTAATCAACTGTTAAACAAGACTCTTCGATGGTCTACTAGAGTAATGTTTAAACTGACTAACCCTCTTCAATGACAGACAAAATGATATCTTCAGCGACACGATTTTTACCGAGATCAAAAAAGTATCATCAGATTAACAAAATTAACTCCCGACTTGAAGTCTTCTCTGGGCTGAGATCAATTTCGATTTTGATTTTAAAATGCAATCGGAGCTTCTCTAACGCCGGTTGTAATTCAGAATAGTAAAATAACTTCAAAAATCCATTTAAATGGTTAACAATTTTGAGATTTCCCTTGTCGATCTTTGACTCTCGATAATTTCCTTGAGGTAAGTTTTCTCATTTTATAAGAATTTTGAATTTCACTTCTAAACTTTGAATCTAGATTTCAAGCATAAAATTAGATGAAACCACTCAAGCCCCAAACTCAAGCCTTTACTATTGAAAACGGAGATTCATACAAACTTGTTAGATAACCTTGACTAGTCGGTTAAATAGTCAAGACAATGGTGCAATCATTACGTGCTCTGATTCACCTTCTAGTACTTTCTGGATTAGCCATTGATGGCATAACACATAGATATAAATCGAGTTGCCTCAATGGCACATTAACCAGTCTATCTCCTTTACCCTAACCTCCACTTCACTTATTGTAAATACCTATTATTATATATTAAAATGTTTGAACCTAAACTGACTGGCTCCAGTCGTTCACTACTAACGTAGCTACAAACCGACTCGCGATTCACTCACAAAATTGAAAACATGTTTGATAAATAAAGCGAGATGTAAAACGACGTTTGAGGCGGGAGAAAGATTCTGAAATGATATAGCCGACTGTCAGATGAAAGCGCATCAAGATGGCAGCTTCCTAAGGAGCATTCTCGTCCCTTGATGTGAAAGCTAATGTACAAGAACAAAACGACGCAAACAGAATGATAATTAGCGAATTGTAAAAAATCATTTTGAATTGCAATCTGGTCGATGATTAAATACTATTAATATCGATATCGTTGTAACTCTCATATAGTTGGAGTTTATACGCGTTTTAACCGCTAAGGAAAAGTCTTTTATTGAAGGAATGTATTCTTGTTAACCCAAAAATTGATGAATTTGCTGACAAGATATTTTAAGGGAAAATGCTGCTTTTAATATGATTTAACCCAAAATTTGGACCCAAAAACTGTTCAATGTTTACTGTTTAATGTTGGGTTGAAAGAAGGTATTAAATTGAGTTGTGATAAAAATTATAGTAAATAAAAAGTCTAGTAAAAAAGGTAATAATATTTAAACATATTATCACATGGAATCCATTTAATGATGACTGGGAGTGAAAAAAGTGAAAAAATACGTTAAATGGTTAAAGTGAATTGAAATAAAGATGATAATGATGAAAACTGCAATTTTGACAGAACAATTTGAAAAAGAAAAATCGATATTTTAATCGTAAACTTTATCATTACAATCTTTTTCTAGTTCAACAGATTATGATGGATAACTTGCCGAATCAAGACTTATTAGTAGTTTCATGTAAGTACGTCATTGGCTGAAAATGGATTAACTTTTCATCCAAATTATCATCTAAATCACATTTAAATGGACAATTTTCACCAGCAAAATGTTTCATCAGTTGAAGTAGGAAAAAAAAACAAAGTTGAAAACATAAGAATCATTTGGTTGATCATTTAAAATGGAAGCAAATTTAAATTTGAAAATGGATTTAAAAGTTGATATTTTTTCATTTCTATAACAAGAAACATCAATTTCATTGACAATATGAAAAGATAAATCTTTCAAATTGAAAATCCCATTATTCCATGAAAATCACAAATGAATGTTTCAAACTTGTCTCCATTCTTCAACCGATTGTTAACCATTTGGTGAATAATTTCATCAACTAAAAACTGATGTAAAATAAGCTCACATTGATCAGAATTTTCAATTTGATAAAATTGTTGATTGAGTTTAAAAGAACAATTTTTGCTCTGATTGAAGGTGCAACAGTTTTGAGATTGTAAATAATCTCTGAGTTGATCATCAATTGCGGAACTCATCATTACACCGAAATTGACTTGCTATGTAATTGAATAATATAATGGTTGAAACAATAATCTGAATGATAATTTATAACAAGTTGACATTTGACAAGTTACACAGCAACAGAAAAGGGAAACCAAATGAGAGGAAAAAAGCAGATGAAATGGAGTGAAAAGAGTTCTTTTTCAGGGTAAAAGATTAATTGATTTAATAATATAATAATAATCAAATTAAAAAGCTCATTCAATTGAACTACAGGCTAAAACAAATGTTATCTAATTGCCGATAATAACGTTAATCTAATTAAAGCTTTTGCTTAAGGCAAACTTGAGTAAAGATTATGTTTCAATGGTACGATCAAGTCAGGTTACAAACAAATATCATGGAAACAAGTTGAATGCAAGATTGATCATTTATCGAGAAATTACTTGTGATATTTTTTTTCATCTGTTTCACCCAATTCATTGTTTCCGTCTGACTTCATTGAAAAGTGTATAAATAATAATAGATTTATTTTATGAAACCTTATTAAGGTAAACAATGAGACTTATTGACAAGGTAATATTTAATCAAAGGATTCAAAAGGTTAACTGTCTTACATGGGAACATTGATATTGATAATATTTTCATGGATCAACATTAAAGGGGACAAAAAATGGTTAATAATGGCGAATCTATTCAGCCATTTCTTTCAAAGGAATCATCATTTTGTTATAAATAATATTCGTTTGTGAATTTCATTTCAATAATTTTTTTTTGCTTTCTTTCGGTCAAATATTGATAAATATTTAATTTGCTATTCATCCATTTTGTCTGCAGTTTGATAATGAATAGACAATGTTGCTTCATAATTTATCATGAAGGGAATGTTGATTGAAAAATTTATTGTTTTCTTTTTCAGGAAACTTCATTTTAAGGTTGGCTTCTGGCTTTTTTAACTTGAAGATTATTTATTGATTGAAATTGATACATCTTGATTGAGGTTATCAAATTGGATAACTGACCAGAGAAAAAAAAAGAAATGTTATTTTCAAAGTAAATTGAACATTAGCATGATAAATGAAAGATTCAACATTTTTGCTCATCTTTTCCATGTTTTCTCTTCTAAAAATGATATTATTTCTGGTGAAAATGAGCATTTCCATCATCAGTTGGCGTGCTTTTCCAGAATTATAACTTTCCCTTTTAATCCAAGTAAATGTTATATTGTATTAGGCGTGGTTAAACCAGTAATAAAATAGCAATAATAATTCATAGTCTGTTGCTAAATTAAACATAATTTTGGGTAAAATGAGGCGAAATAATACAAATTTTGTGTTGAAAACAGTGAAATATCAAGAGTTTAAACTCAATTCAGAAAATTGCACATTCAATGTTCAATCAATAATGTGTTGATCACACTTGTGGTTACACAGCTTAAAAGGTTAGGAAAAAATCGCAGCTTTTTCAAAGTCCATCAATAAATGGCTGATATTCAATTGTTAACCTGACAATAATTAAAACTAAATGTTTAATCAAAATTTTTCACCAGATTTTCGATTGAAATATTTTCCATAGTTTCACGATTGATTTTAATTTCTATTTTTAGTGATAGAAAGATATTTAAATTGTCATCTCTTATAAATGGGAAAAGACAAACTAAATTTTGCTCGAAAAACAATTTTCTGGTTGCAAGATTGTTGACTAGCTTCAATTGTAATTGTAATTTTTCATTGACTGTTTAACCATCAAGGAAAAATTGAAGTTTAATCATTGATCTAATTTGTTTACTATTTTTCAAACTCATTTAAAATTCAGTCTTGAATTGTTGACAGTTACATGGACACTGAATGATACTATCAATATATCGATAGCACCATTAATATCGAGCACAATTATTGGGTGGACCTAATTATATTCAAGAAAAATCTAGTTGATTAAGTTAACCATTTTTCTTGCTCAACTCCTCCAATGTGTAAAATGATTGTTAAGTTTAATATTTTTGGATAACCTTTGATTGTACAAAGGTAATTTGAATCATGATAATGGTAATATTATTCAGTTCATGTTGGGTTGGGTTATCATGAGCAAAAAACACAGCAAAATGGGAATGATAAAAAGGGCAAGGTTTCTTTTCCTATCCTAACCACATTCAAGTCACTGGGAGTCACGCAATCATATAAATCAATTTCACCATTAAATTTGCTATTAAATTTACTCTATTAACTGTATCATCATAGTCACCATCTTAAACCTTTTGTTTTTGCCCAAAATAAATTTACATGAAAATATCCACATAAAGCGTCTTATTTGCATTGATTTTATACAAAAACTACAGCCAACAATTACAATTGTTTTCCAGTCAATAAACAAACATTTTAAATATACGAGTCTTGAATGTCTTGTTTCAATTTGATGTTGAATATTAAATGGTAATATTGATTACACAATTGTTCAGCTTTTATGTTTTAATCAATTTGACCAGAATTTAATAATTTCATCATTTGTTAATTTTCAATTTTTTAAACAATTTGTAAATTGATTGAAATTGGTAAAAATTTTAAAGTCAAATGTTTAGTTGAAATGGTTGAGAGGAAATGCGCATAATCTGGTCTTTTTGGGTTAATTTGGTCGACAATTTGGTCGATAATCATGAATGAAGATTAAAATTTTGCATTAACCAGTTATCAATGAATGAGGACAATTATAATAGGTGATTGCATGGTTAATTGTGAATATCATCATGGTCATCATTTCCATTAGAAAAATGAACAAGGCCATGAAAAAGCCACAAATTAATGCAACTTTAGCAATACAGTTGTTAATGATGGAAACATTAATCATAATTAACATCAATGGTTCCTAACTAACAAGGGAAAACTCTTTCAACCCTAATATAATTACAAGTAACTCAGAGTATCTGTTGGATCATTTAATCAAGAAAAAGATGAAAGTTGAAGGAGATTTTCACGAGTTTCATCGGTTTCATTTGATTTCAGCCATGCAAAAAATTATATCCATTCAGAATATAAAGAGAACTGTTTCAAAAACGAAAAAATCATAATTTCATTTTTATCTTGAAATTCATCAGGAAAGCATTTTATCTTTTTTTTTCCTGATGAACTTCAAAGTGTTTCATGATGGATCAATAAGACTTCCTAAGGGATACAAATTGATGCCAAGACTTGAGGCTATGAAGATGAAGAAAAGGATGAAAATGGTGAAGAAAAGATGGAAAAATGAAAAGCAAATAATTCAAGTGAAACAATTGAAGATGGCAAGAAGTTGCTCAAATTGTACTTTCAATATAATTTTGAAACTGAAGGTAAATTTTTCATGTTTAATAATGATTATTGGCTAAATAATGATTGACAGATTCAGGTTCATTTTACCTTTTTGTTAACCTTTGATTTAATTTTATTAACTTTTCATCAACTCATCCACAAAACCAAATATCATTATAACTCAGAGATTAATGTTTTATCATAACGGAATCATGCTTGGCTGATCTTTACAAATGTTTATTAAAATTGTTAAGCTAACGGTAATTAATGTTACATGAGACAATTAACTTGAACCCAAATTATGGTTAGCAATTAGTGGTAAAGCAATTTTAATCACATTTAGAAAGGTTAAAGATTTTTTTGCTTTTAAACTATTTTTTTAGATTGATTATTGGGTTTTGCTGGATCAGCTGGAAGTTGCATTTTGATTGTAAACCATTTTGACAAATTGGTTGGTTTTTTGTGTTATTTATCTTTCAAATTATTCATCTTGAATATCTGTGAATAATCTGTGTGTGTGTGTGTGAGTGTTCATGGTGATGATAATGATCAGAGATGGTGAAAAGGTGAAGATGAGCGTCAAAACATGATGATGACTCTGGGATGAGCAAGATAACTCAACACATTTATATTTATGAATGACATTAATGTTACATATTTATGATATTGTTGATTGTGTCAGACTATTTACAATTTACATTAAATATATTAGTGAAGTATAAGAGTCATTTAATGTTAATCTATTAAATGGAAAGGTCAACATTAAAGTTGAAAGTGAATAATGGCTTGAAAAGGTTGATTGATAAGAATCATGTTAATAATGGAGAGATGATGAACAACCAAGGGATAATCAGTTCTAAATTTGCCAGTATAATTGTTGACTAGTTATTAATTAACCAAGTTAAAAGCTATCATCTGACCAGAATTGTTGACTCAAAGGTTAACAGGGTAATTTAATCAATGAAGCTACAACCAACCTAAAAGCTTATGTCAAATAATGTAAACATGAAGAGCAATCTGTAACGGAGCTTTTCATGAAAAACTGTTAATCAACAAAATCTCTGCTCTTCTAATTGTCAGTAATTTTCCAATAATATTGATGACAATTGTTGATCAATGATCATTGAAAATGGGTAAACAAATTTACCAGTTTTGTTTCTGAATGATGAAAAATGGGAAATGCTAAACAAAAGCAAACGATAGTTGAGTTAACCAGAAGTTTATTATCAGTTTGACGTATTAATTCAACAAGTCGTAATGATTGCGTTCATCTAATCATTATCAAGAGTTATCTGTAAACAATACAATTACAATCATTACAATTGTAGACAGGATAATTAACAATTAAGATATGAAGTATGTGAAGACAAAAAGACAGTTAAAACAACATTAGAACATCAATAAACTGTAAGTTAATCAATTACTTGGATATTGTACAATTAACTGTTGCAAATTTAATTGTTGATTAACCTCTGAAATATGACGACAGTGACAATTGTAGATTGTGGATTAAGCAAATGAAAGAAAAGCTAAAAACACCAGAAAATGGTCAAAAGCAAATTCACTTGACAGTTGCTTTACATTTGGCATTTGTTGGAAAGTTTTGTTTTACTTATCACACTTTTTGTAACATTTTCAGAATATTTCAACCTGAATATTCCTTATCTTTACTTTTCCAGTTTCACCATGAATCTCTTCAATTCTGATCGTTTCCTCTTAAGGAATCTTCAAAGGCAAACATTCCATTTTTTCAACTGTCATAATGTAACATATTTCAACAATGGTTAATACAAAGTAGGTTTCACTCACATCATCTTTAGTTATCATCCTTGCGAGTCATCAGAATCAGGCG
Organism: Tetranychus truncatus; assembly: GCA_028476895.1. Lineage (NCBI taxonomy): Eukaryota > Metazoa > Arthropoda > Arachnida > Trombidiformes > Tetranychidae > Tetranychus > Tetranychus truncatus. The sequence goes on from CM052062.1 coordinate 15,053,019, forward strand.
AATCCTTTGATTCCTCAATATTTTATTTTGACATCAGCTTTTCATCTTCCATCTTTATCTTCACTTTAATCATCATTATTATAGTTGGATGGATTTAAGGGTAAAATATTGGAGAAAAAAATCAACAAATTGTCGTAATCAATCAATCATACAGTTGTTTGAATTCACATTTTTTGTTATCAACTCAAAATTAATGGTAAAAAAAAATCAATAAGAGAAGTTGAAAAGTCAGCAAATATCCATTTTTAAAATGAAACAAAAACTGATTGCTTCAAGCTTAATTTTGCCAATTGATTTAATTAAATTTAACCCAACAAAGGGAAAATGCTGTTTCATGAAATCTGTAATTTCTTTGAATCCATTTACATCATTGAAATTAGGCAAATTAAATTATTGTTACTGAAATGATTAAAAAAAATCAATTTGTCTAATTAGTCTATTGTCATTGACCTTTCAAATGTTACAATCTTATTGTTAAACCTAAAAATATAATTCAACAGTATTTAGCATATAATTGGAGTGCAATTTTAATCAACAATTGTCTGATCAATTAGTTCTGCTCGTTTGACTAAACATTCAAATAGAAGAAAATTGAATTATACAATTTGATTAAATGATTGAAGACTTTCAATTTGTCATTCAGTTTGAACCCAAAAGTAACCAGAAAAATTGTTGTCACCATTGACGCTCATTGTAATCAAATCGTCAAAAGATACCAAAGATTTCAATCACAATAATCGTAAAAATTTTCAGATTTAACTGTGTTTTTCACCCATAATCAGAAAATTGTGATTAATCTCTAAAAGTTATCAGTTTATTAATAAACTAGACAAGCATTAAAATAATGAACATTTAAAATTAGACCAGAAATGTTGAGATTATCATTACACCCTTGTTGGGCATTTACGTAAGTCTGGATAATTTAGTGATCTTTACTTGAAATGATCAAAATCAATTGTTTTCATGATAAAAAGACCAAACTAGGAAAACAAAATTGAATGAAACCAATGAAAACTTATTGATATTGGATAGCAATAGTGAACACAGTGAAAGTAATGATTTGCAATTTGTGATTATTAAAAATCAATAAAAGACGAAGAAGATAATTTAATCAATTAATAATCTATAGACGTCAAACAATTAACGTAAATTGTTATTGTAAAAATAGCAAATAATCTAAATTTGATAATAAACTAAATTGAATTGAAAGTGATTCTGTAATTGGAATGGTAATTATGACAAAAGGTTTAATAATGAATTCATAGCGAGTAACGATGAAAGGACTTGAAAGAGCAAAGTTGAAATGGTTTCCAATTTTCTGGTTCATTTTCTGGTTCATTTTTCTGGTTTAATTTTTTCGATGAACCTTTTGTTCAAATTTGAGGATTTTTTGACCAATTTTTCGATCGATTCTCTAATCTTAACTCTGAATTTACTGGACATCTAAGATGAAATTTTTCACGTTTTCTGTCGGAACTTGTTCAATATGAAAAAAAATCAGGTTGATATGCTTAAGCAAGCACAATTAGTAACTACAATTTGATTCACATGAGTTCATCTCATGGATAGATTTTCATGGGACATGAGAGACTGGAAAAGGCAGATTGTCTCTGTGACATTAAACTAGTTTTTTACTCTTTAGTTAATTACAAGCTTGATTCGAAGCAATTAACTTTCAATGTTTTTGAAGCAAATCAAAAATATTCAAGGTTAGGGTCGTTCATCTATTTTTTTGTTCAACTCATCTTCAGTTAATTGTTTCAATGGGCGAGAACAGTGTGAAAATTGGCTGTAAAACTTGAGGTCAAGACAATCAGTAAATTGTCATTGATTGATAAATGGAAGAGTATTATTGAGTAAATTGTCGTAAACAATTAAGGGTAACGTGATTCAAGCCTCATCATTATCAGTCAGTTTACTGTTGTTATGTTTTTAACAATGAGCAAGCATTAATCAATAGTAACCTCATCAAGAAGGACAATCAACTAGCAAGAGAAAGTTCAACAATCATTCAACAAATGTGATTAAATCGCTTCTCCTTTTTCATTGATTGTGTTTTGCCATCATTAAATGAGAACCCAAAATTAAGCCAATTAAAAAAGAAATGGAAAATTCAAATTGGTAAACTGGTAAATGCATTGAAAACGATTCATATTTCAATGGAAACCCATTTAGACTCATTAAATCTGCAATTTTATCATTAATTTCCTTATTGTTTTGATGTTATTCAAATATCCCTTTTGATTAAATTGATTGTTTAAATCAGCTTTTCATCATTTTTTTCATGTTTAAACATTGACTTCTCTGTATCAGTGAAATACAATAGAGAAAACAGATTTTAGGTTTGAAACCTTTTTTTTCAATGTTCATCTTATTTCGTCTGCAATTATCTAATTTACTCAGGACTTTGGTGATCTAACTTCCTCTTTGCGTCAATGAAGATCAGGTAGGAAGATGAGACAATGATGATGATAACATTATGAGATTGCAATGTAGGTTGGATGAAGTAGCAATAAATTTTTCTTGATTATATTTCAATTGGCTTATTTTCATTTAACTTTGTTTCATAATCTTATAACCATAATCATTGCTATTGCTGTTAATTTCAATTTAAAAGAGCAATTTATTTGTTTACTAATAAGCTTGTTATTGGTGAAACTATTGATCAAAAGATACCCAATAATTAAATCAAAAATCAATCGATAGAATGGCAATTGAAAGGAGAAATTTTTGCATCAAAAACATACATCGATTAACCAAGTTATTGAGCGATGAGTTGATTAAATCACTTGTTATCGAGTGTTTTGTTAACATCATCAATTAAGTGAAAAGACCTTAATTACTGTATTAATCATTGTAGACTTTAAAATAAAGATGGAAGCAACAATAACCAAGAAAACATTAAATACCAGATTGAATGGTAAACTAGAATGTTTGTTGAGTAACAAAGCTTGATTTAATTGCAGCTTAATTAGTTACATTTAGCAAACGATTTAAGCGTCAATAAAACGTGTAAGTTTAATAACAATCAAGATAATGACAATAAAAACAGAAAATGTTATTCTAAATGAAGTAATGAACAAAAAACAAGAGTTTACGTAAATAATTTCTGGTCTTTTCGTTGAAAGGTGAAATTTTTGTAGCCTTTCAATGATCTTTTACGTCAATTTCAATGAGCTCTTTCACCATGAAATTAATCTTTTGATTTGCCTTTTAGTTTCACTTTGGATTGTTTCACTCAACTGAGCAATTTAAGTCGTTACCAGAAAATGCTCAATTTTTCAATATTAGCATAGATTTTTGCAGTTACAATTGAGAAACTTGTTGGTATTTTGATTAACTTGAGATGTGTGTGAGTGTAAACTGTAAAGTGAAGGTGCATTGAAAAGACCAGAAAATAAGATCGGGTTAACTGGTTAAATTTGATATGTGAAGCTATGAGTTACCCAAAACTGGAAAAGGTAAAACGTACAACCTGAAATACAGAAGGTAAACTACAGGAATGATAGGAATACACAGATATAATCAAATAAATGTTATGCAAGTAACTACCATGAAACCATAAAACAAAGCAGAGTGAAAGAGAGAGTAGAAAAATTAACCCAAATATAATAATCTTTACATTTGGGTAGGAAAAAGTAAAAAAAGGCAAGAATTAAGAAGACTTGTCTTTATTTTACAATTCATCATCTTTATGGTTAACAGTTAGAGTTAAATATGAATCGATGAATAACGATAAAAAATGAGGACCTACAATTAATCCTTTACAGTAACATGAGAGATACAATTAATTAAGCAAGATTGAACAGTATGAAAAGAAAGATGAAGAAAATCTGAACAAATTATCTTATAATAATAGTTTCTTTATAATCTGCCAGACTTTCTATTGTATCGAGAGGCAAGTTCAATTTGAAAAGGTATTATGAATTTTAAAGATGAACTCACAGATAATTTATGTTCAACTTTGCTATTTTACACATTTTCTGGTTAAAAGAATGAAGAAAAAAGGAAAACTGGGAAAACTGGGAAAACTGGGAAAGTAATTCTGATAACATGGTAAGAAACGATTCTGGGTAAACTATGGAAATAATGATTAACAGAGTGAAAAAAAGACTAATAGTAACAAGTTGAATACAACTTAACTTGTAAAGGAAAAAGGTAAAGTCAATATTCTGATATTGTTATGATGTTATATTATTACTGTCAATAACATGGGTTAGAAATGATTAGATTATTTTGCTTTCAGGTAAGATGCTAACTATTGAGGTGAAGTGAATCGACAAACTAAAAATTGACTTTGGTGTTGATTGTATGAGATATAATCAACACAAAAAAAGAGACAAAAAATGAACAACAAAAAAGTCAACAACAACAAGCATCAATGAAAGTCTGTTGGTTTACAATGGCTGTAGTGGAGGAAGACGATGATGAGAAGAGGAAGACATAAAAGAAGTGTAAAAATACATAAGAATAATTTTGAGGTAGATTCTATGAAATTGTTAACAAGCTGATTTTTTTTATATTTCATGATTTTCATTCACTTTTCCACTTTCTTTATCTGCCGTCTTCCTCTGTGTCTTCATCTTCTTCCATTTTACCTCTTTCTTCTGGACTCTTTCTCTTCTCTTCTGTCTGTTGCTTGCCTTTTACCATTTTACTTTTACCAGTAACTAGCCTTTCACAGTATTACTGATAGCTTTTAACAAAAAAAAACCAATCGATTACAGATTCCTTAAGAATATAAGGAATTGGTCTAACCATTTACACCAAAGTCTGATAATAATAACAGAGTATACTTTCATTTTCGCAAATATCTTCCTTTTTTTCACTCTCAGTAATAAATCTAGTTCATTTTAGATGATAGCTTGTTATTTATGAACATGATGATGTTTATGTTTGTTGTTCAACTTGTCATCTTAATTGTTTGTTTCTGAAATCAATCTAAATCTTTCACTTCAAGGCCCAACCATACGAATTATTATTAACAGGCTTTCGGGTAAATTCAAGATTGCTTCAAATGGTTTCTGCTCTTTCTGTTGCTCATATACTGTTGGCTGTTATTGTTGTTCATCTTGTTGTTGTTGTTGTTGTCTTCCTTTTTTTGGGATAGGAATGACTTATTAATTTTCATCTTCCTTATCCTTCACCTCATCTTCAGTTTCAATGTCTTAATTCAGTTTCTCCTTCAACATCTTGAAGTAAATGGCTTTCCCTTTCTCCTTTAACCATTTTTCTCGCTTCTAGACACTTTGGAACTTTAATTTCTCAAGTGATAATGGATGGGACCACAAAATATTTCAGCATATTCAATTGATAACTCAGATACAAATAGCAAGAGAAAAAGAAAGAAAAATATAAGTAATAATGATCAAAGTAAATGAAAAATAAGTTTCATATTTTTAGAACACACAGCTCACATAGTTTTTGTATTGTAACATGTATTTTTTGACTCTTGTTCCCGGTTTTTTTTGCTTTATAAAAGTGAGATTGAATTTCCTCACATTTTAAAAGGAATGGAAACGAATTAAAAAGGTGGGAAAGAGAGTAGAAGGAGTAAAATGTGTAGGAATAAGAGAAAAGAAAAAGGACAAAAAAGTAAATGAGGGTGAAAAGTTTACCTCTAAATTGTTTTTCTTTGGTATAATCATTAATGGCAGTTACTAAGACAACGATGGCGACTGAAACAAGAATGGCTACTCCTTCAATCCAGCTTGCTGATGATTCACTATCATCTCCTCCACCTAAGGATCATTCATTGGGTTGAATGTTTTGTGTGATTGTTGTATAATCATCATCACCATTATAATGAGAGGTATAACAGAAATAATATTTTAAGTGTCAATCGATAAACCAGTGAGTAAAAGATAACCAAACCAGAAGAAACCAAAAATGACAAGAACATAGAAAGAAAGAGAGAGAGAGAGTAAAAAGTATTATTAGTAATATTGAATGTGAAATTTGTTTAAAAAATCGATTGAATTGATAGTAATTGAGAGTAACTAGCAATAATATTGATAACAATAAATGAAGAGCTGGAAATGGCTCCAAACTGAGAACCATAAAAGTCAATGATAGCAGTGAGAGTTAAAACATTAACAACGTTTCGCTTGATCAACAATCCATAGGATTGAAGATGGATAACATCATCTTACAATTATTGTGAAGTAAACAACTGATCAACTCTATTTTAATTAACATCAATTTATCTATCGTGTATCAAAGTGAAAAGGAAAAACATGATTATCTTTTTCCATGTTCACAGATTTACTTTTCTCCATGTGCTTATCAATTATGTGTTGCCATCATCTTTGTATTAATAAAATAACTTCTTCAATTATCATCATTGTTTACAATAGCATGTTTCAAAGTGTTTAGTTAATTGTAATTAAATGAGAACTTATCGCACTGGCATTCTGGCTGTCAACTTGATCTGAGAACAAACATTTCACATTGAAATTCTAATAAGTCCTGACAATAATTTTATCATTGAGGCAATACGAAATTTTTCAATGGCATTTGCAGCAAACACCCAAAAGTTAAACACAAGTTAAACACGTATCAGTTTGAACCATTGAATTTATAGTTGATTTTCAATATTGCTCACCTCCTTCTCCATGGTCAGGAGCCGAATACAGTGATAGTAACAGAGATATGATGGCAGCTACTTGTAATATAATCAATGTAACATCTTGAAGAGCTTCTAAGACAAGCTGTAAAAATGTTTTAGGTGGCTTTGGAGGGATCTCATTTGCACCAAATATCGTTCGTCGTTCTTCTAAATCACTTTGAGCTCCACTTAACCCTAAACAAGGAAACAAAAGTAAAATTGAAAATTAATGAAAGATGGAAAATATAAAAATGAAGTTTGAATGAAAAAACATGATTTGAGACTAAAATTGTATGTAAGAAAGATCGGTCAACTGGTAATTTGAAGTTTTCCATCAGACAGTTTTCTCGTTCTGAGGGGGAAAAAACTGTTGATAGACGTTAATCACTGTTGAGTCAACTTACCATTAGTCGGTGATGTATTTAGTTTAGCACACAAGCCTTGAGCTCCTCCAAATTCACTATCAAGCTTAGTTATAGCTTCTTTACCCCTACATTCCATAAGATCTTTCAATTGGGGTACAGAAACACTAAAACTGACACTTATTCCTCCGTCGGCACCCATGTTTAAACAATAGTCAGTTTGTGGTTAAAATGAGGTTGATTTATTTGGTATTGTTGGTAGCTATGTATAGAATGAGAAAGTGAAAAATATACACTGTTAATCACTTGTGAAGCACAACTGATGAAAAATCCGGTTAAAAAGATGTTACAAGTTATGATGTCAATTTGGTTAAAAGTGAGATGATTATGATAAAGATGGTAAGGATGATAAAAATGGCGATAGCTTTGTTTTGTTTTTCAAAAGTGAACTGTTTGACTGTTGAGTTACAATTTTATAATTAATATTATTTAAACTAGCCAATGATGATGAGACAACAGCTTTTTTTTCCGTTGCAAATGAAAATTATTGTTGACAAGAGAGTAGGATTGTTTAAATTTATGTTTTTCAACTTTATTGATGTTAAGTGATTTCTTTTTTACTGTCACTCGGTGATAATTAATTAAACTGATTTCACTGACACTTTGGACCAGTATGGTAAAATGAATATATTTATATTATTATTAACATTCAAGTTGTTAGTGGAGTAAATTTATTGGAACACTTAGGTGATCACCATTTTGATGAGCAGAAAACTTGATTGATTCAATTAGCGGGAAACAGAGTAAAAAAACAATGCAAAAGTACATAGCATAACATTTAGAGGAGAGAAAAGAGAAGAAAAAATAGAAGAGAAGGAGAAAGGATTCTGATTAAATGAAATTTCGTTAAAATTAAATAGGTTGAATGGTAAAACAATGTAAATCAAGTTAACCGATGGTGAAAACAAATGGCAGGGTAAAGTGGAGAAGAAGAAAAAAGAGCGAAAAAAAGTAAAACACAAGTAAATGTTACCTGATTTTGTAAAGGTTTAAGGTTGTAGACAAAAATAAGGGTTGAAGAGTCACAGTTGAAAATTGATCTCAATCATGGGTAAGACAAGTTCAATGGCAACTCGTCAGATGACAGATGAAAATATTTCATTAGAACAATTTGATTCACCAAAAACAACAGCAAAACAATAACCCAGTTTAACTATTCACCAAGTTTCGATCGGAGTTCAATTGAAACAAACAGACCACACAATAAACCTGAATGTTCTGAGTTTGCCTCTGATTTTGCTTCCAACGTCTTTCCCATCAACTTTTACTCACAATGTTTGTTTCATTTTCAGGCGGGTTTTCCTTAAAATGGCGCAAGCCCAGGAATATACAAGTTTAATGATAACACAAACACATAATAATTATGTGTAAATTACATGGAGTTGATAATTTAAGGATGAAACTATGATAAGATTAATGTCTGTCGTTAAAGTCGATATTAATTGTTGAATTTACGTTAAGAAGGATAAGCCATTTCTGTTTAATGACAAAGGAAGAGACTAGAGTTGATCACTGTTACTCAACAACATAGCTATTGATCCTTGAAAAGCTTATTTTTAAAAAACAGGTTTTGTCCAAAATAGTTTGATTTTGGAGATTTATCCAACACATGTTACCAAAACCAGTTCAATTGTTAACTAAGGTTACTTATTATTTTCATTATTAATTGTCGACCTTTCTAATTATCTTGTAACAATTAATGAAAAGCAAAAAGTTGCATTTGTTTATAATGCCATCTATTGAATCATTTGTAAACTATTTCTATCAGATACAAAAATAGATATAAAAAAGATATCAGTCTATCATAAGCCATTGAAATTGTAAAGTTTTGAGCCAACACATTTATTTTTAGATTTAAATTGTTTATTATTATTAATTGTCTGTTTAACTATTGATTGTATTTTTATTTGTTATTGTATTACATTTCCTGTTGATTATCTATGAGCAATTGAGGCTCATCTAGAAATTTTGACAATACATCGATGATTATATTTTCAATTGATTGGTTCTTTTTTACCAAAGATCATTTATTCATCCTGGATTAACTTATCTCTTCTCTGAATTTTCCATCATCTGTGCTCATCAATCTGTAATACTTTATTCATGCCTTGGACTTGTCACTATCTTTTCATGATTTTCTCGTGCAAAAGTTCCGCCTCACTCAGAGTAGCTAACTCTAATTATCAATCTCGATCTTTATGACTCAGTTATTAGATTTAAGTTGTCTAATCATTTCTTTGAAACACTCAATTCTCAATGTCTATCCATTATTGATTATCGCGTAGCTCATTAACAGATAATGTTTTCTGTTTAATTTAAATATTGAACGCGGTTCTAGCTAACTTGAGATTACAGCTATTCCATATATTATCATTTCAAAAGAAAGGATTACACAAAGGTTAAAAATAGTCCGATGATGATTGTACTAGATACAGCAGTTCATCGACAATAATTTAATGGGTCTCACTAAAAAACCAAAGACGACCAAAAAACCAAAACACAACCAAAATGACCAAAATGTACCAAAACAAGGTAAATCTTTCGATTTATGATTTGGGACTTTAGGGGGTTTGTAGGGACACAAAAACTGAGTCCATTAGTGGTATCAAAAAATTTCTATGATGGACAGTTTTCGAGAAAATTGAAGTTGAAGTTGCAACCACGATAGCCTGTTGTACACTTATTTAACCAGATTTTTTCATCAAAATCATGTTATTAGAATAGTGTTTTAGAATAGGCCTGAAACCATTTTTTATCGATAAAACTCGTGAAATAACATGATTTTGATGAAAAAATCTGGTTAAATAAGTGTACAACAGGCTATCGTGGTTGCAACTTCAACTTCAATTTTCTCGAAAACTGTCCATCATAGAAATTTTTTGATACCACTAATGGACTCAGTTTTTGTGTCCCTACAAACCCCCTAAAGTCCCAAATCATAAATCGAAAGATTTACCTTGTTTTGGTACATTTTGGTCATTTTGGTTGTGTTTTGGTTTTTTGGTCGTCTTTGGTTTTTTAGTGAGACCCTAATTTAATCAAACAACGATCTTGTTGGGTTCACCAGAAGCAATATTGATTTAAAGATCAAACCCTTGAAATAGACTACACTATCATGAATATGATTAAGATTTCCTCTAATCGGTTTAAATAATAAATTTTTAGAAGATTAAAGTTGATGGTAATAATATTTTTAAAAATACTGAATAAACAATTGAGTTTAAAGATTAAAATTAAAAATCCGGATAACTCACTAACCGGATACTCGGAATCGGTAATCTATAGCATCAATGATCCTCATGATTGTTGTTACTATAAACAACAATGTATTGTCACTGCGTTGATTGATTTTTAAGAATTTTGTTTTCCTTCAGTTGCTTGTTTTTAATTTTCAAATTTCTTGAATGATACATTCACTAGTTCCTTAAACTCGTTACTGCATGAATCAAACGTCTTTCCAAATTAACATTGACTTCATCTGTTTTGTTTTGCTTTCTACTGCAACAAAGCTGTTTTTAGCACCATTATCAGTCATACAGACTTGTTTCTTTGATCACTGAAGATTTCAATAGTGACAAATAGTGACTACAACATCAACTAATCATCAATATCTATTACGTTTATTTACTATTAATTAAGTGTGAGCTTTTTTCTAACTTGTTCCATTGTAATTTTAAATATTGTTTTCATAAATCCTTTTCTGCATCTCTGTGTGTTTGCTCTTTTTTACTAACAAGTGAGAGGTTAAACACTAACCCAAAGCTAAAACATGTTTCGGTCTAATTCAACCTTTGATAAACTCATTGGTAAATAGTCTCTTTTTTGCTTAATCATGGCTGTTTTATGATGTTTATGCGCCATATTATGTCTTATCTTTCCACTCCCTTCATTAATTACTCTAATTTTGATAACTAATTTGGCTATTGTTGTTCTTGCTTACAGAGAAAGCAACCAGTAATTTGCTACTTGAACCAGATTGGAACTCAATTTTGACTATTTGTGATTACATACGCCAAGGAGATGTCCAGTAAGTGACTTCAATATTTATTGGTTTTTGATAATTTACTAATTATAAATTCAATGTTTTCCTTTGCAGGCCTAAATATGCCCTCAACGCTATTAAAAAGAAGATGTATGCAACCAATCCTCATGTAAATCTTTATGCTCTCCAGGTTTGTTGCTAAGGACCACTTGGTTTTGTTGTATTTATTTATACTCTTTCTCATCGCCTCTTTATGTGTTTGTGATATTCTACTTTTTGTGACATCTATATTTTTGTGTTAATCCCATAGATATTGGAATCATGTATGAAAAATTGTGGATCATCATTTCATTTCGAAGTTGGTACCAAGAGTTTTATGGAAGAATTGAGAGAATTAGTGAAAGTAACTTCTGATGAAAAGGTCCGTGAAAAATTATTAGAATTAATCCAAGCCTGGGCTCACGCATTCCGTAAGGAGCCAAGCTTCCGAATTATCCAGGACACTTTTAATGCTATGAAAGCTGAAGGACACCAGTTTCCACCTCTTAAAGAAACCGAAGCCATGTTTGCTGCTGATTCAGCCCCTCAATGGGCTGATGGTGATTGTTGCCATAGATGTAGAGTGCAATTCAATCTTGTTCAAAGGAAACATCACTGTCGCCATTGTGGTCAAATCTTCTGTGCAAAGTGTTCATCTAAACAATCAATTATACCTAAATATGGGTTAGAGAAAGAAGTGCGAGTTTGTGAAGACTGTTTTGAAAAATTAAGCAAACCAACTGACCCAAAGACCAAGATTAGTACACCATTTAGCCGATATAGTGAGTCAAAAGAACCTGAACCATCCAACGCAAAGCCAACTATGTCAAAGACAGAACAAGAGCTTCAAGAAGAGGAGGATTTGCAGATGGCTATTGCTTTATCTAAAAGTGAAGCAGAATCGAAAGAGAAAACTCGTATACCTGTAACCGATTACTCTTCTTACAGTCAAATAATTTCTAATCCAATAATTAAAACTGAAAAAACACACAAAATGGGTGCAGATGTAGAGAAATATCTCGACAGAAGCTTCTGGGAAACAAAATTACTGAACTCTAAGCGTAGTACAAGTCCGGCACCCAGTGCTCCATCCCCACATTATAACATTGTTACTACCAAATCAGGTCCCGAAATAGAAGAAGAACCTAAACTAAATGCTATGGCAAATAAGCAAGAGAATGGAATCGAGAGCGATATCGATAGTTTTCTGTCTCATCTCAAATCAGGCATCGAAATGTTTGTTAATCGTATGAACTCGAACCACGTTAGAGGCAGACCTATCGCTAATGATACCTCCGTTCAAACACTCTTCCTAAGCATAACTAATATGCATTCCCAACTTTTACGCTACATCCAAGATCAAGACGATGGTCGATTGTATTATGAAGGGTTACAAGATAAGTTAGGCCAAATAAGAGATGCTCGAGCAGCTCTAGATGCCTTGAGAGAAGAACATCAAGAGAAACTTCGATTAGAAGCTGAAGAGGCTGAGAGACAACGACAAGCTCAAATGGCTCAAAAATTAGAGATTATGAGAAAAAAGAAAAATGAATATTTACAATATCAAAGACAAATGGCCTTGCAACGTATCCAAGAACAGGAAAGGGAAATGCTCATAAGGCAAGAGCAACAAAAGTATCAATGGCCTCAAGGCCCAGGAGTACCTAGTACTCCACAATATCCCACGCAAACAGGCCCAATTGCGTATGCAGCACCAACTATTGGATCACAACCTCCGCAACCACCTCAAGGATCAGTGATTTATCAACCTCCATTAAATCACGGACCACCATCTATGGGTCCATCACCGTTAACTCAACAGCCTGTTACATCATCTCCTTCTCGGTCAACTTACATTAACCCACAGGGTCAAATGCCAACGCCGATGTACCAGATTCCACAACCACCATATGGAACTTCGTATGCTCCTATGGTTGGACCTGGAGTTCAACCCGTAATGCCTATGGTCACTTCACTACCTCCACTTGGACCTGATCATAGTCAACTTCCTCCACAACAACAGCAGTTGCAGCCGCCGCAGGTACCACAACCACAACAGCAACAACTCACTCAAGATACTTACAATTCCAATAATCAACCATCTATTGAAGAGCCATTGATTTCTTTTGATTAAACATGTCCTCCCTGCAAACATTAACAAAGTTATTGAGCAATTGTTATTCTATTTGGAGGAGCTATCATTTTTAATCACTGATTTATAATCTACATATAATTTTTTCAAAATAAATAAAAATTAATTCAGAGTGTGTGTTTATACACAAATGTATCATGTTAGTCCTGAAATCATTAGCTTTATTTTTTTCAGTTTTCAATAACTTATTGCTAAGTAAATATTTGACTATTCATACAATTATTTTATAATTTTTGTAGAGCCCCCGATCTTTAAAATTTTTCCTGGAAATCAATCAAATTCCTACAATTGCCTACGAAGCTACTAATAGTAAGTCCTCAACTAAAATAAAAAATCACAGGCACAAATTGTAATCTTATTAATTTTTATACGATTTCGGATAAATTGTGAATTATGCTTTGAAAGTCCGACATTTCAAGATTAAACAATCAAGATAAATATTTAAAGTGTTTTCATTCCAGCTGATAGCTTTAAAAATAGTGAACCAGCTGAAGACAGTAAAAGCATAATATGCATCAGCTGTATGTTTACAAGAACCTAGTCCATAAACATGATTCTTCTTCGATTTTTGTCTCCAAATTTAAACTGTTTTCGGTCACGATTAATATCCATTAACAGTAACACTAAAATACTGTATACAAGTAGCCATCAGTGTTTTGTTAGATGTCACCAATCGAATCAAGCATCAAGTAAATCAAAACAATCATTAACACACCGCGAGGAAACTAGTGATGATAAAAACAAGGTTTCTACTTCTGTTGGCGAGAAGGTTGTTCATGGGACTAAATTGATTTTCTACCTGAGTTTCTTTGCGGGTGGATTAGTCCTTTTTGGTGTCATCGGTTATACAGTTTTCAAAGAGCTTTTCTCGTCCAGTTCACCATCCAACATCCAAGGTAAAGCATTTGATCTAATCAAAGAAGATTCTCGAGTCACTGATTTACTTGGTAAAGATATGAAATCTTTCGGCTCAGCAACATGGGGAAGGAGAGGTCGTCATCAACCTGCCTATGTTACCAGTCAAACTCCTGAGGGAACCATCAAAATGAATATGGCCTTTAAACTTTCTGGCCCTCGCGGTCGTGCTACAGCTTATGTAGAGGTCGATGATTATGGTAAAGGTAATTATATCTCAGGAGTAGTTGTACAATCGGATTTAGGAGCGAGACAAATCATAAAAGTTTTGTAGTTTATTAACTCTGAGTAGATTTTTTCACAAAAAAATTAATAAACGTGATATTTTAATAGAGTATATCGGGTGTAATGAATATTTACAAATTTTAATTTTCAAGAATGGACAATCCAACATGCATAAGTAATAAATTTTGATAACTACGAATTTCGGAAACCCTAATCTGGCTCCTCAGAATCAAAATAAGACTCTTCAGCATCACGGTCCATTAAATTGATTGGGTCATATTTATCGTCATCATCGACAGTTTTGTAGTCGAAACTGGAGTCTCTGCCGGCGAGAAAATTTTCATACATTATATTTGTGAACTCTTTCCTTAAATATTGTTTATGTTCTTGATCAGCTGCTCGAATCGCTTCAAGTCTATCGTTCTTGACAGCCTTTTCATTTTCATTCTCTTCTTCTTCCTCTTCTTCTTCTTCCTCCTCCTCTTCTTCTTCGCCATCTTCTTGTCGATTGTACTTTTGAATTCTTTCTAAGAAACCATTGTCATTGCTCTGATCATCGTATTGACCACCGTCTATATACTTTTGCTCTATTCTTGATTCTTCTATCCGGTTTTTATCCATTTGTCGCAGTAAGAATGTTGATAGTGGCCTTTGTACGTCACAAAAATCTCGATCTTGATCTTCAATTTTGCTTCTTTCTTGATTTGATAAATACCTGCCGATCATTTGCTCGTATAAATAGGGATTTCTCTCTCTCATATTGTTATCATTGAAATAGTCTCCATCAGCTATTAAAGATTGTAATGCTGTGAATCGCCTCTGCTTTATCTGGTTGATATTTTTACTCGGAATCAGTTTATCCAAAAAATACAACACTTCTTCATCCATTGACGATGCGTTTCGAATAAATTCAAGTTGCTCTTTTGTTAAAAACTTATTATACCTCACCAGGAATATTAATTTTTTCGATTGATACAAATCAGCAAGTATTTTATGTCGTTGTTCATCAGACAATTCAGGAGCATCTTTTTGTTGGTCAACAATGAAAGCTGAAGGATTTTCCAGAATGGATCTGAATAGCTCTTCCTCTTCATTAAAGTCACTCATTTGCACAAGTTCTTTCAATTTACGCAATCAATTAAAAAAACTGTCATGTAAATACAAAAGACCATAGAAAATTAAGAAACAATTGGAGGTAAACAATCAAAACATCATTTCCCTCATTTTACAATAAAAAATGTAAACGCCATCTACTAGAACCCGCCAATAACGTTTACTTTTAATTTTGCCATTTATAATGATCAAATTGACTTACAATTACTTCAATTAGTCAATAAAATTTCCGAGAAATAATAAATTAAATTAAGTTCTACCTAACCAGGGAGATCATGAGCCAACAGATAAACATTCATTTTTTCAACAATCGAACCTGATAATCTTAGCTCTCGTGGTAATGATTCATAATCAAAATTTCAAAATCAAATTTTTATTTTTGTATTACATTGCAATAAAACCAAATAGTTGCATTCAACTGTGCAAACAATTAGAACATCAAATATTGATTTAGTCCGTCTAAAAATTTTGAGTTCATTTTCTAATGTAAATACAGGAAAATTTGAGGTTAATGGATTCCAATTAACTAATTAATATTTCACATGAATATTGATGATTCATTTGAAAGATATTTTTAATTGGGTAAAAAAGTGTCAAAGTGATGAAGTAATCAACTTACAGAGTGTCAGATAAAAGATAAATAAAGCAAGTTTGATAGCATTTGTTCAATGAAATGCAAAAATGAATTCAACTGTTTACCCTCTTAAATTTCACATTGATTTTGTTTAAATTTCAAGACAGTAATTAAATAAATTGAAAAACGAGAAACTGAAAAGTTTAATTGCAATCAATAAGCTGTATGCAATTTGAATCTAATCCTCATCCAAACCAATTAGATCAATAACAGTTGCTTCAACATCTTTCTTGATGGCAAACTGTTGTTTCACTCCATCTGTATTGTATTCAATTATCTCAGGAATTTCATCTAATTTTGATTTGGTAAGATCATCAATCATCAGGTTATTTTCGTTTTCTTGATTAACCTCATCAATGGATAGTTGATCATCATCCAAGGATCGACGTTTCCTTCCTAAAAACATTGGCGTTTGACGGATTTGCTGGAAAAACAAATGAACACAAAATTAACAAAACAAACGATGTAAATGCCTTAAACTTACCCCTAAACATTGTGATATCAGGCAAAAGGCTTGGGTTGCTGTTATGTTAACATTCAAGGCAGTCTAATTGAGTTAAATTGTAAAAAAATGAAAATATGCAATCAAGGAGACAGACACAATTTAAAGGTTAACTTACTGATCCTGTACAGCCCATAACCTGTAACACAGTAAACAGATGATTATCATGAGATTTGGGTTCGGTTGATTAAATAGCAAAAGATGAATACTCACAGTTGCATCAAATAGGAAATAATTACACAAAACACATTGACTCTGTAATTAGACAATTAGTGTAAGTAAATTGGAAAATTAGATTTGGGTAAAGATTAAGATTACTTACACTGACTCGAGTTGGCTCTGGTGAATTGTAGCAGAATCTGGTCGTCATTTTGGGTAACAAGAAAGTATCTGTTAGAGCAATCAACATAATTGTTGTTGATAATATTGTAATTGGAAAGTTAAGAGAAAAATTAATAATATTTTTTAACATTGTTAATGATCCGAATGTTATGCAAAGGCAAAACGGCGTTACTGGTTGAAGTTTGAGTTGAAAGTGAATTGGCTACTGATCGGTCTGTAATTGTGATTAAACCTCGCTTCGGGGACAAATTAACTTAAAACTCATCAGACTCACTTTTATGAGCAATGGCAATATTAAATTATAACGATTCAACTACAAAAGTATTTGATTTTGTCGCTGTGATTAATGTAATACAAAGATGAATGAATATATTTCCGTTTGATAATTGAATATTTTTTAGGTTAACTAAGCATAAATGGACAATTAGCTAATCTGGACGGTAAGAGTTAATAGATATTTATTAAACCCATTTCGTTGGACGCTTGCTGAGCTTTCATTTAATTTAATCATTAGGGTGTTGTCTGAATTTTGTTGATTAACTGTCTACATTGATCATTGTTAAATTTCATTATGATTCACCTTCACTTTTCAATCTTTTAATAATTTAATTTTGTCAGTTTCCTGTTTAAATATGGTCAATTCAATTGTTATTTATTTAATGAAACCTTCAACAAATCAACCTGATTTTTTTATGCAAACAAACACTTACTCGGTCAAATTAAATCGTGTTTACATTGATTTTGAGATTCTAAATGAAATCTGAGACTAGTTTACATTAATGTTCAAAATAATATTGTAAATTAGTCCAAATTTTTATAATTAAACAAGCTCAATCACTTTAATTTACATTTACGTTGCCAGTAGAAGATGCTGTTTTTAAGATTTAAGTTTTAAGATCAATAGATGGCAGTTAGCCGGCTAACTTTGGGTTAATTTTCACCAGCTGAGGAAACAAATTATGCTTTTCGTCTGTTTTTTGTGCTTATTGGTGAAGTAAGTCTATTTCAGGCGAATCTCAATTATTGTCATCTCTCTGTATGAACTTTTTTTCAAAACTCAGAATATTATCTTTGGCTTATCATTACATTGACATGTTGACGAATGGCTTCTTTTATTGTGATAAATCTTTGTTCTGGTTTAAACCAAAATTTTATAACTTCCAATACAACATTGTCTAATCTTACCTTACCTTATCTTACCTATTTAGATGCTTCGTCCCTAAATATTGAAGATTGAATACTATTGACAGAATTGATTATATCATTATCATTTTTTTTAGAAAGACCACTTTGTTAAAGTTATAAACATAACCTTTTACACTTTTTATATTCATATTATAGTTAAGATATTAATAAATCATTGTCTGTCTCTTGTTCAAAGTCCAAACTATTGTGCTTTTTCTACTTGAAACCATTCGCCTAAAGATTCATTTGTAATTTAAAACCCTAGCGATAATCCATTCTACAATCAAAGGTTATTCCTATTCAATTTTAGCCATCCATTGCATATCATGAAAGTAACTGGTCTTACACGTATGTTATGAGTAAACTCAGCTTCAAAAGTTCCATTCAATTTGGATTTTTAGTGTTAAGCATTGGTATTAAAGCAATTTGCATCCAATACAAATTATTTCGCACCATGTCAGAAGAAAGAATCGGCAACCAATCAACGATGATTTCAGGTCCATCAAGCATCATTAGTAAAGCAATTTTACAGAAAGACAGATTTTCACAGTTTCTTCATGCATTTTTAATATTCATATGTATGGTGAGATTTTTTTATACATCTTATATGGTGTTATTTGACTCTTCATCACTTTATTCACTGCAAAACAATTTAGTCAAATTTGAAAGCCTTTGGAATGCATTTTACTTTGGATACAACTGTTTAATTCTTATTCACGCCTTTTACTCTCGATCGTTGTATGCACAGTTCATGGGGACATTGCATGAAGTACTCGATAACAATTTATTTGTGGCAAATGAGCACATAATCAAAAGTCAAAGTACAATATTGAAAATGTGTGCATACATGTGCGTATATGAATTTACAGCTGATGTTATCAAGAGCGATCCGAAAACAATGCAAAATGATTTTTCAACTTTAAACTATTTCAATATAATTTATCATGGAATACGGTTTCTTGCTATTTTCTCCTGGATTTCAATCGTTCACTTTATAATTGAATCTTGCATGTATCTACAATCTGTATTCATTGTTATTGATAAATACTTGGAATATTATCAATGCAATTTGCATATCATTGGAAGCAATCATCACGTGTTAATGTCCATTCGTTCGCTTTACATGAAAGCAATAATAGCTACTCGGCAACTCGATAAATTCAAAAGATATCTGATATTTGGTTTCTATGTTTATTACACTGGATATTGTTTGACGCTCTTTGGTCGATTCTTTTATGTAGCCAATGGATTAACTGTCGGTAACTTTATAAGGTTCATTGGTGAATCAGCTTATGTTGCTGTAGTGACTTATTATCTGGTCTGTGTTAACAAATTGTCAACCTCTGTCTATGATAGAGTCTATTCATTCACGCTGATGAAAAACAAAACCAATGAGTTCATTCATGAGGTATGTTCAAAACTAAATAATAATCAGTTTTTTAGTCTATTATGGCTATTTTGAACGTTTTCCCCTTTTCTAGTCTCCGATTATTTTATTGGTTTATATTAATAAACATTTCGGTTTCGTACAGGTTAATTTTTTCTTGATACGAATAAATCAACATGATGTTGGCTTCACTTTTGGTGGATTATGTATTATAACAACCAACTTTGTGTCTACCATCCTCACTATTGCACTGACTTTAGGTTTAGGTTTACCAAGTCTTATTTAAATGTACCAACATCTTTGAATTGTAAATTCATGTCGACAGAATTATCGTTATCATTGTGATTTGACTGACTTTATATTTGGTTGCTTTAATCAGGTCCATAACGGCGCTATGCGCAATTATCACAAAAAAACAAAAGCATTTTATTGCCAAGTAATATATGGTTGCAGAATAGTTAAAATGTAAGATTACATTTTAACGATGTGTGTCCAGTTAAGGGTTTTACAATTTATCTTTGTTGTGGTGGTGAGTAAGAAATATGAAAGATGACAAAATTTGGACCCAATAGGTCAAAAATACCCATTTCATCTAAACTAGAAATCTGGATCAAAAAATTTACTTTTTCTAAATTCTATATTTGATTTTTTTATTTACATTTTACTGACGTTAAAGCTTGAGCCTTACAATATTGATAGAGGACGATGAAACTATGACCAATCATTTGACTTTCGTTTCATTACTTGTGACTGGGCAAAGCCAAAACGGATTCATGCTTGAAGTTTGGGTTGAAAGTGAATTTGCTACTGATTGGTCTGATTGGTGTTGTTCTAATTTTATTGATTAACTGTCTACATTGATCATTGTTAAATTTCATTATGATTCACCTTCACTTTTCAATCTTTTAATAATTTAATTTTGTCAGTTTCCTGTTTAAATATGGTCAATTCAATTGTTATTTATTTAATGAAAACCCTCAACAAATCAACCTGATTTTTTTATGCAAACAAACACTTACTCGGTCAAATTAAACCGTGTTTACATTGGTTTTGAGATTCTCAATGAAATCTGCGACTAGTTTGCTGCTAGTATGTAAAATACGATTTCAAATCAGTCCAAATTGTTGCAATTAAAGACGGCCAATCACTTTGATTTACATTTCAATGCGTTTTCAGTAAAAGATGTTGTCTTTCAAGATCAATAGATGGCAGTTAGCCGGCTAACTTTGGGTTAACTTTCACCAGCTGATGAAACAAATTATGCTTTTCGTCTGTTTTTTGTGTGATTTGTGCTTATTGTGTTTTTAGATTGTGCCTTTATTTTCAAAATGACTGAGCCGCAGTTTTGTCTCAAATGGAATAATTTCCATACTAACTTAAGTGATGTATTTCATAACATGCTTCTTAATGAAAGTATGGTTGATGTTACTATTGCATGTGAAGGAGCCAGTCTGAAAGCTCATAAAATGATTCTAGCCGCATGCAGTCCTTTCTTCCAGAGCCTTTTTATTTCAAATCCGTGTAAACATCCGATTGTTATCCTCAAGGATATACGATTTGTCGATCTCAAGGCAACTATAGACTTTATGTACAAAGGTGAAATCAATGTTACTCAAAGTCAGCTGGGCTCTGTCCTTAAAGCTGCTGAAACTCTCAAGATTAAAGGCTTAACTGACGTTGTACAAAGACATCGAGACCAGAATCCAATTGAGAACGAACCAGACAATATTATCACACCTGACAATCGCGATACTCATCTTCACGATTCCTCTCCACATCATGATGTGCCTATGGTCACTGTCACTGAAACGGCAAATATATCTCAGTTAATGCTTGGTAAGAAATTGATATTGAAAAAGAATACAAATCACGTTAGATTTAAAAGACGATTGTATACTTATCATCATTTTCACTCTCCATCACAGAACCTTTGACCAGTAACCAACTTCCTGGAGTCAAACGTAAATCTATCATGCAAAGAACGTCCGCTTTCGCCAGAGTACAAAGATATCGAGATGAAACTTTTTACGAAATTAATAATGTATTACACTGTAAAGCTTGTGGAGAGATCCTTAATCATAAAAAACTATCAGTTATAAAACATCATATTGAAAGTCAAAAGCATGAATTAAATAAAAAAAGGATGAGTAGTTCGAGTCAAACATAAACCGGAGCAAATAATTATACTTTTATAACAATTAAAGTAAAATTGTCATACATTCTCACCATGGACCTGTTTTCGTTTCGTCGATTTCACTTGGTTATAAACATTGAAAATGAATGATTTATTGGTGTTGAGAAAATGTCATATCACTCCATCAAAAATACTCTCGACAATCAACTTCGGGTCTCAGGCATAAATATTAGTGCAGTGATATTAACAGTTGTCTCCTACTTCGATAATTATTCAGCATATAAAACATTGAACAGTATCATTTTGATTCCTTAAGGTTAATTGGTTAGGATTGTAAGAATATATTTTACGGACGGCACTCAAATATTTTTATCTCTATCTGTATTTCGGTGAGAAAAAAAAGTATCAAAACAAGTCAAATGAATATGATTGATTTAAAAGATCTGATTCATATTTTTTAAGTGAAAACCACCAAAAAGAGAAATAACTAATGTTGCAAAGTTCAGAATGAGAGGGACTCATGTCAAAATGACAACATCCATGTTACATTGGAAAAAATAAAAGTCAAAATAAAAAATTCAAATCACTAAAACTTCTATGCAATTAGCAACAGCTTGATTCCGGATACAATGATAAATGTAAAAAACGTAAACAATGTAAACAATGAAATGACCACCACTTAATTACTTCAAAGTCATTTTTAATGATCTTTGCTTTATCAATATTTTAAGCGAGACTAGGCAAAATTTTTTCAGTGAAATTTTTTTTTTAAATGAAGCCACATATTATATAATACCGATCATTTGCAAATACTAGTATTTTGCGATCTTATTATCTCAACTAACTTGCAAATATCAACTGATTGTTTACTGTGATACATTGTATTACATGATTTAACTTTCTGTCCACTTTCATCATCTATTTATTTAACAACCGCTAATTAACCTTTTCTTTTATTTTCATCTTCCCTTTTACTGACCATTTGGTGAAACGTGAAAACACTGACAAGGAGTTGAACATTGTACATTTACAGTACCTTTTACTTAATTTTTTATTTTTAAATTCATTCTAATTGTTTTCGTCTACAACTTTTCATATGGTTGTTCCTCCTACTGTGTTTACCTTTACTCTCATTTTTCCCATCTCTCACAACATATAACCTTCATTATGCTAATTGTTCATCATTCTTCACCAAATCCACCTCCAAAGTTACCATAAAAAGCAAGCACATCTTCAACGATAACTAAAGTTTCAGCATATATGATCAGATTATGATCAATGGTGTTCGTGTTGTAACAAAATAAAATAGCTGAATGAATAAACTATGAAACGACAAAAGTAAGCGAGAATAACAAAGCAAAAGCAAGCAAGAAAACATTGTTGACTCTAATAGATCATTGATTAATTGCAACTTTCATACGATACAATTGAAAAAATATTTTTCTTACGTTGTTTGGGTACACAAAAATTGCTTGTTTGATTCAATAGCAACGAAAAATTGGTCCAAATCATTGAGCAAATCAGTCTTTTATATTCAATGCAACCTCTCCTTCACCATCAATTGTTAGTCAGGTTTTACATAAATTATTATGGTAAAGTTTAGTGGTTTTTTCATCAATTATTTGTGTATTTGTGTGAGTGTGACTGTATGTCTATTTTTGAAAATGGGTTTTACTCTCTCTCTCTCCTTTCTCTGTCTGTGTGAGTGTGTAAATAACCAGTCATCAACAACAATAACAACAGAAACAACCTTCTAACAAAGTACCAAAAAAGAGGAGCCGAAAAGGTATTACAAAAGGTAAAAAAGACAATCCTAGTTTTGCCATTATTCATTATCATAGAATCAATTTTTTTGTGATTCATTGGATAAATTCCTAATTTTAAATGGAAGATCAGATCAAGTCAAAATATTCTTTCCCGGATCTTCGCAATCAACACCCAATCAATTAATCAACGTAAACCCAGAGTATAAGATAAAAATTAAAAGACAAAATTTGATCTCATTCAGCGATTGTAAATATCCACCAAATTGCGGCTAAAATTTCTGAACAGGCGATGATTTTTATGATTAAATGATTGGCATTACGCTGTAATCAATCTTAGGTGGAGGCTTTACCATACCCAATCCATTGACGGTATAAACCAGTATTTAATCTATGAGAGTTTCAGGTTTGGGTTAAAAAAAATAAAGTTACAAGTTATGCAGGTTTAGCGAATGCAAAGAATTCAGAAATGTTGGAAAAACTTGTCAATTATTGTACTTACTGGTGTTAATAGAGTAATTATGACAGGTTCGATTTTTACAGGATTTAGATAATCAAATGTTGAAACCGTCATTTGGTTTATCTGTCATCGAAATTGAGATCACCATCATCCTAATCATGCCTAAATCCTGTTCATCAACGCCATCAACAACTTGTAAAGTAACAGGTTACAATAGGGATGAAAATATATATGTGGGCAAAGTAAAAAAGAAACTAACGACAGGTACATTTTTTGAGAAGCAAGGTTAACATATTTAAAGTGATTTTTGTTGCCGAAAACAAAGGTGAATAAGAGATGAAAATGAAAAGATGAAGGCGAAGGCGAAGGAGATGAAAAAGATTGGCGAAGATTGAGGTAAAAAGGAGAGAGAGAGAGAGAGAAAAGTAAAGCAATGAAAAGAAATATTTTTTTCCGGCTTAGGTCCATTGTGACCTGGTTTATTTTTTGGCAACTTTACTATGGACTTAAAACAAGCTCTTTGTTATTAAGTTT
Source organism: Tetranychus truncatus (assembly GCA_028476895.1). Taxonomy (NCBI): domain Eukaryota; kingdom Metazoa; phylum Arthropoda; class Arachnida; order Trombidiformes; family Tetranychidae; genus Tetranychus; species Tetranychus truncatus. The sequence continues at coordinate 15,077,415 of CM052062.1, forward strand.
CACTGTGAAATACAAAAGGCTAGTTTTGGCGAGTTAAAAGATTGATTCAAGACAATTTGGTTTCTTACCTTTACCTTTCAATCCTTACTCTTACTTTTTTTGCTGCTTGTTTCCTTGTTGATGTTAAATCCTTTTCAACTTTTACCTTTCACCATTTAACTGGTAACCTTTACCTACTTTAAAGATTTTCTTAGGCTTGTCACAATGTTTATTTTTCATATCTTACACTTCAACAGGTATAACCTCTTATTATCCTTATTACTACTCTTTGGCTTCTTGGTCATCGTCTTTTCCTTTGAGACTTGACATTCCAAACTTTGACCTTTTTCTTTCAAACCTTTTTGCCCTATTATTAAGGCGACCTTTCGTCATTATTATCTTCATCATCAAGTATACATTTATTTGTCCACTCCTTGATTCCTTAATTACTAATCATCAATCTAAATCTGGATACGGTTTAGCATCAGGGCTTATTTTAACAAGCAAATGTCGCCAAAATCCAAAGACATTCTTTTTTATCCAAACCAGTTTACGGAAGCTCACCATTTTAACACCGAAACTGTAATTAAAAGTAGATTTATTAATGATTGACAGTAAATTGTTTCATCAGAAGGGAAAAATATAGATTTATCAGTCTTAAAAAATAAAAGCAAAAATAGACTCAACTGGATTTGTTGTCTAAGGCTTACAACTTAAGTAACTCGTTTTAGTTTTTATGTATCAATGGATTTTATTTGCTTACCTTTTGGCTTTCCTTTTTTACCTGCACTTTATCCTTATTTAATACAGTTGTTGGTTAATTTAGATTGTATTTTACATTGAAGTGTTACAGTTATTGTGGACCACCATTTTAAACAATATTGGATATCCAATAAACTTAACTTGTCATCTCAATCTGACTCCATTTGGCTTTTGTTTCTTTATTTTCTTTATTGTCTCCTTTGATTCCATAAATTATTCTTTCAGATTAAAAATTTCTTTGCTATCTGAGAAAACGATTAAATCTTGAAAACACATTACTTTGGATTTAATTCTTTAAGCATTTCATGATTTTATCATCTTGTTGCTTTATTGGTCGAGACCTTCGATCATTTTTTTATAACATTAATATTAAGGCATGAATAGTAACGGAATAACTTGGATTATAAGTAAGATGGTGACAATCTGTTAAAAGATTTTCAAAACTACTCTGAATTTGAATGAAAAAATGAATTTGGTTGGTTAATATAATTTTAATTAGTTAATTAATAGGCACTTTAAGAAACATGTTTTTATGACTTTGCGATTTCAAGTTAACAGTTACTTTGGGCTTTTTTTGGCCAGATGGAGCCAGGAGAAAGAGTCACTATTTGGGGAGAGAGAAGAAAAAGTTGAGAAAAATTCTTCTTCTCTTACAAGTTGAACAGTGAGAAACTTCTCAAAAACTTACAACTGTGAGAGTAAAAACTTTAAACACAAGTCTTACTTTTTTTTGCAAACAATTTTCACAGACGTATTAATGGAATATGTTTAACTCAAAAATATGACAAACAGTGAATTAAAAGTGTATACTGTGATAATATTGACTTTATGGTTAACAGGTGATTTAGTGAATTTTGTTTACTGTGATTCTAAGGATGCACCTTCAACACATGACGACAGTGATTCAACACAACCTTCGTTATTCCATCTTATAACAAAGTTAAAAATGATAGCCTCTTCTGATCATCTTAAAGTTAATGATACTCTTCTACCACATCGTCGATATAACTTGGACTCTGGTGATGATGAAGATGGCTATGATAGTGAAACAAGTGGTGATGATGGTGAGACAAGTGGTGATGAAGAATATTTAGAAGGATCAGGTGATTCTGAACATTCTGGTTCTTCTGAACCCTCTGTACCTATTGAGCCCACTGTACCTTCTGTTGGAAATTCATTAACTGTTAAACCAATTGTTGTAAATATTTTAATTGTAGCAATCATATCAATTGTAAAGAACTCAAATTTCATCCCAGGTTTATCATTTGGCTGAAAAATTGGAAATTTTAGATGATTTGTCCTCAGAAATGCTTCTTTGGATGAGATTCTCATTTTTGGTAACCTGTTTGGTTGCTAATTGAAAGTTAAATGCAAATCGCAATTCATTTTTAACTCCTTCCCAAAATGATACCTAAATGTTGAATATAAGAAAAAGAGAAATAATTGTGTAAATAAAATTTTTAAGGTACAAATACCTGAATAAAATGAGTTTTAAAAAGTATCAGTAAATAATTAATTACAGGGTCATTGGATGTATTCCATAATTTAGTGAATAGTTCACAGAAAGCAATTAATAGTGCAACTCCACAACCAATCAGAAGGACAATAAAAGCACCACCAACATTGATTAATTTGAATGATGTAACTGCTGCTGAGGTATCGGCTTTAGCAGCACAAACACCGCCACCATTACGCTGTTTCCACCATCTATCATAAAGGACTCTTAATTGTCCAGATTCTTGTAATGCTAATAAACCTTGATTTAAGATACGCAATAAAGGTGAGTTTCGTTTAACCGCTATACCATAACCTTTATGATCAAGTAGTCCACCAATTTTAACTATTGAACAATTACGTTCCAACTTATAATCAATGGTAGCTGATTCCATAAAAAAGGCATAGTCAAAATCACTTTCTCTGACCCTCTCTTCGCCTTCATCATTTGTACTTGCTAACCACTCTGGATGCTCCATCATCCGATTATAAATCTCACGGTAAATTGGATCGTTTGAATCTTTGAAAAAATTCAACGTTGAGCCACTTGATTTGCATCCAAATTTGATCGCCTGTACTTCTGGTGTATCCAGTGTAATCAAATCCTTAGCACTTGAAAATGGATAATTGAAATCTTCTATTGTCAAAGAAGCAGCTAAATTGGCAGTGTAACATGAGACGAGGATAAGAGTGAAAAAATACCAAACACCGGCTAACCAACGAGTTGATAGAGTCCTGCAGATGAGATGAGAACCATTAGTTCAATTGGTATAATTGGCAATCATTTTTGTAAATCAAGATCTTATTACATGTTATCAGTAAAGATTATCGTTTAAAATCTGTGAAAACTGTCAGGAAAGGAATTACCTTGGTGCAATCTCGGAACCCTGTTGCATAAGAGCTGCTACAATGAACCAAAAAGCGTTTGCTCGAGTTAAATCGTTTTCGAGGATGGGCTCATCTTGGCGACATGGATAAGGATTAACCCACTCATAAGGTGATAATCGCCCGATAACATGGAACGAGATGGAAACAGCGATGATGGTGAAAGTAATCATACACCAAACAATCTCGGAGAATGGCGATAAAAAGCCAAACAATTGAGTTTCACTTTTGGTTATTTTTTTAAATAAAACGGATATTCCAGTGTTGATGAATGGATGAGTAAAATCAACAACCTCTGATCTGCCCGCAGTAATTGTTAAATCAACTAAAGCAAGATGTGCACGATCAGAGGTAATCTCACCCAACATCCCGGTACAGGTCATACTAGTTTTATTACAATCACCATAAACCTTACTATCAAACAGGTTAATCTCATAATTGAAACCTTGCAATTTGGATAACTCTTCAACCAAATCGATAACGTATCCTTCATACTTTTCATTTCCCTCCAAGGGTCTCCGATCATTCTTAATCATGGTGTAACCTTTTTCCTCCACAGTAACCACTTTCAACATTCGGTCTTTGATTGCGTTTTCACTGGGATTATAATATTTCGGTTGTTTATTTTCAATCTCAAGGCCTTTCTTATTGATATCTGACCAAAAACCCAGCTAATGAAATTAAGAAGAGAAAAAAGAAGAGAAAAATAATTAGAAAAAACAATGTTATTTAAAGATGTTATTTTTTCAAGACAAGAAAAAACAATCAACAGTAAGTTATTAATTTTAATCTTGGCTGTGATTCAGATTTGATCATTTGTAGACACCAACGAGGCAGCAAATTAAGATCAAAGTTCATTGTTAATGTTTACATAATTGAATAACTGAAATATGTGTGTTCCTACTCAATCATACACTAGTTAAAAAATTAAAGTATCTAATCACAGTTAATAATACAACTATCATGTAATTGATCAAAGATTCAAATATAAACGTCTGTTTGTCTGAAAAAATCAACATTTCCATCTCCTTAATTATTTTAATTAATATTGATTGCGAATAATTTTATATTTAATTTCCTAAGTCCGTCAGGTATACACGTGTGGTTAATATCATCACAATAGGTGTAATGTTATTTTTACTGAACGTGGATTCATCATCAATATCATCAGCGTTATCTTCATTCACCTACTTTGGCAAGAGTTGCTTTTGAAAGTAAAAATTTCATCATGATTTTTTTTCAGTCAAAAAAAAATCTACAAATTCACCCATGACAATGGTTTGGATGAAAGCCATGAAGACGTAAATTTTTAAGGGAAGAATGCAAAACTGTTTTTCGCTTCTTCTGGTTCTTTTGAAGATCATGTTTTTAGGATAAGAGGATATTATTATGATGGCGATGATAACAACGCTGATGATGATGGTGGTGATACAAACAAAGCTGATCTACTTTAACGTCAATTGACACTAGAAACGGGATAAATGAAGAAGTGAACATTTCATCATTTAACTTATTGCTCCTTGAAAAGTGCTTGTTAGAGTATCAATTGTCACAAGGTATGTAGGATAAAGCAGTGAATAGATGCTGTAAAGATGATCATGTTAAAAGTGATGGGAGGTAAGTTTTGCGTAGGTGAGTCTAAAACCATATCCGGGCCATGATTTGCAAGGTTTTTTGAGTTATTTTTTAATTTAAGGTAAGGTTGAAAAGTAACAGCAATCACTGTGATTACTATTGTTAAAAAGGTTTTCTAGTTACTCGATTAGGAAAAGAGAGAGAGAGAGAGAGAGAGAGAGAAAGAGATGAAGGTAAGAGCAGGTAAAACTTCTTCGGCAACTTGGTGTGGTCACTTGGCATTGTGGCCTCTAGCAAAATAGCCTTAGGCTTTACTCTCTTTGTCTCTATAACGTTTTGAATGTAGTTTTTGGCTTGCTTGGCATTCCATCTCCTCATTGTGCATTATTGTTACCAAGAAGAGTAAACATGCAATAAATAAAAAACAATTAGTGAGTAATTGGAAGAAATCATTTAAAGTGAATAAAAAATTTGGCAAAACAAAATTCGAACCAATAATCTAAATGATTTTTCTTTCGAATCAGAGTTCATTGAGAAACAACAACACACATAATTGGATCATCTTTCATTTTTGACCAACTTTTTGGTAATCTAATCAAATCTATTCTGAATCTTTACAGAATAACCATTTAACAGGATATTTGATAACTAAATTTTTCAAGTCAATGCTCTAATGTGTGAATGTTTTTGCTTTTCGGTTGTAGCTTACACGATTGAATCCTTCATTGGAAAGCTCATACAGGTGGAGGACAACATTGGAACGATAGCCTTCTTCATCGAAAAATAATCTTCCAGTTACACCGTCCATCTGAAACATGAAATTAAGTTGAATGGATTAGACGTGAAAGGTTAATTTGTTGGATGGTTGTAAGATTGTCTTTGATAATTAACGGAAGTTGCGAAAAGATGAAAGACTAATCAAGCTACTCAGGTTTAAAGTTTATCGGTATTTGTGAATAGCGAACACTATAATTAGAGTAATTTTAATGTTATCATGCTGAGTTTGTTTCCTCAAACGATCGGTTGTTCCTCCTTTTTTTTATTATTGCAAACATATGACTACAATTTTGGTGAGATTTTAAACCCAACTTTCCAGTTCAATGGATACACAAAGAAGCTCTCTCAGCAGGATGATGCTCTCTATGAAAATTTAGCTTATCTTTTCATCTAACGAAGTAGTTTAAACAAGCTAAATAAGATGGGAAACGCTCTCACAATATGACTAACTTCAGGTTTCGTTGTTAACTTGATTTTTACATCAACATTTCAACAGACATTGAATTTGCAAATTCCCAAGTAATTGAAATGTGTTCAAGTTAAAGCAAAAATTTCCCTTTATTACTTTCCTTTTTTCTTCAACCTTTTCTTGCCCTGATTCTTGTCCCAGAGTAGTCACACGATTATCCCTTAATTAGACGCCAGCTTTATTAGCTATTAGTTAATTATCAGACCTCTACAGAGACATAAACACAGTGACATACCGGATTAGCGGTAAGGAAATTTAATATTGACGTCCCTTGTGACCAGGTAAGTGGTTCTTCGCAGGAAAGTGAGGTTGGCTCGACTTGCATAGTTTTTTCAGCTTCCTTGATGGCATTTGAAACAAGAAGCACAGCATCATAAACTAATCCAGTCTCTGTCTGAGTAAAGGAAGAAAAAGAGAAGAAGAGAAGAGAATACGAATATTAGAAAATCATTAAACCACTTAGAAACTGAAATAATAAAAGAAATTGCATATTAACATAGATCATAATCTTTTCCAGCTATTAATGTGTTATATTGCGTAAAACTAGAAAGCTTCACTGATATTATAAAAAAATTTTAACTGCTAACAACCATTTCGTCTATTATGGCGTTTATTTTCAAACATCAATTAACATAATAATAGACTGTGAGGTTTAAACGGCAACTGCAATAACAACTTGTAATGTCATCATTGTTTTTGGTCTGTGTTGTGATTGCATTTCATTAACTTAAATTGACGGCATTTCAATTTAACCTTAAAGTTGTTCGATGTTTCCGACGGTTCAATTCCCATCTCTAGGGCCAGGTTTTCCCAATCGTGAATAAATTGACGAGATTCTTCACTGTTTGTGTCTACTATCCTATAGGAATGTATTTTAGCTCCACTGTACTTAAAATCTTTCAGGTCAATGGCATGGAGATCCTAGAAAAAAAATATGTGAAACAATGCATTAATTCACTTTTCGTTTGTCAGATGATTGTAATAACTTTTTTTCTCTATGTTGACCACTCACCAAGGAAGTAAGGATAAAACTGTATTCATCTGTCATTAATCCGATTTGTTGGCCCTGATGATGAAATGAGATGAAGTTTGATCAGCAAGCGTTTCTTAGATTCATGTTATGATATCAGGTTTAAAATTGTGGGAAGATCTTAAGAAAATACCTGCTTAAGTGCATCATATAAATTGTCAGATTTAACATGAAGAATTATGTTCTTGTACTGACTCCGTCGAACCAAACCAAAAGTATCTCGGTACGAGTCAACTGATGAGAACTGGTAGACACCGATTGTCCAATCAAGACGATTAACTGGGAAACCAATCATTTGTTCATATTCCTTCTGTGTTTCCTTGAATAATTCATTGACAAACGCAGTGTCTACCAATTACAATTGGTATTTGAAGAGTTTTAGATTTTGATTTGAAATAAAAGAAGCAGAAGCAAAAGTCAATTAATTTAAGCAGGTTTCTTGTTGAACGATACAATCAGGAGAGTGAAAAAAACAAAACATTATCAAAGAAGGTTTCTTCAAATCACGAATATTACCTTCATCATCTTCAAATAAAACAGCAAACTCTTTCCAACCAAGTTCAATGATTAAATCTATAGTGGCATGAGCTATACGAAGTGGATGAGGATACAGATTAATTGAAAAGGTGCCCATTGATTGTCTCCAATCATAACGGGTCCGAATATGAGGTATCTCATAATTATCACAAATTGCTTCAATATGATGAGAACAAGGTGAACTCGTAGTGTCAATAATAGCTGCTACTTGTTCCTGCAGCAGTTTACACACTTAACACATCAGACCAATCAATAAGTCAATTTAAAAAAGAGATGGAGATGATAGTGAAATGGCCGATAGTTGGCAGATGATTATAGAAAGACGGCGAGAAGATAAAACCATTAGTGAATTTAATAAGATGGGATGAAACTTGAACAGGAAAATAATTTATGCAAATGATATTATGACCAGATAAAAGTGCTTACCATTTGATTGAGCCTGATAACTATCAAAGTATGAAACATTGTACTTAATTCCTTGGACTGTGGCTGATGAAAATCGGTTAAAGTCATTTAAAACCTTTTGGATGGCAACTTGAAAAGCTAAATCCTGATCCAATGAGTTAACGGTGAACAAACCGCCTAAACCGAAAGAAACGAAACAAAGCAAAGAGAAATGACGTTAAAGTGTAAACAGTTATCTTAATTGAATCGTTGATAAAGAAAAGAAATTGAAAAAGACAGCGAAAGATTATCAAATAGTAAATGATATAAGATGACACAGAGTTAGTTACAGAATCCAGATTTTCCAAAACAAGTTGACCTAATGTGTCAACAATTATAATAGCTAAAAACTGATAGACTTGAATATGACGATTGGAGTCACTGTGTTAAATTAGAAACTGTTACAAGTGTCATTACTTTGCTAAAAGACGTTAACTTATAAGCTCATTACAGATAACCTAATAAATCATATTTTGAAAACAAAGCATTTAGAATCCTTAACTAACTTATTTTGCTATCAAGTTAGATCATTTTGGAGCTCATGAGAAGGATTCCGAGCCTTCTAGCCATATAAGGCATCTTGTAACTCGTTACAATAAATCATGTAATTCGTTAAACAATGTCATGTTTTCATATTAGAGATACTACATATTCAACTTTAACTCTTTAGAGGAATCTTAAAAGGGTTACTTACCAATGTTCAAGGTTTCAGGTAATCCAAATCCAGATTGAATCACAGTTAAAAGGAGTAAAAATTTACCAATTATTTGAAAATTCATTTGTTTAATTGTGTTGTCTTTATTACAATAGAGGTTGAACATAGTTAAATTTTAGTTATCTCATTCTGTTTTGATACTTTAACCATAATGTGTATTTTTGGTTATCTAACAAAAGAAAACTTTCATCCGATTCTTCCCTTATCCTCATCATTTCTCGAAGTACATTTAGACTTACGGTTTTGGTGCAGCATCTTCCATCGTTCAAAGGGAGACAAAAACAGACAGAGGAAAACGGAATACATAAAAGACAGTTAGATGAGAGTAAAATTGAGAATAAAATGAAGAGGAAAGATGAATAAAAATCTTTCTGTCTATTTTGAATCATCTCCAAAAATTCATCTCAAGCAGATTCCACTAACTTTGTCAATGAGTTTTTGTTGAACAGGCAAAGTCTTTTAATTACAGAATCAAAAATTCAAATTCTTGACTGGTTCAGTTTTCCTCATTATCATTAATCTTCATTTTACTCGCTTTTGTTTCTGCTCAGTTTAATGTGATTTTCAAACAAGAAAATTGGTTATTGTGTGTGATTTTAACGTGTTTATTTATGTTTAAATTAAGAATCGGATAGAATGTCGAAAATCCAGTTTAAATTTGGATTAGTTTCACATCGTTGATTCTAATTGATTGTTTAACCTGATGATGCTCATCTAATTTAATTGTAAATTTTGTTACTCAGTTTACTAATTGTCTTCGGTTTGTTGATTTCATAAGCAAACTTATTGAAGAAGCTTGATTAACGTTTTTTGATACCAATCTTCATAATGATAGGTTGGTTAATTAACAAAACGAGCCAAGAATTGTTTGAATAAAATTTATTTTCATACATTTTCATGGGATCTTAGAGATTATTATCAGATAAATTGTTGACTCGGATAAACAAGTTAAATCATTTGCATAAGAAACAGTGGGTAAACTTCATTTAGATAAAGATTTTTACAAAGATGCTCACAATTAATAATCATTTGATTAGAGAAATATTTCCCTTAATTTCAATTTTGAAGTTACACAAGACTAGATTTAATAAAATAATCATGATATTTTGATTTATCATCTTCGAAATTAAAGGATAAAATTTCATTTGCAAGAGCATTAATTCATTTGACTGATGTAACAAAAAAAAAACAACAAAAGATTAAAATAGAGATTAATCATGATAGTAATCATGTTCCATGTATCCATAAAGCTCATTAGCAAGCTAATTTATAGGAATATTATGATTATAAAGAAATTTTATATTCAATTTATCATCAATTCATTAATATCGTAGGTCAACAATCTTGACTGCCGCTTTGTCTTCAAAAATAACATGTTTGCTTTCTTCATAAATTGGTGGTGAAGTTGGGTGTGGATGAAAACCAGTAGTTTTACACTGGGCAATGAAATCAACTCCATAATCATTGGTCAATGAAAAAACACCAACTTCACCAAATTTAGGTGCACATACTATTGCTATTGCTTCAGGCAACATTAATTGGTATGAACAGTGGGTATGTAGATCGATTGATGACATGAAAGAGCTTTGAGATGGGTGTGTATGGATCCAGCCTAGGGTTATTAGATCATGTTCATCTTGATAAAGAAATAATTTCTCTTCATCTTCGGTTAAACATGAGTCACTGGTTCCCCTTTGAGGTGGTATTAATACATGAGTTATGGTGAAATTATTCGAGGTGATTCTACCAGCAAGAATACCACAGGTTTCAATATTTCTTTCAGTATTAGATTTTGCGAGCTCCAAAAATTTCAAAGTTAATGCTCCTGGAACAATTATTTTTCTGAACCCTTCATTTCTTTCCAATGAAAATAGACCGTGAGGTTTGTTGGAACGGTCAATCATTGGAGTGCCTGTTTCATTGAAAGATTCTGGCAGAGAAAATTGACTATTTCTTTCTACGGGTGTGGTGGCTGGCGTTGCAGTTGGAGACGAGGAAACCATTAATGACATTGGGTTTGATTTATCAGTATCTTTAGGAGTTTGCCTCTCTTCCATTTCAGACAATTTGGATTGTATCTTTTCAGCTAAGCGATCTTCTAATGATTTTTGGAATTCCAGCCGTTTTCCTTCAGACCGGCGAGCTTCAGCTTCTTCCTCTTCTTTCTTTTGTTGCGCCTTTAATTAGATAAAGAAACATAAATATAAGAATACATTATAGTAAGAGGCAGTAGAATATAATGCAAAATGATTCAACTTACCCTTTTTTCGAGAATAGCAAGGTATTCTTCTTCATATTTGCTTTTAAGTTTATTCTTCAAATCTTCGAGAACGGGGAAAATATCTTTGCAAGTTTTAATTACTGCACTTTTTTGAGCTGGATCAGCCTCTTTATATTGTGGATGTTCTCGAATTTTTTCAAGAAATAAAGTCACATATCTCATGTACAAAATATATACTTTTTCGTAATTACGTTCCTTTAAGAAAAGCCTGCCCATCCGAAGCATTTCATTCCCAGAGTTGAAATATAATCGTATTTGGAAACTACTATCAATAGAGACTTTCCCACTGAGATCATTTAAGGCTTTAAGACGAACATCAGGGTGAGAAGGGTCAAAAGAAGAGCTGGCCATTATGTGAGTTGTATAAATAGATTAACTGCCAACTAGATTAAAAGCACAAGAAAAAAGAATAAAAAAATTAACAATTTAGACGAGCTATTACTGTTGTATGCCTACGATTAGTTAGCTTTAAACGTACACAAAGTATTCATAAAAGATTAAATCTTGGAGCAATTTGAGGCCAAGTTAATACAGCTCATCGGAATTACACACGATTAGATCAATAACACCAATGGAAATTGAAACGCATACATTACTTAATGTCAAGTCAAAATCGACTGTAAATAATGTTACAGCTGTCAGCTGTCAGATGATTTTTTTTTCCTTATCCGATAGATGGCCCTCTCTTCAGCGATATTTGATACGGATTTGATACAACAAAATAGTATCGATAGTTTTAGACTTTTTGACAACATGGCAATGAATCAATGCCAATGATTCAGCGGAAGTCGATTAGATTGCCAATTTATCAGTTTTAATTGTTCATTATATAATTTTGTTTCTTGATTGAAATTTCTAATCAATTATTCATTCTTACTTTGCTGTCTTCTTGGTTGCCGATTTAAAACAATGACCAGTAGTAGTGTTTCCGAACCTGGAGCTGCTCCACCATCAAAAGGTGTCTTTGATAAATTAATATTAAAGGTTAACTTAGCTGATGATTATCGTTTAGTACCTCTTAACAACGAGGATATCACTTACGATGAGTTAATAATCATGATGGAACGGCTGTTCAAAGGAAAATTGGGACCTAAAGATGATGTTTTAGTGAAGTTTAAAGACTGGGATGGCGATTTAATCACTATAACTGATGACGCTGACTTGAATTTCGTTATCCAATGTTGCAGTCATGCTACAATCAATACACTTCGTATGACGGTTTTTATCAAAGAAGAGCCGGTGGCAAGCAGCAATTCTAAAAAGCAAAATACTGAACCTCAAGTCGCAAATGGAGAGACCCAAACGGTAAATCAATCAACAGAGCAGCCTGCGACCATCCAACCGTCAGTGCAACATTTATCGACTGGTTTCAATAAAAAAGCTGCCAGCCTTACTGGACCTTCAAGTTTCCAAATTTGTCCTCCTATGCCACAAGGTCCTCCTCCTCCTGGTTCATCATCTGATTTTTCAAATCAACCTTTAGGACCTCCTAGACATGGTGGTGATCTTTTTGGCCAACAACAGTCTCAGCAACAACAACAGTCTCAGCAGCAACAACAGTCTCAACAACATCAGCAGCCACAGCAACACCAACAGCATCAACAGCCGCAGCAGCATCAACAGCATCAGCAGCCGCAGCAGCATCAACAGCATCAGCAGCCGCAGCAACATCAACAGCATCAGCATTATCAACAGCAACAAGGTCCACCGCTAGGTCCACCTCAAGGTCCTCCACAAGGTCCTCCACAAGGGCCACCTCTTGGTCCACCGTTAGGTCCACCGTTAGGCCCACCGCAAGGATCATCGCAAGGGTCATCGCAGGGTCCATCTCAAGGTCCACCCCTAGGTCCTCCATTAGGTCCACCACTCGGATTACCACTTGGACCACCCCTTGGTCCACCATTAGGCCCACCACTAGGCCCTCCACAAGGTCATCTGCAAGGTCCCCCTCAAGGTCCTCAGCAAGGTCCACCACAAGGCCCACCACAAGGTCCACCACAAGGCCCACCGCAAGGCCCACCGCAAGGTCCACCGCAAGGCCCACCACAAGGTCCACCGCAAGGCCCACCGCAAGGGCCACCTCAAGGTCCACCCTACCAGCAACATCAGCATCAACAAGGACCGCCGATGTATTTAAAGCGAGGATATCCTCCTGTCAACGGATATCAATGGCAATAAATTTTATTGACCTAACTATCTTATTATTATTATCTTATTAAATATTGTATTAATCTAAAAAATTAAAAATATTTCAACAATCTTTAATAGCAAAAAGTATTATATTTTAATTCTGAAGAATTTTTCTTAAAACTTTGCAAACTGGATCTTTTGCTAAATAGTGCGAGTAAAAAGAGTACAGAAAGAGTAGTTATATCACTTTTTGATCGGTAGTTTCACTTTTTCGATGATGCAACTCAACTCGTTAGGAGACGGACCCTTAAGATTTGCGCGCGCTCAGCTGGTTCAACAATTTTTTAATTCGTCGCTTTCTTATTGTGTTTATTGTTGATTCTTATTAATTCAAAATAAAATGTCTACTCAACCATCATCTTTACCCACTTTGGCTAGTCAAGATCTACCAGAGTCAAAGTTCACTATTCTGATTGCTAGTGATATACATTTGGGATATGCTGAAAAAGATGTCCTTCGAGGTAAATATTCTTTCATTGTCCATTTTTCCTTTTATTTAATTTCTTTTTAAACGTCTAAATTTTTGTCATTTCAAAGGTGATGATACTTACACAACGTTCGAAGAAGTACTTCAAATCGCTCGAGCGAAGGATGTTGACTTCGTATTGCTCGGCGGAGACTTATTTCATGAAAATAAACCATCGTCTAAAGCTATGACCCGGTGTGTCGAGCTACTCAGAAAATACTGTTTAGGCTCTAAAGATATTCCTATCAATGTTGTCAGTGATCAAGAAGTAAATTTTAATCATAGCTATTTTCCTGTTGTTAATTATGAGGATGAAAATTTAAAGATATGTTTACCTGTTTTTTCTATTCATGGGAATCATGACGATCCTGTTGGGAAAGAACCTCTTTGTTCTTTGGACACTCTTAGTGCAATGGGTTTAGTGAATTTTTTTGGAAAATATGTCAATATTGAAAAAATAGATGTGCAACCATTGCTTTTGGAAAAGGAGGATAATAAAATTGCTTTATATGGCCTCGGTGCAGTTCCAGAAGAAAGACTTCATCGTTTATTTTTACAAGAACGAGTTGATTTTATACCTCCTGAGGGTAATATAGAACGGTGGTTTAAAATCTTTGTTGTTCATCAGAACAGGGTCGCTCATGGAACTAAATATTTACCTGAAAAGTTTCTTGGAACTTTGCCCGATCTTGTTGTTTGGGGACATGAACACGAATCTTTTACTGAAATGGATTTAAACGAAGAGAATCAATTTTATGTCTATCAACCTGGTAGCACTGTTGCCACATCTTTATGTCCTGGTGAGTCAGCTCCTAAACATGTAGGTTTAGTTCATATTTATTATGATGCTGAAAATGATACCAATACCTTCCGAATGGAGCCGATTCCTCTTAAAACGACTAGACGTTTAATTTGTGAAGACATCAGTATCGACAATCTTCTCAGTAACCGTGGTGATCGTGATGATGATGAATTGAATGAAGTGATTTTTGAATTTATAGCTGACAAAATTCAAGATTTAATCAATATGGCTGCCGTTGAGCATTCTGGTGATCCAAGGGAACCTAAAGAGCCGTTAATAAGGATTCGTGCTGAATATTCCACTGACTACCATCACCTTAATCCAGGTCTTTTCGGTCATCGTTTTATTGGTAAAGTTGCTAACCCTAAGGACTTAGTTATGTTTAAATGTAAACGAAATAGATCTAATTCGAAAGACTCCGAGAGTTTTGATCGTGGGGAACTGGATGAACTAATGGAATTCAGTGTTGCCTCAAGATGTAATATTGATGATGTGATCTATGAATATTTTGCTAATACGGATGAGCGTAATAAGTTAACACTTCTCTCTGAAAAAATTATGGTTGAAGCAATCAAAGAAATTGTCGAGAAAGAACAAACAACTGATAGATTAGCTCAAGCAGTTGATTTTTTCCGGAATAAGATACACGATATGGTTACAACAGAAAGTGCTATTTATTCTGAGAATAAAGAAGAAATCGAAAAAGCTATCAAAGATGCAAAAGATAAGTACATGAGAGACGAAGCTCGAGTTTTGAAGGAACTTAAGCATCTCTTCACACAAGCATCTCAATCAAACGGAGATCCAGATATGACTATTGATGATAATATGTCAGACGATGATTTCAGTGTTGGCCCCACTGTAGGAAAATCACCGCCTATTCTATCTCAAGCCAGTACCAGCCGTGCTAGAGGTCGTGGTCGAGGAGGTGGCCGTGGTGCTGGACGAGGACGAGGTCGTAATGCAACACAGTCTACTCAAGGAACTCTTGATGGTTTAATTAGTGTTAAGAGACGTTGAAATTAATTTCTTGAGCTTATAGTTTATTGATCAATCTGATCTATTCACCATAATCTAATCAAAGTTATTTTTCATTCGAATTACTTTATTTAAATTTATAATTTTTTAATTAAATTGAAATTTATTTCATTGATTTTCTGCTTTTTTCTCAAATCTTATTTTATAAATAATGTAATTAACTTTACAAAATAGAAACATGCATGAAATATTGTGTATTGATACAAATGGATGAAAAGGAAAAGTACAAATGAGACAAATTATAATGGACTTATGTCGGATATTAATCGTCATCTCCAAACATGTCAACCGGCTTTTTCCTTTCTTTAATTATAGCTTCAATTTCTTCGTACTTAAATTCGTAAATTGTCCTCTTATCTTTATCTGGAATCTTGTCATTATCGGCATCAGCATTTTGACCGATAACCATTTGATCAGCTAATTCTGTAAGTTCTTCTAACTTTTTGCTCTTACTCTTTATTTGTTCGGCTAATGCTGGGCT
This sequence comes from Tetranychus truncatus, assembly GCA_028476895.1. Lineage (NCBI taxonomy): Eukaryota > Metazoa > Arthropoda > Arachnida > Trombidiformes > Tetranychidae > Tetranychus > Tetranychus truncatus. The sequence goes on from CM052062.1 coordinate 15,093,340, forward strand.
TTTCTCTTTCCTATTCCTGGTTCTCAGTTCTTTAAGGTCGGCTCCTAATCTTTGAATCGCTCTTTTGACAGTTTCATTACGTTCCATCAAGTCCAACAATTTCTCGTAAATAACTGTAGTGTTAACAGGTTCTACATCCAGAGTGTCATCTTTTTTGGTGATCTTTGATGTATCTGCGATTGCACAGCTGTCGATATTTTGAACCCAAAAGTCTTTTACTTCGTCTTTGTCTTTTTTGAAAATGTAAGTTCCATCTTTATCGAAGTGACCTTCCTCTAGCTCTTCTTTCATATTGAACGCTGTGAATTTGATATCACCCTCAATCCTATCAATCCCCTCTTCTTCTCCAACAAATCCTTCTGGACCTAAACAATTATATTTATCGCAATTCGCTTCATCATCCTCTTCATCACTGTCCAATGTATGTTTAAATTTTTTACCGAAAGGTATTGTACCAGAGACATTCTGATCTTCTTCAACTGTGTCTGCAAATCGGATCCGTTTTTCACTCGCCATGGATAAATTTTTCACAAAACGAGCAGAACAGAATAAGTAGAACAAGTCAAATCCAAACAAATAAACTAATTAAACAGATAAATTTGTCTTGTCAAACAATTAGCGGTTCAAACACAGTTTGTATAAACTCAACGATTATTTTGGTTTTTCAGTGATTGTTCCTGGATTGTTATAAATGGCAACTGGAATCCTGTCATGGCAACTGGCAACTTTTTGCCGGCAATTTCAATGTAATACCTAGCTTGACAAGTTTTTTTCACGAGATGATAATTTAATTGGCGTCGGTATATTTTGAAATAAATTCGTTACAATTATTTTTTCAAATAAATTTTTGTCTTGCTTAAAGAAAAATTGCAAATCAGTGAGTTTAAACTCTTAAACTTGATATATTGATTTGTTATATTTAAAGGAATATATGCAAAAAATTGCCTTTCGAGTTACGAGTAGGGACTTTGGAGGTTTGTAAAGGGCATAAAAACCGGAAAACTGCCTTTTTGTCAGCTTCAGAAGCAGATTTTTTCAAAAAAATTATTGCACTGATTTATCTGTTGATGACCAACCAGAAAATAGTCTTACTCCGAGAAATAATATTTCATTTCTGTAAAACAGATCAAGTTTCGTTTTCTGCTAAACAGATTACTTTCTGTGACCGTAGTGAGTTAGAGAGCTCAAACCTATTTTACGACGAAAAAAATTTTTGGTGTACATCAATGACCGAACAATTTTTTCAATTTATCCACAATTGATTTCCAATCATCGTGCTTGAGCAAACACTGGATTTCATTATGCTAAAAGACTAAGTTTTTATGCCCCTTCAAACCCCAAATTCCCTACTCTTAACTCGAAACCAAATTTTTGCCGTAAACGATTTCGAATAATGCGCTTCCTTTTAATTAGCCAATCAGAACATGAATTGCTATTGCCAATTTCAACAAACAAATTATCAGAGAACGGAAAAACACATTTGTGGATTATGAAGTTTAAATCAGATTCTCACAAATTCTTGCATTTTTAGCTCTTTTTTAAGCTAATGTTTTAGAAATATGATTTAAAATTGAGTTTTTTAGTCTCAGCCATGATAATATCATTATTATCAATATCACGATGATGATAACAATCAATGTAAATAAAGATTAATTTGTTTTTTTTTTGTATTTTTCAATACAAGAATAAAATCCTATTGAACGTATTCCGTGAATATATTGGCACATATGCGCTAGAAACATAGCATATTTTTCCGTTCGCTGGAAATTACAATCAAATTGTTTACCAAATAATAATTAAAGATAACCATCTATCAAGATAATCTTTAGTGAATCTTTGATCAAATCAAGTAACCATTTCAACCATTATCATGTCCTGTAAATTGTTCAACTTGAATATTGTTTATCAACAAGACGAAAAGGGCAACAAAATGTCAATTTAAATGTTTCAATTAAATCTGAAAATTTGAAAACTAACTGAAACGATTGCGAGCACAGAAGGTAAACCTTGAAATTGATTAATTGATAACCAAATCAGCTGTTGCTTGGAGAACAGTTTCTCTTCATTTACTTCAATGAATAGTAATTTAGCAGTTAAAAACTGTCTCTGCTCCGTCAATATGAATAGCTGAGATGTAAAATAACAATCAATCTGGATAATCAGTCGTTTTGGAGGTGAAATTCAGCTTTTATGGCAACCGTGAATTCTCAATAACATTATGAACAGGACTATGGCTTAAATCATGACCCTTGTGAATCTATATCCTACTTTTCATCAGATTTTGATCAATTTTTATTGCAAACCTTTCAAACTGGAAAAGTAAACAACATTTTGTTTGATTAGATGGTGTTAAAAACAAATCAAATTTAGAGGTAAGGCAACTGTTTATTTACATTTTGAAAGCTCTCTCCTTGTTTCAATGGGAAAATAGATCACTTTTTGAGTCAACTGTGAAAATTTGAAAGGTGCATTGTGTGGTTGGTTAAATAATATATTAGTTGACTGGATATGTCGATTAAAGAAGCTAAAGAGACAGAGATGAAAAGTAGAAGGAGGAGAGAATGTAGACGAAGAGGAAGCGTAATGTTCAGAAGGAGGAGGGAGGCTGAAGACAATGATAGACACATTTTCACCCTGTAATTGTGTTTGTTCATTTACTCTCTGATTATCTATTTCAATTTATTTTATATCTGTTTTCATTTTCCTTAGCATGGTTCATCCTTTGGTATAATAAAAGTTCTTGGTTGTTATCACTGTAATCTATCGCCACACCACCGGTTAGGTAGTCATAACTTACCAAGTTGACTATAAAAGTTTCCAAATATCTTTAAAAGTTAAATGAATGTACCAACTTTACCCTGATCATTGCAAGAATCAAAATGAATAACAAGAAGATTTTGATTATTGTGGGAACCATCGTTTGTGCAACCATACTTGTTATTGTTGCCTCCATCATCATAACCCAATCTTCTGGTGACGACCAGAATGACCAACCCAGATTAATTGTCATCTCATTTGATGGTTTTCGAGCTGATTACGTGTCACCCACACTAACACCAACTCTTTGGTCACTCAAGCAGACTGGAGCAACTGGTAAAATGTTTCCTGTGTTTGTCAGTAAAACTTTCCCCAATCATTTCTCAATCGCTACCGGACTTTATGAGGAAGCCCATGGAATTGTTGCAAATAATATGTACGATCCTGAATTTAAAGCAGTCTTTGACCTATCCCATAGTACCCAAATGTGGTGGGATAATGGTTATTCACTTCCAATATGGGTAAACATTCGCGATGAGCAATATTCCATTCAACTTGAATACTAAACCTTTTTCTATTTCAACCATCTAGATTGCTAACCAACAAGTTGATGGCCGAAAGAGTGGTGGCATAATGTGGCCAGGATCAGGATTTACCTTTGGTGGAGATAAAGCCTACTACTCGATTGGTTTTAACCGTACAATTAGTATGCAACAACGAATTGATCTTCTGATGAAATGGTTTACAGACACTGAAAATCCTGCCAATCTTGTTATGTTATACATTGAAAATCCTGATGAAACAGCTCACAATCATGGACCTTTCGGTAAAGAAACTCTCGAGCAGGTTATGATGGCAGACAAGACTATTGCTTATTTGCTGGAAAATTTGTCCCAACACAATTTAACTGAATCAACCAATATCATTTTGGTTAGTGACCATGGAATGCAAGAGTTTGATACTAAAACTGGCATAAATTTAACGGCAATAGTTCCTGATTTAACTAGCTTCAGACAATTTGGAGGATCTCAAGCAATCGGTATTCTGCCTAATGAGGGAAGGGAAGAGGAAGTTTATCAAATGTTTGTATCTTTGGCAGAAACAAATCATTTTAGAGTTTACAAAAAGGATGAGATTCCTGAGGAATATCATTACAGGTGAATATAATAAATTATCTTAACCTTTTCCATTATATTTAGCTTTTATTTTATGCAGAAAATTCCGTCTTTATTTTTATTCAGCGTTGTGTTTGAAAAATGTTCCACTTGTCAATTCAGTTATAGCTTATCGTTTTCAATTTTTTTAGCTCAACAATTAACTTTATCTTTATTGTTACACTGATAATGACAACATCTACTAAAAATAGTTGGATTATTCCGAAAACTTTAAGATCAAAATGTATATCACCATTATACAATGATATTATAATATGGAAAAGTTACATTTAGAAATTATATAAAAAAACGGAAAATATTCTGTTGTTGAGCTTTTATGATTACAGTAACAGTAGTAATATTGGTGTAGAGAATTGGGGTTTTACTTCTAAATCATTTATACATAATTATACTAATAACTGTATTATCTTTCTTTGTTTTATTGGTCATTTATCTTTAGGTACAATCGTCGCATTATGCCAATCTTATTGGAGGCCGATCCTGGATATGAAATTGCTTTCACAACTTGGTCTCATCAAGATGCGAAATGGGGTAATCATGGTAATAATAATACACAACCCGAGATGGAAGCGCTTTTCATTGCCACTGGACCAGCTTTCAAGAATAGTTTTAATCTTAACCAATCATCTTTCTTCAACATTGACCTTTACCCGATCATGGTAAAAATTTTAGACCTTGACATTGGCAGCTATAATTACAATGGAACTGATAAAATAACAAAGAACCTACTCGATGAACTTTAGCCTGAACATCATCATTGTTATACTTTTTAACCAGTTATTTAATATTGGCAACTCCAAAGGCTCACATTTAAACAAAGATTATCATAATTTGTTATATTTAATCGTGAATGAACCGTCCAGCCAACTGTTGTCGATAAAAATATCAAGTTTTTTATTTTCTTTGGAAGACTATAACTTGTTAATATCTTTTTTGATTCTTCAGTAATTTTCACCCTGTTTACCATTTTGATTTTAAATTGTTGTGATTTTAAGTGTAGACAGATCGCTTTTTACTTTTACTTATAAAAGGTATAATGAATATGTTTGCCAACGAAGAAAAAATTAATAAATTGTTGATTTCAAATTTATTTAAAACTGCATAATTTCACAGTTTATTTACTGAAGATCAATTAGACCCGACTATTGCTATGACTTCCATATGAGATGTTCATGATACAGTCCTTGAAAACTTGAACTTCATCTATGATTCTATTTTTCAATGTTAATGGTCTAAAATATGGCAATCAACTGATTAATAAAGAACTATTGACTTAGAAATTTCTTTTCTTAACATGTCAAAGTGAATTAGCAATTTGTGTTTGTACTCAAAATCCTGATAAATACAGTCAAATCGTCGTAATTCATGAATGGATTTTCCCAATATTTTTGCACTAGGTTTTATGAAGTATACAATGGCAATGGTATATGCTAGCAAGGGGCCCAATTCAATAACTAAATATTACTGATTATTATTTGTTAAATGAACAATGCAAGGGCTATTTCAAACACACAATAAGACGATCTGTAATGAATTAATCAGAAAATCTTATTGTCAGTGACTGATAGCGTTTTAGATAATTAAGTCGAATGAATTGTAATCATATGACTAAATTTTGATATTTCTTGATTTGTTGATTGCCGTTGAATCATTTCTCTTGTTTCGTGCTTCTATTTTAATCGACTTTAACTGATTCTCTGAGATTCAATGGCAAAGGTAAAGGTTTGGCTGGTGTTGTTGATGGTTGGCCATTTTGTTGTTGATTTTAGGGTAAAATTACATTTCGAAGGCAAAGTTTTCCAATTGATTACAGGCTTTACGAATTTGTAAAAATCGAAACAAACTATTCAATGAGAATATTGATTTTTCATTTACTGTAACCCTTTCAAGATTACTTACAGGATTACCAAATCTTTCTTGTTTATCATGAATTATTATCCAACCACAACGATAATCAGGAACCATGAATCTAGAGTAAAGATTAAAGGATGAAATATTAAAAGATTGAAATTTCCATCGATTAACAATTAATCAGTTGAATCAATCCCTAATCAATGAATCAACTTTAATCTAAAGCGTTGAATAATGCAATCATTTGATTGAACCTTGTATCAATTTCAATAGTTGAGAGCTAAACTTACACAAACTGAACGAAACAAATGAGACAAATTATTATGGACTGATGTCGGATATTAGATACAATAACTTTCGGTATTGTACCAGAGACATTCTGATCTTCAACTGTGTCGCCAAATCGATCCGTTTTTCACTCGCCATGGAAATTTTTGACAAAACGAACAAAGCAGAACAATTAGAACAAGTTAAATCCAAACAATTTGCGGTTCCAAACAGTTTTTATAAACTTTAATTTTGGTTTTTCAGCAATTGTTCGTTGCCTTGGTGATAACATATGTTTATATTTATTTCGGCGGCTCTTTCGAAATGATTCAATTAATTTTCAGATATTATTAAACGTGATAGTGATCTTCCCTTATGATTAAGGGATGGGTATTACCCATATTGGACAAGAATAAGGTTTTACGGACTGAGGCAGTGTTTAAAAAGCACACATTTAATAACCAATTGTATAATTAATAATGAAAAGGGTGATTATTTTGCATTTCATTTAAGTTTTATCGCTTCAACGGGAATCAATTAGTATTTTAAAGAACTTCATCTTCTCTCCTTTCAGTTTAAATGGATTTGCTGCAATAGTGGACTTTTGCAGTAACTAACAATCAGTTCAATCATCATTTTAAAAGATTAGCCTGATTTAATCTAAATTCAAATGTTCCATGCCCCTCATTAGTCCGTAAAACCTTAATCTTACCACAATCTCAATAGTAATGTTAACATAATTAACCCTTAAGTAAGTTTACATAGGAATGTTTACTTCAAGCTGCATCCAAAGAACTGTATTAATCGTGATTAACTGGTTAATATCTGACAATAATATTTGTTTGACTCATGTTATGGTTCCAACAAAGGTGACAACAATCAGTTACAATTATGGAGTAGCTCATTTTGATTTGGCAAATAGACAAGCCTTTGCCCTTGAGGGTGAACCTGAGTGCTAAAAGCAAACCAGATGAAGCTAAGAGATACACAAAAAGAGGGAAGATTAAGATTGAAACTATATGTTGATTCTAATGAAGATGATGATGAAAGAAATAAGAACACGATTAAGCCAAGAGATAACTTGATGAATAAGGCTGAGCAAGACAGAAGAATTAGTGAAGAGAAAGATTTCATGAAAAGGGTTCCAAGAAAGGCGTTCAAGGTATCAACAAGTTGCAGAGGAAATTTAAAGGAAAGGAAGATCTAGTTTTGTGTTTTCCTCTCAAGGTGACCAAAATTAGTTTCTCAGCATCATTTTGATTCGTAGTATCATCATTGCCAACATCATGATCATCCTTTAACATAAGCATTTCATCGTCATCAAATCCAATGAAAGGGAATACGACAGAGCTAAAAAAGTGAAAGAGTAACAACAACAAAAACAGGGAGTGAGACAATGACAATCATCGAATAGTTTTAATTGTTGATGTTTGATATTTTTTAATTCATTTTAAATTGAATCAACTCTGTCTAACATCAAGTCACTACCATTAGTAGTGACTAAAAAAACAGAGACTTACACGTTTCCAGATTAATTTGTGGGTGTGATTGTATCCATTGAAAACACCGGCAACAACATTAAAGATATATAATGGCCCCACGACAGTTTTCCGCTCCAAAAACCTGGAAACGACCTTATACCTCAATTTATAATGACAATTATCGTTATGGTAATTCCCTTTATTCATCAGCATTGGATGATATCGAACGAAAATATAACGAATCAATGGCCAAGACAAGTTATCGATCCGATAGACCAGATTTAGGTTTATCATCAATGTCTGGTCAAGGGGGCCACTCTGCACCACCTCCATCTTCATCGCCTTTACCTGGTGATTCAAGTCGTTTGAATAGACGACCTGGTGCCTTTGACTCTTTGGATGCTGAATTTGGGGCTAATCGAGTATCACCAACTCCTCACGTTGGTTTGACTTCATTCGGTTCTTCTGAATTAAGGAAATCGTCTTCCTTCCATGCTTACCAATCAATTAAACACCTTAATGCCATGGAGAGTAGTCTTGAAGAGTCACGATCAAGACGGGCTCGATCTCGACGTCGACCTGAAAGTGCTTACTACTCAACTGATGATTACACTTTACCACCTTTTTCCCCAATGACACCACCACCTCACACCTCTCATCATAATATCACTTCACCTAAACCCAACTTTGATTCAGTTGATGCCGCAAATCAAGCTTTATGGATGGACCGATGGTAAGTTAACAGCTCTGATCAATCAGTTTCTCGTTGCAATTAAATAACTACTACCATTGTGACTATTCAACAATTTAACAATAGTTGATTTGCTGGTTTCACTGCTTTTAAGATTCATAACCTCTTCAAAATGATCATCCTATTGCTTGCTTCAAAATACTGAACAATGTTAACCTCCAATTTGCAAACTTATATTTAAGCTAGATGATTCACGATCGATTGATACTAAACGTGTCATATTTCTGTTTCAACTGATCAACTTGAAAAATAAAGTTCTATCAATTAATTGTCTCAAAATGTATTTTATATTAGCTCTAAATAATTTCTCTGTGTTCATTTTAATATACCTAATTAAAACTCTCTTGGCTCGCCGGTTAACCTTTACTTCTTAATTGGACTCAGTAACGCTTAAATTCTAGCAAAATCTAATAACCGATAGTGATGATTCAAATTCCCATCTTTTCAATTAACTCTGAATATACTAAGAATAGCAAGAATTGAATAAGAAAGGCTCAAGATCTGTAAATGAGAATTTCTCAATTATTAGTATCATTTCATACTTTTGTGCTCGTTTTAACTTACAAAATATACCGATTGATGAGGAATACAATGCCCAGATTAACCGAGATAATTGAAATGTAAAGATGGCAAAGGATTAAGATGACCTTGTTCCTAAATCCAAAATTTGGGTTCGATCCAAGATTTACAATTAAAATGATCTAAATTTTTTCAAGAACAGAACAGGGTAAAAAATAAAGATTAGTAACTGACAAGTTAGTTGAGTTAACAGTGAATTCCGAGAGAAATGAATAAAATTTTATTTAAATCTCATTTAATCTAATATCATCATCAATTGTTTCTTGATCATTTCAGTATAATTTGAGTTTGCAGAGGAAGATTTAGCAGCTCAAATAAGAGGAATGCATGTAAGCATAGATATTAAATCAAGAGGAGATGTGATTTTGTTTACACTTTTAACAGTTTACTTAACATGATGCTATTTTTAAAATTACATTAATTCATACCAGTTAATTAGTTAATTAATTAATTGACCTTACCTTAATTATTTGAACGCCAAAATGAAATGAAAAGCCGTGAACTCCAGAGTGAAGTGGATCGATTGAATACGGTGTTAATTGAAACGGAAAGTCGAATCAAATCGGAAGCGGTTACTGTTAAAAACAAGTTAAACATGGAAGTTACTGATCTATTGATGACAATTGACGAACAAGAACGATATACAAAAGAGCTTCAATCAGCTTTGAAAAAACAGCAAAGGCAAATTCAAGTAAGTTAACACCAAAAACACCTAACATTTGTCTAACGTTAATATCGGAAGAACTGAATAACCCAAATAAACAATAAAGCTAACCTTGTGTCCAGTAAACACAAAACACATGTAAAACTGGAAATGTTACATTATACTCTAAATCGGTAGAGATCTTAATTTTTATCCATTATTAATAGTTAAATTCAATCGCAAATTCTAATTATATTTAAGCTAGCTTAAGCTCATAGATTCAGTATAATAAAATCAGATGAATTAATAAAAGCTTTGAATAATTTTTTAATTTGAAATGTTTAAAGTTTAATTTTAAGACGAGCCCTCAAACAAATCAGTAGATCATTCAAAGATTAAAGCATTAGTATCTGATATTATCAAAATTACCGATTGTTAGCTTTTTTAAAACAAATATTTTTCCTGGAACAATTCAAATCAGGTTTGAATGACGCTTAGTTATGATTTCTAAATGGACGATGGATTTATAAATTAAGCTCAATTATTTTAGTTAATAAAATATTAATAAGTTTATTTAAGTATTTAAGTGCTTATGGATTGACAAATTCACCAATTTGCGAGAAATGACGCTTATTCGAATAGCCATTGACTGTACAGCTTGAAGTTTATGTAACGGATTATTTCAGATCTATTTTTTTCACAATCGACTGTTGCTGTTTTTTGATTACTAATTGTTGTTATTTTTATTTTTTTTGTACCTTTTAAGGATTTGCAAACAGGTTACGATTCAGTTCACCGGTGTTATGCTGATTCCATGGAAGAGTTATCAGCAATTCAGAGAAAGGCTTCACAGCTTTGCCATGAAGTGGATAATCTGAGAAGCAGTATCGATAAGGTATCCATCTGAAGATATTGAAATCAAGTGAACATCAGAGAATCAAATAACACATATATTATAAGATATATATATATATATTTATTCATCTGCTGTTCATTTCACATAAATCAAAATTTATTGAACACCTTTTCCATTGAGCTTTAGTCTATGATTTAATTTCGCTTTTAATGCAATTGGTATTTCTTGGTTGCAAAGAGTTGTAAGCTTACCATCTCTGGTTTTATGTAACATTGAAATGGAAAGGTTTTTATCGCTCTTTAGGTTAACAAACTGACTTAATAATGAGCTAACGATGACGATGGATAGCACTTAATGTTATAAATAAAGATGGATCATAATTTTGTCAACATAATTTTTTCAGTATTATTATTACATGTTATTGAAAGACTTGTTTTCGCTTACAATTACTAACATGATTATTGTTGGTTGTTTTGTATTAACTAACTAATTTTAACCTAAACCTTTCAAAATTTTTTACCCCTTTTCTTTACACAGGCAATCTTCAAATCATCCGCTCCTACAAGGCAAGGCTACCATTACAGTCACTATTACCATTGACCCTTGTGTGAAGTGAACCTACATTTTATTCTTAATTGTTAACCTTCTCACTCAAACCACCAATCGATTAAATATTTATGGGGACAATAAAGCTCAACCTATTACATAGATATAATCTTTGTTTACCTAAATTGTTGAGTTGAAATGAACGCGCTTGCCATACTTGCCTGTATATCTGTACTTTTTCACCATTTGCCTTGTACTGATTGTTTGTTTCTCAGGTAAGTTAGGGTCGATCCCGAGTAGCGTTTATCCAGTTTAAATCTTGGTTAATCAAAAATTAAAATTTACAAGTGAATTGAAAAATTTTTATTCGTTGATTACATAAATTTAATTTATTTTGGACATTTTCAACTGTTATTTTTCCACCGGACAGTTCAGATGAAATGTGTAGTTTAGTTTAATTTTCTCGTCAATTTTAATCAACCTTTACCAAGATCAAATCATACCAATGTGGATTGAATAGTTGTTGCTGGACCGACCTTTAATTGTAAAGTCAACTGATTATAAATTGTAATGTGCCTGAACAATCAATAAAGTTTGTCTGCTAACCATTTAATTTAACTTACCAGGAAAGGAAATTTTTATTGAAAAACAAAGAGTTATGAATGGTGAAAATTTCTCGGTAGATTCTAACACGTTCGTCGTTGAAAATTGATCTTTTGTCAAGTTGTTTGTCGTTATCATGACCATTGATATTCATGTTGAATACAATTTCGTCATTCAGATTAAACATTCAATAGAAGTTTTGAATTAAAACTAAATTTCACACAAAGGTATTGTCTAGTAAATACTCTTTAAACAAAGTTAGTATCGTTGGAATCGCTCAATGTCATTGGGTTATTAGTCGGGTTTTGCCGGGGATTAAATTGGCCACAATTGAAATTAAACCGATCTTTCATCACAACAGATGGCGTTAACGTTAAGGAAAAGGTTTTAGTTAATTTATTAAATTGTAATATTAATACTGGAAAACAATTCAAAGATAGCTGATAAAATCTTATGGATAATTACGCTCAAGTTCGTAATCAATTTCAAAACTTAGAAGTGTGTGATGTTCAGCAAAAGTTTATTGAATACACAATCCATTATATAAACAGCTAGATCAACTTAATTAAACATGTGACCATTACTCCTCTTTGGCGTTTTCATCAAAATTTCCCACTAGTTCAGGAACCTCTTCATCGTCTGCAGCAGCAGCATCACCCGGATTAGAGGATGGGTTTAGGTTTTTCAAACTGTTAAGATTGTCAGCTCTCAATTGAGTCAAAATACCGGGTACCATATCAGTTAATTTTTTAGTTTCACCATGTCCAGTGATGGCGAAAGTACTTGCAGTGAGCGAAGCTTGAACCTTAGGATTGTTAAAATGAATAACAGTTCCGTCCTCTTTAATCATGTTAACCTAACAATGAAGTAAAAGAAGAGGGAGGTTAAAACTAGAAAACCTTGAGAAAAAACAAAGAGCCATGCTGTCTCGATGAAAATTGAATTAACAATAAAATAATTAAAAAAAACACTAAACATGGAACAATATAGAGACTTTAACAATGGCTGACAAATTGAATAGTCAATCATCATCAAATAATAAGAGATCAACTACTGAAATCAAGGAAAATATGAAATAAAATGAAAAAAAACTAACCTCTTCAATACCAGGAATTGGGTTGACGGCTAATTTCTTTAAAGAATTTTGAAGTTTCTTATCATCAGTGGTAGCAGTTCGATGGATGACCTTCTTCTTTCTTCTAGCTGTACCCTAGATTAATTGACAAGAGAAAAAATGACCATAAAAGCCAATTAATTTACAGTTAAAACAATGAAATAAGGTGTGTAACAGTGATATGAGATAAACGAAAGGAAATGTAACATTGTACAATAAGGATAAAAATAAATTAAATAGTAAAACTTACCTTGCCACCGATCCGAACTTGACTGGACAATTTACTTAACTTTTCAGCATTCATTTTGGTTTCTAATTATAAGTATTATACACGGGTTAAAGTATCATTCGGTAATTCAAGTTGAGATTAACAATTTAAAAGCTCGAACCAAACCAAACAAAAACAAAAAATGCTGCAGAGAGGAACGGAAACGGAACCTTGTTCCCATGTGCAATAAAATTGCGCGTTTTTTAAACATATTCACATAACAAAAATTAAATAAATTAAATTAAATATTACTCAATATTACATCTGTAATTAGAATAATGTAAAAAAATAGAAATTACAATGAAACTCAAAATTTGACTTGATTGCTAGTAAAACAAAGCATCTAAATTAAATAAAGTTTAATTATTTTCTGACAAATAGTAGTAATAAACTGCCCGAGTTTATAATTCGCTCAAGATGTTCAACCAAACAGTTTCTATTCAAATCTTAAACACTGATTAACTTATGATTAACATTAACCATAAATATAATTGTTCAAAGCTATGTTGATTCACACAATTGTTAAGTCTGAAATACGCATCAATATCAAATTATGAACAATTCAATTTTATGCTTGTTTAGCTAAAGACAAATACAAATATTGATTAACATTGTCTTCGTGGATCAAAAGGGATAAATCTTTGCATGGATCAGCTTCTGGATTTGATTTTCAAAACGATTTGGATTTTTATTGTTTACAATTTAAATGAACTAACATTGAAACAAAAAGAGATCCAAAATAATCAGGAAAAGTAGAAATAATAAATCAAAGTAAAGCAACAGAATGTAGTCAATCCAAACAGAAACCTGTTATCCCACCTAACTTTCTCTGTGTATTTACCAAATTTAGATAACTTTACTTTCAAGCAAAAATCAGTAAAAATTTCGCTTTTCTCAAGAAAACTTCATCATCCTCTCACCAAACTCTGATCTAGGTATGGATTTACCAGAAACAATAATCCCACTCAGTTTCTTCCCTCTACATTTCACTCCTTCTTAAAGTCTCTCTAATATTTTCTTCCCTCTCTCATCATCTGCACATCACCATCGTCACCGTCATCCACATCCCCATCCTCACTCACATCATCATCCACATCCTCATTGTAACAAAACACCAGTGTAACTGTAAACTATTTACTTGTGAATTTACCTGAGAACTTGTTTTTATTGAAAAGCAAACGTTTTATTGAAAAATTTTGCTTCTACTGTTTTGGTTTTCACTTTAATTTTGGGTCAACCTTTGCCGGTTCAACTTTACCGCAACATTTAACCAGGAAAATTACCAAAATGGAAGCGATTGAAGGTAAACAATTGTACACCTCATTGAAATGGTCAATTCTGCTTACAATCGGGTTAAACATAATTGTTATCCTTGTTCAATGGATCATTAATATCTCTTCATCTCAAATCATTTTCCACCTTTACGTCATCCTTTCACTGGCTGCTTTTGGGTTAACCTTATACGCAACCTGGTATGAACATTTAAACCTGCTTCTAATCAGTGGATTCTCGTTAATTGTAATATTTTTCCTTGGTGCCTTTGCCAAATATTTTGGAGCCATAATTATCATGTTTATCGTTATACTTGCTGTTTTCTCGTTTGCCTATCTGGTCAAGAAGGAACACGGCGATTCAACATCACCAGCCTAGTGAAGTGGCCAGATGTACACTTTTAACCAGTTAACAAACATTGTATTATAACCATATTTTACCGTTGTACTCTCTATCAATTATAATTATCACCCTGGCTGTCAAATAATTGGCCATTTTGTTGTTCATTAACTGTCATCATAATCATCACCGTCATCATTTTCAACGCTATAACTTCATTTTTCTTTGCATGTGTGATTCAATCTGTCTATCCATTTGGTTTTAATATGAAAAGACTCAATTTTATTCACCATTCATTTTAATAATCCAATACACCCTATTTCAGTGTTTTAATTTCACTGTGATTAACCATAACTGGTTTGTACTTTCAAAATTGAAACCAAATTGAATTCAAATTAAAGCTGCATTCAAAACTAAATCTAAACTATCTCATTGTTCAATAAAATCTTGAGCCATGTTAATACATAATTGATGATTGGGCACAATGAACAATTGAATATCAAATTGTAATATAATTTATCCTGTTAGCCTTATTAATTGACTGATGATCAATTGTTTCCATACAAATAAACAAATACAATGAGTGTGAAGAGAGCAATAAGAAATTCTGGAATAACTAAGAAAAGTTGATGAGTAACCAGAAAATGAATCTAAATGAGCAATGGAAACGATTATATCATAACAATTCACAAGGATGTTTAACTTAAACACTATTTAATGATCCTTTTTTGGTTCCAAAACACTAAAAAATCTCTTAACACTTGCAAATCCAAGCCTCAAAATAATCAATGTTGAGCATAAATTGAGCCAAATAATAGAAAGAAAGGAACCAGATGAAGTACCAAAAAACCCAAAATGCTCAGCCCAGCAGTTTTGAAGCTGCTTTAGTCTACATTTGGCTTGACTTCAACTTCCTAAATTATCTAATTTTTCAACGGTTATTCAACTATATCAATTTACAAGGCACTACAATTAAGCTGAAACTTAAATGTTCTTAAAAATTGTCCAATCTAATCTAATTATTACAATTATTTGTTCAGGATTTTTCACTTAAAACCATTTCAACGGTAAACTTGACTATCAAAGTTAGAGTGAAATCACGATGAAAGTTTATTGTTTTCATTTTACCTAAATCATATTGGGCTGTTGATCGTTTTATATTGCAATTAATAATAGCAATTAACGCCTTCTTAGAACACGAATCAACAACAATAAAAGTGATCATGGAAAGGTCAAGTTTAAAGTATAATAAGCACACCAATATGATGTAAACATTAAACGGCATAACTAACCTGAACAGCTTGTGGAGCTTGAACCACCAACACAGTTAAATGGAGGAAACAGGCTAAAAATGGCGAAATGGGATGAGATTTGAACAAAATTTAGGGAAACCTCGGAGGTGGATAATGATGAAGAGGGAAAAAAGGTTGGCTTAAAGAGTGAAGAGATGATGATTCTGATTTTTAAGAAGATGAAGGAGAGAAAAGAGAAAGAAAAGGTTTCTTTAATTTTTTGCTTTTTCAAGATAATCCAGTGAGGATCATTCATTTTTTAGCATTAGTTGACTACAGTTTTCAATTTTCTTACCAATTTTTGCTGTCCTCTGCTTTCATCAACTCTTTTTGCATTAAACAACTTGTTCATTATGGCTTCAGACGATCTGTTGTACCTTTCACTTCGCTGGTCAATCATTTTGATTACCGTGATTAACATTATTTACACTTTGTACATTTTCTTCATCTATTTCCGTGACTCTTCAAGGGATCGATCAGTTCGTCTCATTGTTTGGACCACAATTGGAGTCATCATTTTCGCTCTTGGACTCTATGGAGCTGCTCTTGAAAAAAGTGCCTATCTCATTGTATTTGGTATAATATTGGTTCTCAATGCTATACTCGGCCTGTTCCAGACGGAAATTTACAAAGGATCGCTTTTCCTTTACGCAGTTCTCATTGTACTTTCATTCATATTTGCCTATTTGGTAAACAAACGAGGCCGTTAAGCTGGTGAACCTTTTCACTAAACCTGAATTTTCATCTTTTCTGTGTTCGAGTTTACATTTAATAAATCAAAAAGATAATTAAACAATTGATATTGTATTGATTAAAATGCTGGCATCTGAAGATGTTAAACATTAAAAAGAAAAATGGAATCCATTATTTTTAGGGAAAATAAACTTCGCGAGTTTAGTTGAACTATTAGGAAAAACAGCTTCAAATAATGTTAATTGTGGTTTGATTTTAATACAACAAAACACAAAGATAAATTGCGATTTTAATTATCACCTAAACCTTATTTATTTTGCCTTTTTAGAGCAGAGACATCTAACGTTCAAAAAAATAGTATGAGCTAACTTTTTGCTACGACTGTAAATTACAGTATGATCAACATGTGAGTCACATGATGTGACACAATTTAAGAGTCTTTGAATCATAGGGTAAACTCATTTAATTGTGGACTGTATTTGTAATTATCTCGGTTTGTGCTGTATTTTTAAAGAGCGATTTTTGAAAAATAAAAATTATTTTGAAAGGATTTTAACATAGTTTGTTAATTATAATTTTATTGGTTGACATTGAAATAGTTAATATATGGTTGATTGTTCAACTGAGTTTGATAAAACATTGTTTTGCATTTGACTCGGAAGCTTATTATATCCTTTAAAGATAGGCCTTCGTAGGACAGTTTTAAATAATTGACTGTAAATAAAACTATCTGTCATAATTTGTTATCATTTTGTCATTCAAGGTAATTCATTTTGATATTGATTAGCAATGATTTTTTCTTAGAAATGTGAATCTAAAAGATTATTATTATGACTTTAGTTTAAGACTAATTTTTATTGTAGTTTAATTTGATAGAATGATTCATATGATTTATCAGCAGTCAAATTCAACCTGAATAGATTGAATGATTTACTGGAAACAACTAGAATTAACGGTGTTTCATGCAAAAAGAGCAATTTGAATCATGACAAAATAAATTTCTCTCCCTTTTGCTTTCCATTTCTCTTTCTTTTACTCCATCAGCCAGTCTTCTCATCCCTCTCTTTTATGTCTGCTTGTAGCTGTTTTTATCTAGAAGCTTCTATTCAGGTAAAGAGCAATACTACAGGATAACTGTTGTGATGGTATGTTTATTTCTTGCGCTGCTATTGTAAAGTAAATATTTCATCAGTTATTGTCTTTATGTTCTCGCTCACAATTGTATCCTGTTAAAATTGTCTACGTCTAATAGTGTCAAATTCATCTTGATTCTCGGATTACTCATTTGGTCACGCTTTTATTTGTTCAAATCTTCGGATTTAGTTGTCCAGTATTAAAACGTCTTATACCATCAACAAGTGATAGTATTCTTGACACAAATTCATCTTAAAATCTTATTTTTGTGTTATCTCACTAATCAAAACAATGTATAATTCATATGCATCTGGTGGAGAAACCGGCATGGCCGGTATGGGGCAGTTTGATGCTTTCTCCGAAAAATCAATTCGTCTTGCCTTCATTCGAAAGGTTTATGGAATCGTATTTTGCCAATTGCTTGTCACAATGGCCTTTATTGTTGGATTTTCAGCCAGTGAAGGTGGTAAAGCGTGGATGATGCAGAATTCATGGATTGGGTTCGTTGCTCTTGCAGGAGTCCTTGTTTCCATGATAACCTTGGCCTGTTGTGGTGTCCACCGTACCTTTCCGGCTAATTTAGTATGCTTGGGTATATTCACCATTTGTGAATCATTATCTCTCAGTGTTATCACTGTTTTCAAATCAGGAACCATTGTAATGTATGCTGTTATTGTGACCACGGTTATTGTTGCTGCACTCACTTTGTTTGCATTCCAGTCAAAGATTGATTTCACCGTTTATTCTGGAATAATGTTCGTCGTTCTTATGGTCTTCATGTTATTCGGTTTCATTGCTATATTCTTCAAGGGAAAAATAATAACATTGATTTACTCGGCGTTGGGAACTCTCATCTTCTCTTGCTACTTGGTTATCGACACTCAAATGATTGTTGGAGGAAATCACAGAAATCAATTCTCTCCTGAGGATTATATTCTTGCTGCTATCACTATCTATACCGATATCATTAATATATTCATTTATGTTTTACAACTTCTTGATATGTTATCTAAAGACTAAAAGGATAATCACCCGAATTCGCTGTAAATTCCCTACGCATCTTGTACTGGGCACCTTCTTTGGATCACTCTAAATTATCGCCTAAGATGAATGTAACTGATTTACTTTTATAAATTTAAATTATGTCAACTGATTGATCTCATTGAGCAAAGAGTATTGAATTGTTTCCTAAAGATCATTCAGAATTTCCATCTGATTGAATCTATTTCAAGTCATATAAAATCAATGTGTGTATGGGCCAAAATTTCCAAGTCATTCACATCCGTTCAGTTTTGTGCATTTTTACACAAGTCAATTGTAAATATCATTTTGCACTATCTATAAATTATAAATATAAATAATAAACCAGATTTGGAATAAAAATGATTGTTGTCGGAAAATACCAGAATATCACACTATGTATAACTAAACAACAGATGTAAGAAAATAACAAAGCAACTAATAGATTGCTCACAATTAATAAATGATTTTTTGACTGAAAGTCTTAATTACTCGTATTATATTTTTTAATATAATCTTGAAATCTTTCAGGGCACATTAATTCAATGTTAAACTAATTATAAAATTTAATTCCTGTAGCCAACATTTATCTGGAAACTAGAAGCGCGAACATCAACTGTCAATGTTAACTCGCGTTTCAATGGTGAACACGCTACTGATGCGAGACCTTTACTCGGAATTGAAAGTACACGAGTGATAATTTTTCAAGACACGCTACTTTGAAAAAAGGGAATCTTACAAAAATCAGCAACGAATGAAACCAGTCATTCATTATGTTTTTAGCATAAGTACCAAAGAGTAACTGTTTGTTCTACCCTTTGATAAATACAGTACTTTTATCAATGTGAACATTTGCTTTGTTAGACTAGTTATTTTTACCAATGAGTTTTGTCACATCTATCAACAATTGATTTCTGGTGGTTTAACACATGAAAAATCTTTCCAATGAGTGAGAGCAGAAAAGCAGATGAGCCAAACGACAAAACAGTCAATCGGCTTTTAAAACCAATATAAATCTATTCAAAAGTTTAAAACAGAAATCGATTTAAACCGAATAGTAAGTTAATTTGGTCAAAAAGCGTTCATTTGACAGATTTAAAAATTTTGTGATCGATAGTTTTTGTAAAACCGCGTTACAAAGTGAAACTGAATCTTTGCAGCCATCGGTAAACAAATTGAAAAAAATCTGATTATTGGTTTGATTGGGAGATCAATTTCAACTGTTCGTAAAAATGTAGCGCAAAACCAGAAGAATCCATGCATTGTGGTGAGCAAATCATATCAAAAAGTTGGAAAGCGAAAAACCCACAAATTTTGAGTCAAGCAGTAACGAGTTGTTTTATTGAGTCACTCGAGGGCAAGCAGCTTATAAGGCGCCGCATCGAGTTGTTTTTTCAATTGGAGTAGAAACATAACAATGTTTTCTTTGCTTTAAGAAAAGCACTTACCAGCAACGCCATCTCTACTCTGAAAAACCTACTAAAGAATGAAAAGACCACACTAACGGTCGCAAAAACTTCTGCTCCTTAATTTCTTGATTAAAAAATAATTAATTTAATTTTTTCTCTTCTTTTTTATTTCTCTTTCCCATCTACTAGCTAGTGCAAGGATACTACGACAGCACCGGACCCTGATAACACCGATTACCCTCTCAGAAACCGGCTTCACAGGAAAACAGACGATCTTTAACTCAAGAAGTATGTCGACCAGCTCTATACCAAACTTGCTTATTCTGGTAAGTGTTTTTTAAAAATAAGCTTATAGAATAAACTAAATCAAAAAACAACACGAAACAATGACCGTACTGAGAGGATCGATATGTACTCGATCTTTTTCTTAAACTAACTGTAAATAACATAAAATAAACAAAAAACCAAGTATCCACATCTAACAAACTATTTAAAATCATCATACTCAAATAATATGAAAATGCTCCTTCACATACTTTCTTTTCAGAATAATTTAAACACTGAAGACCAACTTAAATTTAGTGCTATAGTCAACTTCATTAAACATTTTGGTGAAATAAATAAACAAAACAAGGCAACCATCACCACCCGCATTCGTGACGTGCCTTTCATCAGCTACCTTCAAAAATTACTTAATAATGAGAAATGGCTTCAAGAGAATGAGGCAGAAGACATAGGAATGTGTTCCCGTTTCTTGGATGAACTCAGAATAAATGAAAGTGAAGATCTGATTTTCACTGAACCCAACTACAAATCCTTCGAGGGCCTATCCAACACCCAGATCCGTAGACTCACCTGTCAACGATACTCTGATATAAAACAACCCGAAACCTGGTACTCAGTGGAGGATATCAGAATCTGGCCACTCATAATTGTGAGAACAAACATCTTCGACAAAGTAGACAAAAACACAAGAAAAAGAAAACGTGACCCCATGATTCCTACAAAAATGAAAGACTACTTAGAAAATCTACTATTAAAAATAGAGACGGATGTTGGAAACATCATCGAGATGGAACAAGGATACGATAGTCTCAAGATAAAATGTGACAACATTGCAAGCCGCTCAAGACTTCACAAGTTCCTCTCCACCAAACTTGCAGACTGGACTTTCAAGATACCTGAACTTAGAAATCCAGCAATAAAGATCCACAATGCAAAAATTGATCCTGAAAATGAGGAAGAAGTCATGAAATGGATACACAATCTAAAAACCCGTAACCAATGGACTGGCGAAGTGAAAATGCTCTATTGTCACAAAAAAGACAAATACTATGACGTTATCCTGGAGATAACACCAAACATAAGAGAGAGAATTGAACTCAAGTTTGGACTCACAAACCTTGGTTACTGTATGGCCAGAACCACAGACTTCTTCGACATTAAATTATGCAATAGATGCTGCAATTTTGGCCATACCTCATCAAAATGCCAACTGGTATCTAAGTGCGGCTACTGCAGTAAAAATCACGTTGAGAATTGTGCGGCAAGAAAAGACAAAAGAATCCAAAGATGCCCAAACTGTTTTAAAACAGGGCACTGTGCCTTTGACAAAATATGTCCGGTCTTCAAAACCAAACTCATGCATGAGCTTGAGAAAGTAAATTTTAACTACAAGATCATCATGGATTAATCTAATCCAAAAATAACTTATTTCTCAAAAAGAATCGACAAAAGCCGCCTTTTCTCCTTTTTCTCAACTATTTTCCTTTTTTCAACACCACTGTGTAAATTAACTGATTTTCCTATTTCTCACTCCAACTCTAAAACCAATTAACAATTTTTCTCTCTACCACTAGCCGAAACAACCATTAATTTTTTTCACACTTCGTTCAACCCGATACTATTTATGAACATCTGTGTTTACTCAAACAACTTCACGAATTTTCTCTCTTAATATCTTTTTCCCTATCACTCAGAATAAGTCGACACTTCTTCAAATTACCCCTCTCTTTTTAAACCATATATAAATCCAAACTCCACATTTTCTTCAACATTGATTCACCCTGCTCCTTAATTGTATCTCTTTTTCTTGTTATTTTCTCGCCAACTTTAAGATATCAGATAACAACTTACTGATTGACCTTTTACTGAAGAACGAACAATCACCAAAACTTAATATAATTAGCCTCCTTTTGCCAATTTTCTCGCAATATTTAGTTTCAAACGTCTTCACAACTTATATTAAGCATCAACATTTTGGCTATCTCAACATTTCAATTATGTTTCCAACTCAACAACTTAACCGTATCTTTCGAGAACTTCAAGCCAAACGACTGAACTGGTACTCTATCAGAGGCATCAAAAGAAGATTTGGTATAGAGGTTCGCTTCATTGACAAAAAAGGTAACCACATTGAGAACGTCGACATCATTCGGACACTATTTCTTGATGCAATTAACCACATCAAAAAATTCTTACCCAAAATCCGATACATTCAACGAGAAGAGAACCGCGTCTTCTTCATCCTGATAAACGAAGAAGATATTTCGGTTCTCCGTGAGTACCTTGAAATACACCTTCCATCCTGGGACCTACGACTTCTCCCCTCAACACAACCATCCATCATATTCAGTGTTATTGACTCTCTCACCCAGATCGACAAATCGAGCTTAACCAATACCCTAAAAACTCAAAACAATTGGGAGAACGACTTTACCAAGGTCACTGGTGTCTCAACTGATGCTAATGGTCATTCTATTATAGTTGTTTCCATAAGCAATCAGAATAGGAACAAACTTCTCGACGCTGACTTCAAAATATCTCTATTCGAACACACAGTGAAAGCCTTCGACCACATCATCATCCCACTCTGTGAAAACTGCTGGGAAATAGATCATTTTTACAACTCCTGCACCAAAACAACCAAGTGTAAAAAGTGCTCAAGAAATCACGACCAAAATACGTGTCCAACTTCAGACCCGATTTTACTAGACTCCTGTGCCAGTTGCACCGCTCCAAACAATCGGCATCAGACGGCCACCCTTCAGTGTCCCAAAATTCGCTCATACATTGACACACATGTCACTCGTGTCACCTATGAATCAGACTGGCTCGTGCTCCCCCCATCTTTCCCAATGGACTACTAACTTTTTTCATCTGAATGCGGCAAAAGGGAAAGAATATACAAAAAACTTCATTATACAAGGTTTACGAAATCTAAACTCAATCTCATCCCTAGTTGAAGCAAATCGGCAAATATCCTCAGATTTTGTGAGATCTGAAAATGTAATAATCAATGACCAAACTGTTCTTATAGCCTCCAACGATTTAACCATATTAGCATACGACAACTCTTACCCAAACATCATCATCGCACTGATTGCAAAAAAGAACAGAGGCGTACTCGCATGCAGTGCCTACATAAACCCCTCAAATATAAGTGAACTTATGGACAAACTCATGAATAATCTAACAAGACTTGTACACCTTCCCATTGTAATCGCCAGTGATGTAAATTGCGAATGCAAAGCCTGGTCCATCAAAGATCGCCAACATCGTGACGCCCTGAGACTCAACGACTTCATCAAAAGACATTCTCTGAATATATTCAATAATCCTCCGACAGAACATAACTTCACCTTCAAAAGAAGAGACCAAACCTCTTGGATAGACCTAATTTTTGGAAATTGTAATTTCCGGAACTTTGGACTGTCTGAAGATGTAATCTCAGATCACAAAATGCTAAGAGTAGAAATACAGCTTTCAGATATTTTCCACAATTACATTGACAGTTGCAAACCAAAACACAACTATATGATTATTAACCCCATTACAAATTTTAAAATAGACATGAATAATTTATACGAAATAGACCAAACTTTTAAGAGACTAACCAATAACTGTTTCACCCATAGGAAAATTAGCCACAGCATAGAAAAAAGACATAATGTAAGAATACTAAGACTAAGAAGAAAAATAAAAAGACTGAAAAAACAATCAAAAAATAGTGACCCCAAGCTAGCCTCAGAAATCAAAACCCTACAAACCAAAGAGAGACAACTTAGATATGCAACCGAAAGAAAAGCCAGAAACTTCATGCTACAGAACCTAAATAACCCAAAGGTCCTTTGGAAAACAATTAATAAGTTAATAAGAAAGAAAAATACCCTTGACAGACTATATGAAGATAGGGAAACAAGAAATGAACTCTTAGAAAGTTTCAAATACAACAGACC
The DNA here is from genome assembly GCA_028476895.1 of Tetranychus truncatus. Classification (NCBI taxonomy): domain Eukaryota; kingdom Metazoa; phylum Arthropoda; class Arachnida; order Trombidiformes; family Tetranychidae; genus Tetranychus; species Tetranychus truncatus. The sequence goes on from CM052062.1 coordinate 15,117,628, forward strand.
GCACTATACTTATTTCTCAAACACACACCAGGCTAACTACTTGACGTCGGAGGAAATTGAGTGTATAGAGAGAATGTCCTTCAAAAAACAATCAGGGTTCGCTGATAATTTTTCAGTAAACGGATGGAACAAATACTGGGAAATCAACAAAAGCCTCATCATAAAACTCATACAGGAGACGTTCCGTAAAGGCTACATCCCACAAACCCTGCTGATCTACGGTGCACATTTCATTCCAAAGCCAAATGGAAACCTCAGAATCATAAGAATCTCAAATTTTATGTTAAAAATCTACGACACGATCTTATCCAACAGGCTAAAGAAAGTAATAAGGAATGTATTAATAAAACGCACACAATTCGCGTATCAACAAGACCTGAATACCATCGACATGCATGTTATACTCAGTGAAATTTGGACAAAGGACAAAATCCTTATCTGCACTGACATAGCTCAAGCCTTTGACACCGTCGACGTATCTCTAGCCTTATATGAACTCAAACAACATCTTCCCCCTTCAGATATCGACATGATTAAACAACTCATATCAGGCCGATGGCTCAGAACAAAAGTTGGTGACTCTTACAAGTACAAACCGGACCCAGCTGGAGTCCCCCAAGGGTCCATCATCGGTCCTTTACTATTCATCTGCGCCTTAAACAACGTCATTAGAGTATTAAAGACAAAAAACATCAATGTATTAGCATACGCCGATGACCTTTTTATTGTGACTTCACCAGATAAACAAGATACCACACTTGACTTTCTAGAAAAAGAACTCGCGAAGGCCAACCTGAAACTGAATAGAGAAAAAACAAAAATACTCAAATACAACGACCCATCGCCCAAAAAACTCGCTGGCATCTATCCACACCTCGCTCCTACAATAAACAACATAGACAAAATCCTGGAAGAAAACTCCAAATTCGTACGGAGTAACAAAGCGATGATTCTGCGACTCCCCATACCAGTCTCTAACATTATAATACAAGCATACACAACCTCCACCTTACACTCTCTCTCCCCTTTCACCCTATACAACAATTACAACTATGCTGACCTTTTCACTAAACTACAAAATCGGATAAATCACCTCCTTAAAGACTTAACCCAAACACCGAAGTACATGTCCACCTGGGCACCCATAGTAGTTATGAAAATCAAGAACCCTCTGGTTGTCTGGTTATTTAACATACTAAATGCTGTTCTAAGATCTTCCACAAATATTAATAAATGGCCTTTCCTCAACCTCTTCAAACCGCTTCCACTCTTCCACTCATCACCGAATATGCGTATATTTTATAACAAAAGAGTCGCTCATCCGATTTTTCCCCAAGCGGGGTACAAGCTTAAAGGGGATCAGATCCAGATCATCACCAACAAAGGCTCTCAATTTTACACAATTGAAAACCCAAGCAACCATTATGCCTGCCATTTTCTAGCCATATTCATCATGGTAAAACTTACTCAAAACCAACCTACAACTTATGTGATTCCTGAATACATAATAAAACACCCGAACTCGCCCTCTGCTGCCTTCGTAGCCAACCTGCTGAATCAAAATGGTAAATACGTCTGGATCTCATGCTCCAAAGTCAACAATATCTCAAAGTTCTTCGGAAAAACAACTATCATCAAAAACAACATCGTTACAATACCGATGTTTAAGCAGAACAGCAAAAAGATTTTGAATGACTTTATTGCACACCAATATAACCTGGATGAATCTAACTTAAATCACTTCTTCAAATATGGCGTCGAGGTTTCCTTTCTCGGCCGCATTGGAGGAACGGGAATATACAAAGTCCTTAAAGATATCACTGATCTTTCGATCACCTCTAGAACCCTGGCAAACCTAAAAAACAAAGACCACAAACTATCCCATTACTTAAACCTATGTAAAACAACGAAAGAAATATGGACAAATCTACCAGATGGATGGCAATTTACAGGACCAGGACTAGCAGACAGCAAAAGAGTTGAATATATCCGAAAATTAACGAGCTTACTCAAAGAAAAGATTCATAAGCTGAAACAAACAATACCACCAAGAAACCCTCAAAAACCCAAATTATAACTACACACCTTTTTCCTATTTTATTTTTCAAAAAACCCTTAAGCATTACCACGACTTGTATGAAATATTCCTAATACTAAGTACAACTCTCCTAAAAAACATACAAATACCCAAAACAATATACCACACCCTTAAACAAATATCACCTAATCATTACATTAACACATTCCACTGTAAACCCGAACTGGGTCCATTGTACCCAGACTGGTGACTTTCCGAGTGGAAAGAAAACCCAGGCTGCAGAAAACCCTGCAGTGGGCATGTTTTAGTTACATGGCCTATTAGGCGAAAAAAAATAAAGAAAAAAAGTCAATTTACTTTCGTAACAAAGTTAGCCAAGAAATTTCAAATGAGGTAATCAGTGGAAATAAAGAGAAACCAAAACTGGTCAACCATCAGTTAAACAGTGCAAATGTACTGATCACTTCTCAGGTCAGGGTCTTTCAAAACCTAATTCATTGACCGTAATGGTTAAAGTATGAAAAATGAATAAAAAAACAAGTTAATCAGAAAGAAAAATCAATGAAAATAATGATTTAAAATGAAGAAAACAAAAATTAATAGAGAATGAAAAGAAAGTGGAAAAATCCTGTTTTACTTTCTGTCATTTCAAAGATTTTGCTACAATATTAGTTGATGTTCACTATTGGCCTTAATTTACCGACCTTCCGTCGTTCAACTCAAGGTATAATGAGCAAACAAAATTAAGCAAAAAAAAAATAAATCAGATAAAATGATAATGAATAAAGTCAAGCCTAGAAAGATCCAGAATAAAGAAACGCTACAAATGTGAAATAAAGGTTTTGAACGGTAAAAGAAACCCTCAAAAATGGTGCAAACCCAGGTACCAGAAGAACCAGAAAAAGGCTAACCTGAAAAAAGTACCAAAAGGCAACCAATTGACCAACTGATTATCAAAATGCAACTGTTGAACATTTAATCAATTGTAAATTATCTTTCAATCAATCTGTTTAACTGTCTCACCCTCATCCGATTGATACAAATCAAGATGATGGTTGAAAAGCACACAACGAACAAAACTAATCATTTTCTGTCTTCTTTCATCCTCTCAAGATGACATAACAAGTGGGTTGGAATTGAGAATCAATGAAATAAATGAAGACGAAGAAGAAGAAACTAAATAATCTCAAGGAGAAGTGCAGACAGAGAAGGAAGAAAGAGAAAGATGATGAGAACGGGATTTTCAATGATAAAACAAAAGCAAAAAAAGACAACAAATTATTCCTCAAGAGATGATACTAGTCAAGTTATTCCGAGTCTCTTAAACTTACACAGTTTTTAGCCACTCATCATCATCATCTTCATCATCTTGATCATAGCATTCCCAACCATCTTAATCAACGTAATTATCAATCCTCATCTTAATCAACTTTATCTACTTTTCCTCTTCTTGTCTTATATAATTTTGTTTTATAATAAAACCAATGCGAATCAACTTCTCATTAGCAATTACATTTTGATTGAAATTACTTTTTTTTTATTATGTTTATCAAAACCAACTAACCAAGTTACATCCAATTGTGTGCACACCAAAGACAACAACAATCAAATTGACTGATAAACATTTCAAATCAGTTGAGATAAACAAAAAAAAGGTTAAAAACGCTTCAACACTCAACGGCTTTTCGGGTTCAATTGAGATTCCCGTTTCTGGTTTGAACATTTAACATCTAATGTGACAATGAAAAGTGAAAGACAGTGGGATATTAAGGTGTCACATTATGCCCAAAACACTATCAACCCAATTCGCCAAGTCTTGGAGAACCTGAATGCTTCACCGAATCCAAATAAAAAACTGATTCCTCTTTCAATCGGTAAGTTGATCGACTTTAAAGAGAAGAAAAATGTAAATTTAATTTTTCTTTTAAAAATCAAATTTCTCCAAATTAGGTGATCCAACCGTTTTCGGTAATCTTGAACCCAACAATGTAATCATTGAAGCAATGGTTGAAAGTATTCAAAGCAACAAGTTCAATGGATATTTACCGTCCAATGGAATTGAATCAGCTCGTAAGGCGATCGCCGAGTATTCATCAACATGTAATGTTCAAGTAGATCCAAAGGTGAGCTAAAGATGTCATTTGTTACAATCTGAGTAAATTGAAACAATCAGTTGACACCATCATACCTAGTCTTTTGCATTTCATTTTTTACTCTATTGCTTTCAATCAGCTTCCCATGTTGACAGAATCAAGAAAATGCCAATTAACATACAAGTGCGGGTCAATTAATCAATTTGGAGATTTACCTTTTGCGCTCGCAATTGTTTCAGTTAGCGTTCAAATTTTCAGATTAAATTGAAACATTTAAATTGACTTTTTGTTGCCCTTTGCGTCTTGTTGATAAACAATGTTCAAGTTGAATACAAGTCAAGATAATGGTTGAAATGGTTACTTGATTTGATCAGAGATTCACTTAAGATTATCTTGTTAGATGATTATCTTTAATTATTATTTGGTAAACAATTTGATTGTAATAAAAGTGAAAAATCTAATCTTGTTAGCTTTCATTTTTAGCTTCTTTCAATCTTTCCTTTCATTTCAATCATTAATCTTTAGCTTTTGATACAAAAGACTTGACAATATTAAAGTGTGATTATTGTCACTTAATTATAAGCAATTAATAATTTTAACAGCTTTTAATCAAGTTAAAGTTGTCACTTTGAGAATCTAACAATTGACCTTCAATCTTTAACAATTTACTACAAAAAAAAACTGACAAAAGCTGTTAATTTCAATTGATTTTGGCAACTTTCTTCTTCCACAGTTTTATCAATTTTTCAATCGGTGTTTCAGGGTAAACATGATTATTCTGATAATGTTCACCTGAACTGGCCCTGACCAATTAAACACACGAAAATGCCAATGACGGTTGTCCCTTAATGTTTAATAAACAGGATAAGGTGAACATTTTTGGAACAAAATTTTTTCTCCTTTTTCTCTCTTCTTTTTCCATTCCATTTTATTAGACTTTTTGTCTTCTTGAGAGTTTATCTGATCATGAAAGTTCCGCATTTTCCAAACATTAATATGTTTTCGTTTTATTGAAGTTTAACCATGAATAGAAAGAAAATTAAACTCTTTACTTTTCAACTTATCTGATGAACAATTTTCTCGTTCCCTTCCTTTTCCTTCACAATTTTTGTCTTTGGCGATTCAAGGTTTACCATTTACAGGTAAAATTTCATCAGATAAGTTGCTCATCAAATCGGGTCAAGATTCAGCATTTCCAGAGATATTTTTTTTCTCCATTCAATTTTTTCGTTTAAATTTTTCAGGTTCATTTGGATTTAATTGTTTCAAGAGAAGAGAAGGAAAAATAAAAGGAATCTTGTGATTTCATGACGCTTCCTCACTTGAGATATAATATTCTTGAGACGGAATTTTCGTTATGCCATTCGTTTTACGTAACAATTAAACACAATTTTGAAGGTCGATTCTTGAAGTGATCCACTTTTTGTTTAATCACTATTTACGTCAATAAACGATATAAAACAATCTGATAACAGTAAAGATGTTGAATGAGAAAATAAGGAAACAATTGAAAATGTAAAGAAAATGGGAAAAAGTTGAAACATTCAGATGTAACCAACATTGAGAAAAAAAAATGAAAAATTGGATTAAATTTTTTCTTCTTTTCCATTTTAATCACAATTTAGGATGTAATCATTACCAGTGGCTGTTCACATGCTCTTGAAATGGCCATAAATGTACTTGCCGAACCGGGTAAAAACATTTTACTTCCAAGACCAGGGTTTCCCTTGTACCAGACTCTATGCGGTGGACTCGGGATTGGAATGAAATTTTACAATCTTGATGCTGAAAAGAATTGGGAAATTGATTTGGACCATTTAGAAGCTCAGATTGACCCTTCAACAGTGGCCATTGTTTACAATAATCCATCCAATCCTTGCGGTTCAGTTTACTCTGCTTCACATATTCGCTCGTTTCTTGAGATTTGCGAGAAACACAAAGTTCCTGTGATTGCTGATGAAATTTATGAACATTTAGTTTTCCCTGGACACAAGTTTACTCCAATAGCTTCCCTTACTCAAGAAGTTCCCATTTTATCATGCAGAGGAACAACCAAAAGGTAAGATTAAATTTAAGTTCACCTTAAAAATGAATTAAATGTTATTAACTGATTAAAGATCAGCTCGTTTCGTGGCCAAAAGATGGCAACTGTTGAGAGAAAAGTAAAAAATGAATTTCTTCACTTATTCAACATTCTGATTCCCTGAACTAGACGAAAATTTTGAAGTAAAAAGTAGAAAAGCGTTTAATCCCAAAAAGTGAATCCTCTTTTAGTTTAACAGTGAAAATTGGATCAATAATCAGTGAAGATTATTTCCTTAATTGATAGATTAATCGATAACATTGAATGATTTATTTCGTAAGAAGCTTCTTGTTTGATTATTAACTTTCGTAATTAATTTAACTCCTCAGAAACAAGCCAGAAGATGATCAAAGCTCATCAAGTTTAACTGTCAGCTATTGAAATTGATACAAAGTTCAAGCAAACGATTGCATTATTCAACTCTTTAGATTAAAGTTAATTCATTGATTAAGGGGTTGATTCAACTGATTAATTGTTAATCGATGGAAATTTTAATCTTTTAATCTTTACTCCAGATTCATGGTTCCTGGTTATCGTTGTGGTTGGATAATAATTCATGATAAACAAGAGAGATTTGGTAATCCTGTAAGTAATCCTGAAAGGGTTACAGTAAATGAAAAATCAATATTCTCATTGAGTTACTTGTTTCGATTTTTACAGATTCGTAAAGGTTTAAATAACTTAACTCATCGCATTGTCGGTGCCAATTCAATTGTTCAAGGCGCTTTACCCAAAATACTTAAGGAAATTCCAGATGAATACTTTCAAGACTGTATTTCCCTGATCCATGCAAATGCCAAAATCTGTTACTCAATAGTGAAACGTATTCCAGGTTTAACACCAATCATGCCTTCTGGTGCAATGTACATAATGGTAAGTAAAATCTTTGCCATTTACATTGAAAATTGAGAAAAGGTGGAAAATAATTTCTTCAAATTTTCTTTTCTCAGGTTGGAATAGATACAAGTCATTTTCCCGAATTATCATCTGATCTTCATTTCGTTGAACGTTTAATGTCAGAAGAGTCGATATTTGTTCTTCCAGGGAAAATGTTTGGTGTTAATGGTTACATTCGTATTGTCCTTACCGTTCCATCCGATTTGCTGATAGAAGCCTGTAATCGATTGGAAAACTTTTGCCTTCGACATGTAATTTTACCCTCAAATCAACAACAAAATGGCCAACCACCAACAACACCAGCCAAACCTTTACCTTTGCCATTGAATCTCAGAGAATCAGTTAAAGTCGATTAAAATCGAAGCACGAAACAAGAGAAATGATTCAACGTCAACCAACAAAATCAAGAAATACCAAAATTTAGTCATAAACCACCAAATATTGGAGAAACTTTAATCAACAATATTCCATTTGAATGTATGGAGAAGAAAGGTTTAAATTTGTCCAGTTTTTTTGGGTTAAATTTTTTCCTCCTTTTCCGACTTTTCACCCAATTGTGATGTTAAACCTTTTTAATCATGTAAATTGATCGAGATTGTTCTGAGATAAAGTGAACAATCACTTTGGTTATTTTAGCATCAAGTTTCTAAAGCATGAAACACGAGAAAAGAAAAAGTTGAACATGTTAATCATTAAAATGAATTTATCTTTTTAGACATTTTCTACTTTCAATGTTGTTCACTTTTATTCAATTCTGAAAATGAAATGCAAAATCAATTGACAACCTTTTCTTCTTGCGTCTTCTTTCTCTTCTTGCTTCGATTCCATCTCAAAATTAGGAAAATTTTCTGTGCAGTTTTACAGTCAATTAAATTTCCGTTAATTTCATCTTTTCTCAATTAGGAACCAGGAAAAATGTAAAAGTAAAACCAATTTGTAACAATGTTTGCTCAGTAGAAAGTAAAAATGGAATGGATTTATTGGAATAAAACTTGATGGGCAAAAGAAGGGAAAAACGATGATCTTGCAGTTGAAGATAAGTAGATTGAAGTAAGTTGAAAACTTAAAACATTGCTCATGTATCGCCATCATTCCAATTGTTAGTTCAGTTGAAATTATTTGCAAGGATAAGAAAGAAAAATTTAGGAAAATAAACTTAAAGAGAGATAAATTTTTTAATTTAATTCTCAAGCATATTTAACTTGTGCAGAATCTCATGAAAAGGTTATATCTATTAGAAATGATTAACAATGAATGGAGACTCAAAGGCTAGAGTTTGCGGAGCTAGTGGTTTTAAATTCTGGTAATGATTACTTCCAATATGGTAAGTATTATTTAACTAACTGCAACGAGAAGTTATATGATTTACTAACGAGGGCGGAGCCCGAGTTTGTTTAAACATATAACTGCGAGTAAATGTTAGTTAACTGATTTACATCACGACGTTAGAAGGGGCAAGCACTAATGATATCAGTGGACACAACCAGTGATATTAAAGATTGATTAGAATTGAATTTTTCCGTTGCTTAACAAATATCACATGGTACACATCACAGGTGTCACAATTGAAAGTGGTTCATCTAAAGGTGAACAATTTACTGGTGTAACTAAATAATCATAGATATGTGGCCACTGTGCTTGTTAACTGTGCCTGTTAACCGTGTATATTAACCATTCTTCTTAAATATGAGATTAAACAATTTAACAGTTTGATTAAATTGCATTTAATCAGTACAGAGTGATGTAAATGAATTTACAGATTGACTGGATGGCTAGCAATCTGCTAATAGCAATGTGGTTAATGTCATATTTAAATTACGCATTGATCAATTTTAAAGGCAGATTTTCAATTGAATAAACAATTAGATTTAACTAATGTTGATAAAATGATAACTTGTAGACAAAGTAGCAAAGAGCAATTCTAACACGTAAATCAGTTAGCAGCTGCTTCGCCTACGGACATTTATTATCAATTGAATCAATAAAAATTTCAGTTAAATAAAGGAAAATTATTTTGGAAGTCAAGTTGTAAAAATCATGAAGGCGGAAGACGATTGTAGGGTCTAGAATGAAAGCAAATTTAATGAAATTGAAATGAAAAATCAGGACTTAGAAGGCAGAGAAAGTGTGAACACATTTGTTTAATTAATTGGATCAAAACCATTGTCGATGATTGAACAAAAAAAATCAATTGGAATTGAGCCACAATGAATAAAATTTTGTCTAATTGTTCGTCAAAAATTGACTGTCAATTTGTTCATTTTTACATTAGTTATTTTTACATGGTATTTTTTTACAATATTGACTTGAGATCATCATGAGATGAAGTGAAAGAAAGAATAAAGTAGTGATTTAAGAAAAAAAATGAGTAATAAAAACTCATCATCGAGTCCGTAGGTAGCGTTGATGTTAAAAAAAGAAATGATCGTCAGGAAATGCGCATGAAAACTTCGTTGAATATCATTGATTTTGATGAGAGTATCCAGTTGATGATAAGTAATCAAGTTTCTTCGTCAGATTGGGTCGTATTAAATTTCGTAGCAAGACTTTTGGTTGTCGGGAAATTAAAAATCGACCGAGTTTAAAAATCATTCATAACATCAAATGAGACTCGAGAATGAAACGGTCCCAAAAAGGCGATCTTTTTCAGTAAGTAGGCATGAACTAGACTGAATATCTCTTTGGATGATTAAGTGATATATGAGATTCAATAAAGATATGAAAAAATCTCAAGGTGCGATTTAAATTTGCACTGTCCTCCTTGACTAGATACACAAGGATATGAATCAAGATGCCCGTTCAAGTTTTGAAAGGTCGTCCATGAAACTTTGGAATAAATAAGTTTCATTTAAACTGAACTTTCTTAGTAATGGTTTTGATTCTTCCTCAAAAAAGAGAAATTAAAATAAACTTATTTCATATTATCTGGCCAATACTGAATGAAATAACGATGCGTTGTACCTTCAAACAATTTTTCAAGCCATTGAGGTAAAGCGTCTAGAAGGTTGTTTTCAAAAACAAATTCTTGGGTTTCTACTGAGTTTTCATCGGAACGCTGTGCAATCAAATTTCCAGCCTCAATGTCTTCTTCTTCATCTTCAAATCCTAGAAAGTCTTGATGTTCAGCTCTTCTATGCTGCAATTGTCAAACAATAAATGTGAAAAAAGTGATTAGATATTTGACATAATAGATATTATTAGAGATAAATGACTCACCTCAGAATGCTTGACATGGTAAACACAAAAATATCTTTTGAAACCGTTGATTGATAATACGGTGCCAATACAGTTTTTTGGATTAATATTAAGCTCTCTATGGTCTCCAAGGCTTTGTTGTAGGATTTTCTTGTACCATTCAATATTTTTTTCAATTAAAAGGTACGCGAACATCAATGTCTTGTTTCTAAAAGTAATGATTGCAGTGAGAAAAGGATTAAAAATGTTAAAAATGTGATGGAATAATGCGAATATAATTACTTTCTGTAAGGATGAACACAGCGATAAAATTTGGGTAAGAGTTTTGATTTTGTTCTGGTATCACAGAGTAAAACAAGAGTCCGGCAACCGGGTTTCAGCAGTCGAATCAGTCCATTGTAGGTTTCTCCTCTGAGCTCATGAATACTAAGTTTATGTTCATTTCTGAAATAAATAAAAAATTGAGATAATGAAAAGAATAGATATGATGATCATGTACAAATACTAGAAAAGAAAAGCTAAACCATCCTACCTTGGATTACTTCCAGGCGGAGTTCTACCCAGTCTACGGTATTGTTCCCTGATGTTCTTCTCTTCCAGTTTGCTTTATAAGGGAGCCAAAAATACTTTCAATTAGTACAACCAATGAAATAAAACCATAATTCTTTCTTTTAAGAAATAGATAGTTACTCACACAAGATATTGTAAAATATAACCAAATATTCCAATGAAAACGAATGTTGCAACTGCCGATAGAATTGGAAGAACTTCTTTCTGTGAAATGCTATCTCCAAGCCCATCAGTTAAAACCAGAATACGTTTAAGTATACGACCTAATAGACCACTTGCGTGTTCATCAATTAGATTCACCATTTTGGCATTATTGGTCATGGTTTGTGTTGTTTTACTCAATTTATTAAGCAGCTCATACAATTCTGCTTTGCTTCTATTCAATCTTTCAGAATCAGAAACATCCCAAATATCAGGTAGCCATTCATACAGTAATCTGTCATGTTCACGTCTCCAGACAACAACTACATGAGAGGTAAGATCTGAAGGTGATCCACTGCCAATAGATAATGAATTAATGAAATCCATTTGTTTCTCCTGGTAAATGTACATGAATCTAAATTTATCTTCACTGAACTCATTCTCCAAGATAAATCTTCTCATAGCTTCTTTTTCAGATTCTTGTGACGGAATGTTATTAGTGACTAACATCACACATAACCGCCGACGACTTCGAGGTGCATCAGGAGGACAGATTTGATCAAACATAACCTAAAAGTAAAGAAACAAAATATGAATTTGAAATAGTCAATTGATAATGCGGTAGTTCTTCATGACACTCACCTGAGATGTGAGTCTTGGTAGGAGAAGATACTTATTGGCATGTAACACATCTTTAATGATTTGAGGTAACAATTCTGATGCGGCTAAAGTAGCAATTGGTCTATTCATATCTTCATTAAAAATCAGCATTGAGTCCATTTTGGTGTCTACTCCATATCTTTGGATAAGTTTCAGGCTATCTTTTTCTTTTATGGAGACATGACCACAAACGACTCTTTCCCTAAAGGAGAAGGCAGTCAATAGATAACGAAGCTTAATGAGCTTGTCGTTGTTAACAAATAACACTCTAACTCGATTATCAGACCATCCAGAAAGAAACGTTTCATAATTTTCGTCATTAACTTGTGTAATCAAATGTCTTGGTAAAATCTTGCGGATAAATTCAATTATCCTTAACAAACTTAATTGATTGTCTTTATAATGTCTAACAACTCCATCAACAATGCCAATGATATAGGGAAGGTCGTCAATTCCAATTTTACGCGCTAAAACACTCTCATGTTTACTGTGAATTGTGGCAAAACCAACACCAAGAGGTTCCAGTTCTAAAACAATTTTATGCCAAACCGGTTCAACATTGAAGCAAGGAAAACATAGATCTCCGTAAAATAAAATTAGTTGTGGCGATGTTATACTGGCAGGAAGAATTTTATTCTGATAAGCTCTAAAACGAGAAAGAAAAAGTCCGTTAAATATTTAAATTGCAAGATAGCAAAACAAATCAAATAACTTACTTTGCAGAAATGGTTTGACGATGGAAAATGAAAGCTTGGTTGTTGTTGAAATTAAAATTGTATGAAGAACTCGACCCTCCAGAGAAAATGGACTCAAAAGGATCGAAGTCAAATCTTTTAAAATCACTATAATCTCGTTTGTGTCGAAAATTAGGTGTATCTTCAGTGGTCCCAAAACGATTGAACTCTTCTCTTCTATCAGGATCCATCAGCAGCTAAATAAAAATTAATTGTAATAAATGAACAATATCTCACAGTGACAAAGTATAGTTTCAAGATGAATTCGGGTCAAACTCATGCAAATTATTACATTTGATGGTACTATTTATAAGATCATGGAACAATAGGAAAATCAAGTTCGATTCGAAACTTAATTATAATCCATTCTACTAAAATCGCTAGTTGACTGCATAACCAAGAGTTAAATTTCGAAAACGAAGGTTATATTAGAAACTGGACAGACAGCATCTTTGCAACATTTCATAATCTAAATTATAATAGATAAAGTTGATAACTAATGGATCTAACATCATGAGCAACCGGATGTGATATTAGGATAAAAACTTGAAAGTCAAGATGAACCAGCTGAGCCTATCCGGTTTGTTTTGATATAACGAATAAGAACAAAACATTCCAATAACGTAATCCATGGAAAACTCATGAACTTAATAATTCAAACAGCAAGTAAAATAAAAAACAATGATATAAACCATAGCTATGATCACAATTTCAACCCAATTTGACCCAAAATACATCAGACTGGAGGGTTTTTCAATGGCACAACAAACCTCATAAGCCTTTGAAATTTGAACAAACCTATCCTCAGCATCAGGATCTTTGTTTTTATCTGGATGCCTGAAGAAAAAGAAACATTCAATAAGTAACCATTAATTATTTAAAGGCTAATTAATTGAATTTTAAATGATAAAAAATCGAAATAACTTACCATAAACGAACAAGCTTCTTATAGGCACGTTTAATTTCATTTGATGGTGCATTCCTTTGAACTCCAAGAATCTTATATGGATCACTTAAAGATGTTCTACAATGTGTAATTAGCTGCATAAACAACACAATAATCAAAAGATCTCTAAAGCTGATTATCATAATTATTTAGGGTTGATTAGGTTAAATATGACTAGAATAGAAAATGAATAGATTTATTGAGACCAAAACATTGAGAATACATCCATGAATTTAAGGCTGAATATCATCTTCTATAACACTGCCTATGGTAACTCAGTAAGTTAAACTTACCATAGTATGATGTGGATAGCTCCACCTATTATCGTTCATTTAATGAACAAAGTTCTAACTTTAGGTGAGGAATTTAGGAATTCATCCTGATCCTTGTCACCCTTGAAAATAATGAAATTATTTCGAATTCAAATGAAGTTGTGATGTAAATTGATACTTTATTGAAAAGTTAATTAGTCCTATACAGTTCCTCGAATGAAATTGATAATAAATAGCGATTCATTGAATTGGTCTTGTAAGCTGTTTGGCAATTTTTTCACCAGCTCACAAAGGTTTTCGCATTGTTTCACAAGATTATGGTCTTTGAGAATAATTGGAGAGTATATTTTAAGAAATAGCCCTAGAAGTGATTGAATTAATTCATAATCTTTTCGAGTCTCTAAACCACTTTCCATTGCCATTAAAAAGGAAGCAAGTAAAGTATGATCATCAGATTCGATATCTTCATCTTTGAGGGTCATAGCATCGAGAGCTCGAATTTCTGAATCAATTGTATTTGGACTCATTTCTTTAAGCTGTTTGATAACAGGCGAGAAATTATTTCTTTGGGCGCAATTCAACAGCAGTTTCCCAAAAGGTGATACCCCTAGAAGATTATTAAGAACCTTAGATTTCTCTTTCTTATTTTGATCGTCAGTTTCAGTTTGGGTTAAATCAAAATCCGGCTCAAGACCATCAATTGTTGGAAGAAAGAATGGCGCTGATTTTGGCTTCTCTACTGGTTCGACTGGTTTGTTTCGTTGCTGAAAAAAATACGTAAAAATTAAAATTCTGTCATCATATAAAAAATTTTAAAATCAAACCTTGATTAAATCTAAGTTAAGAAGATTTTTCCATCTTGAAGTTGGCAATGATGACAATGTTATTAGATTACTAGATATTTGCTCTGGAGATTTATAGTCCAAATCTAACATATCAATGTCGATAGTTTCGATATCTTCAACATTGATGACTTCATCAGCTTCATCTTCATCTTTATCATTATATTCTTTTTCTTCTGGTTCCTCTTTACGGACACTTGGCAATTTGTTCAAACGTGGTATATAAGAGTCAGAGATCGGTTTGAGAGAGACCGGAAGATACAACGATAAATTAAAGTACAAAAATATTCCTAAATCATTTTCCAACGCGATCGCTAGATAATCGCCAGTTGGCGACATTGTTAAACTTTTACAAGGAGAAGGCATAAGAAACCAATCAATTAACTTAATCAATGAAATATCCCAAACACGAATAGAGCAATCTTCAGTTGAAACAATCAACCAACGAGCATCATAACTGATTGTCATGTCTGTTATAAGAGTTTTATGGTCAGGCAATTTACGAATACATTTTTTTGTGTCGAGATCAATCACTTGAATCGTGTGGTCGTCAAATGCAACAGCTAGAATTGAACTAGAATTTTGAAAAGAAAAAGAATTGAAATTATAGGAAAATAATAGAATTGAGTGATTCAAAAAAATTATTTACTGAATTTACCTTTCTTTATGAAGCATAAATCTGTTGATTGGAATGTCTACCTTTAATTCAGTTAATAATTCACAAGTTTTGAATACCCAAAAATTGATAATTCCGTCTTTACCCCCACTAACGAGCAGTCGACACGTTTCATCACAAACTATTCCAGAAACAGATCCTTCGTGTGCTGATGAATTAAATAAAATAAAAAATAAAGAAAATGAAACCATTTTTCAATAAAAAAAGGCTCATTTATTTACCTTTTCCATTAGTTTTAGCATAAGATACTCTAAAAATTCCAGATTGAATATTAAACCTGTCGATATGACCAGTATTGTAACCAAGAACGACGAAGTTACCACAGCTGCTGATAGCAAGAGCCTAGAACATTGAAATCTGAATATTAGAACCCGAATTGAGTGAAAACCCCTCAAACTTACCGTACACAAGATATCTTTAGTGTTTTTAAAACGTTCATGTAACAATTTGTGAGATCCCATACGCATCTTTTTCGTTGTCCATGTTGTCGCTCTTGCAAGACCTGCATGTCTGGCAATTACATTATCCCAATCATCTTCTCGGATACTTTCTAAAAAAGGGTGAAAATTTGGATTTAGTTCAAGTTGAAAAGGTAATATTCAATGTAGAAATTTACCTGCAGCAAACTCAACAATTGGTGGCATAACGTTAGGATCATTTGCAACACCAACTTTTTTAGCATATTTTCGATTGAATGAAGCTTTGCCGAGACTCCGATGAAGCCTTTCACTATAAACTGAAAACATTCTGAATGTTGAATCAGATGAAACACTTAGAATATTTTGTCCCTCCGATCCATAAAATCGAATAAAAGTTGACGGATGTGTGTGGCCCTCTCGACAATGAAGAGTTCTTCCAATTTCTTCTGGATCGTCAAAGCACCACATTTTGAGTGAATTGTCAGGTGAACTGGTTAATAATAAAGCTTCTCCAAAGATATATTGACACCCTGTTACTTTAGCTTGATGAATATCTCGCTTCTGAACAAAAAGTTTACGTTTTTCTAGATCCCAGATTGCTACATGTCCTTTGTCACTTGAGGTAACCATGTGAGGAGGACCATCAGTTCTAAATGAGATATTAAGAACTGGCCCCCAGTCTTGAATAAAAGTCATTAAAGTTTCATCAAATTTCAAATTATGAACAACAATAACACCATCTTCCAACCCTATTCCAACAACATCAACTGCAGGAGCTTGTTCAATAGCTGTTACTTTACTATTCCATCCTTTAAACGTATGAATTAATTTTTGAGTTCTAATGTTTCGAAGTTGTAATGAACCTTGCTTTGATCCAAGAAGAATTTTGTTGATATAAGTACTTGGGTGAAGTAAACATGTAATAGTGAATCCGTCACCAAAAGGCACCTCAAGAACAGTTTCTAGGAAAAAAAAGTAGAATACTCCAGGTAAGAACTCAAATCAAAATAAAGATAAAAATTTACACACCAGCTGTGGAAATTTCCCAAACTCTGAAAACATTCGAGTCATCAACAGATATTAAATGAGGTCCAAAAGCTAAAAGTGAATGTATGCGAGATTCATGGCCTTCGAAAACTTGGTATAACTGTGGGAAAACGAAAAATAGAACAAGATTAGAACAAAATTTATGTAATTCAAATTTACTACAAAGAGAAATATGCAAATAACAAGACATATCAATGGTAGATTATCACGATGAAAAAAGACTTACATTTCTACGGCCGCCGCTCCATGCATATATTTTGTTTTCAGAACACGAGAAAACACTTTTTGAATCGGACGCTAAGGCATTTACTGGGCCAGGATGAGGATGGCCTAAGAACCACGTGAAATAATATTAATGTGAGAAAATAGGGAACCCAATACGAGATTAAATTTGATACTTACTTGTTTCTATCAATTGTAACTTAGAGTTGTAGGTATGAAAATAATTTCCGACAATAATAACAACCCTTACATCTTCAAATTTATCAATGTAACGTACGATGAAAGGTTTGTCTCCAGCAATTAGACCAAGAGCTTTGTAACCTTCGAAGATCCTGCTTGCATTACATTGAGTAGAAGGTTCTGAATCTACTTCCATGATTGAAATTATCAACTTCAATAATTAAACTAATTTAAATTAAATAAGAAGAAAAAAACACATGAGATACTTTAAGCGGTCACAACTAATCTTTAAAGAGGTTTGAAAAAAACGTGTTTTTTATTTGTGTGTCATGTGACCAACCAGCCAGCTGATTGTAAGGTTTTTCAGGAAATCATAATACGAAAATTATCGTCATTAATTGCATTCAGTTTGTTCATTTATTTGTTTGAAAGTTAATTTTAATCTAGTGAATAAATACTGAAGCTGTTAATACCTTGATTGCGAAAAAATGACCAGTGATGACATCGAGGAGAATGATTCTCTGTTTGCATCTATTGAAAGCCATTTGGTTGTTTCATCAGTGATTAGGATATTTTTAATTTTTTATGGATGGGTTCATGATCAAATTTTTCGCTTACAATATACTGATATCGATTATATAGTGTTTACCGATGGTTCTCGTTACATGAAAGATGGACGGTCACCATTTCTTCGTCACGGTTATCGATACTCACCGTTAATTGCTTTTCTTCTTCTTCCCAATGTTTATTTAATGCCTCTTTACGGTAAATTTTTATTCGCTGCCTTGGACATCGTTACCGGTTATTTAATTTACAAAATATTAGTTCATCCTCGAGTAAAATTATCACAATCTAAAGCCTTGATCTCATCCCTTATCTGGCTTTATAATCCATTGCCTATGATTATCTCAACTCGTGGTTCAGCTGATACTTTGATCACATTCCTGGTTCTGGGAACAATTTATTTCATTCTTTCTGGTCAATACATATACTCTGGTCTACTTTATGGACTTGCCATCCATTGTAAAATTTATCCCATAATATATAGTCTTCCTATTTACTTATTTTTGTCTGGGTCAACAACTAGACTCTTTTCCAGTCAAATTTTATCACCTTTCAACCGAGCCAAATTAACCTTTTTTTTCTCATCTTTTACAACCCTTGCGTTGATTACATATGGTTATTATCTAAGGTACGGTCATCTTTATTTGAAAGAGGCTTGGCTCTATCATATAAACCGAAAAGATGACGCTCACAACTTTTCTCCTTATTTTTATGCCTACAAAACAATCCGTGATCAGTCAATTCTTCGTCTCTTATCATATGCAGCATTTATTCCTCAAGTCATGGCGATTCTTTATTATTCCATAAGATACTGTATCCATTACAAGAAGCAAAAATCGACCAATCATTCAATTAATTTGGTGTTTGCCCTCTTCTCGTCCACTTACCTGTTCGTTACCCTCAACAAAGTTGTTACATCGCAATACTTCATTTGGTACTTATGTTTCTTGCCGATTCTCTATCCATTCCTCAAATTAACCGGTTGGCAAACTTTATCATTGTGTGGTCTTTGGTTCTTTGGACAAGGCCAATGGTTATTGATTGCTTATCTGTACCAATATCTTCGATGGAATGTTCTTGGACTTCTTGCCTGTTGTTCAATGATATTCATGATTATCAATCTTGTCATTCAATTTATAATTGAGAAAAATTTTGTGCCTAAACTCACTGTTGACCAAAAATCCGATTAATGAATCTATTAAACCAAATTATACCACTTTTTACCAAAAGATCTTTGTTTTCAAAAATTAATTATGATAGCAGTGCAGAATACTGTTAATAACCACATGAATTTAAACTTATCTAAAATTGGTATCAGGTCACTTCATTGAAGACTTTCATGGTTAAGACTCGAGGCAAAGCCTTTTCAATTGAATCTTCTCAATGCTATGATTTAACATTTACGTGAAGAAATGTATATTCAAATTCTAGCTTAGCTTTTCTGAATTTTATTTCAAAATATTCCTTCACTGACTATAAAAACAAGCAATCAGAATCAACGTCATTTGATTTCAAAATACACAAAAATGCCAGAAATTGACTTTTGTTTACGCAATTCGTTAAATTTATTAATATTAATTAATTAAACCCTCCTATTCTCCTCCTTTTCCTTGATTTCGTTCATTGTCATCATCATTCTTCCGTCAATCTTACTCAACCAGCTTATATCAGTTCTGTTAGTCAAACTGGTTTCCCATGTTTTCAGTTATTTTTAATACGAAAAATACAGCAAAATTATTGAAAATCGGTTATTTTAATAAAGATCATTGATTGTTTACCTTTCCATTCAATCGCCATTTCCATCATCTTCTTGTCTCTCCATTTCATCGCCATCATTAAAATCATTCATCAAAAATCATGTTTAATTTAATTATCCTGTTCCTAACTATTCCTTGTATATTCAGTGCTCGACACAATGGACTAACATCTAGATCCACCGGCTCATCAGGTGCAATTGTTTTCCCAAATGTTCAGAGACCTCCAAGTGTAAGTTGATCAAATTTGTTCAAAAATCAATTAATTTCATTATTAAAGTCAATTACTGTTAGTCGATATAAATAATTAAAAACCCAAGAGCTGTACTCATTCAAACCTTTTAAAATATTTCTCATGATTAGCAGTTGCCTTACATATATTTATATCACTGATATTAGATATAATAGATTTAAATTGATTTTCTTGGAAATAGACACAAATTTTGACTATTTTCTGAACAAGAATTAATGATTCCTCATAATTTCAAATTTCTTGGTTATATTGAAATCACACTTGGGTAACTTGTTGTTTCAATTGACATCGTTTATGAAATTTACCCAATAATCGTAGATGAACAAATAGCTTGCTCAAAAACCAGAAAGGCCTGCAGGTGTGAAATATCAATGATAAAATTATGTCATTCCAATAAAGCAAAGCTAAAAATCAGATAAAAGATTAATCCAATAACTTAATAAAATCATCATTTTCAATCGTTCAAGGTTTGATAGTTATTCATTTCAAGGTGATTTTTAGTATAATTTTAGTAAATAATTTGTACATTTTATTCATGCTAATAGGCACCAAATTCATTTGACACTGCACTTTTAAGGACTGCTGGATTACGGAATGCAAGTGAAGTCTTTGCTGCCCTCGGTATTCAAGAAGTAAATGACGATCCTCTTGCAGGACGAAAGAAGACAAATTATGCTGAACAAGCCGTTTGTGAACCTGAATTACGTACAGTTGAAGTTGGCGACCAAGGAGTTGAATCGGGTGAAATATTTTTCCCTAAATGTGTTCGAGTCTTAAGATGTGGCGGTTGTTGTGATATCAGTGATCGAATGGCTTGTACACCAACAAAAATATCCTACCGAGATGTTAAACGGGCAAAAATACGGATACGACGATCAACAACACCTGCAGCTTCCTCACAAACCGTTCAAGTTGAAGTACATGAGGAATGTCGCTGCATGTGTAAGTCTGCTTTGACCAATTTTCACATTCACTGTCATAATTGAGTTAACCTTTTATTTTTGTTGCTTAGGTAAAGTAAAAGAGGAACATTGTAATCCCAATTTACATGTTTACCAAGCCGATCTTTGTAAATGTACTTGTAATAATGAACAAGATGCCGTTGCTTGTCGCAATATGGCTCCGGCCAAATCATGGGATAATAACGAATGCAAATGTAAATGTAGAGACGTTAAACATTGTCCATCTGGAACTGAATTTAGCCATGATACGTGCAAGTAAGTTTAAAAGTACAGTTTGAACACATTTCTAAATCTTGATCTTTCCATTTATTTTCAGCTGTGAGGCTTCATAAAACGGGTTATTTAGCTGGAGCAATCAGGAATGGATTATCTAATGGGCATTGAAAAATTCAACATATTTATGTCATCGATTACTGATATTAATTGTATCTTGACGATATTGACATTCATTTATATTATGAATTTTTTAAAAATTTCTATGATTAAATTGGATTGAATGCGTAAACATAAACCGAAGCGACCAATTATTTAACCCAGAGATTTGATTGAGGAAAATTATATGATATTTGAACTTTAAATGTACAAAATCCGGGAAAAGATCGCTTGTATGCGACTAAGATAGTGTCAATACTACAGGACTGCAACCATTATCTGGTTTTACATCAAAGAAATCAATAATAAATTGATTTTGAAACAGCAAGACACAATTAGCACAATTATGCACAAATGGACGAAATCGAGTAGCAATTGATTTCGTTGGAATTAAACCGTGTTAGTTTAGTAGAGTCAATAAAACTGCGCCCATTTGTGCAATTCAAAAGTTCCTATAGTCCACAGTTTTTGTGGAGATCGAGATCAAAGTTGCAACTTCGATCGCCTTTTGTATAGCTGTGTAACTAGATTTTTGCATTAAATTCATTCTGATAATATAAATTTTGATGAATAATGAGAATATGTGCTTATTTTGATAAATAAAATTTTCTAGTTCCTTTAGAACTGATCAGTTCGATTTTTATTTAAACCGATTTTATTCTGGTACCATAAGAGTTGGAGTACTGAAAATTATTATTGGCTCATAAAAATTGTTTGCACATATCATGCATCCAAGACTTTTTTTGATTTATCAACAGTTCTTTTGAAATTGGACATGTGTCTTAAAAAACTCTAGCCTCAATATCCAGCGAATTGCATCGCCTACAATTAACATCCATCCAACAATTTGATCCTTGGACGTTATAAATGTTATAAATATGATAGATAAATAGATGTTATAAATAGACGAGTAGAAACTTATTTAACAAAACAAATTCATATCAATGCATATCTTACTAAATAAACCCATTTTCTGGTTTAACTTGTGTAAATCAATGCAACGAAATGCAAAAAGTACTGTTATCGACTCAAGCATTTGAGTCAAGAGTTGAGACTTGGTTCGTATGTAGGGACATAAAAGCTGCATCAATTTGTTCTATGCAACATTTCGTACATTCGATAGTTTTGTAGAAAATCGAGGTAGAAGTTGAAACTTTGATCGCCTTTTGTACATTTGTGTTACCAGAATTCTTCATAAAACTCAATTCACTGATGTAACTTTGTATAATTAACCACTAAATGTAAATATTTTGCGAAATAAAATTTTCTAGTTCCTTTAGAACAGATCAGTTCGATTTTTAGTTGCACCGATTTTATTCTGGGACCAAAAGATTTAGAGAGCTGAAACTTGTTATTGACACATAAAAATGGTTTGTACACATTATGCATCGAGTAGCTTTTTGATTTAGCAACACTTCTCTTTGCAATCGGGCATTCGTCTTAAATCTTTGAGCCTCGATATTTCGAAAATGGCATCACTAACAGGTATCATTCATTCACTAATCTAATCTTCTACTAATCAATAATTGAATGCGACTCAATAACTGTCAATTAGCGCATCTGAGTCATGATATTCGTGTTCTAAATGTTGGAGTAGCAACAAACAAACTAATTTCATGCATATCTTGGTAAATAACCCAATTTTCTGGTTTAACTTACAAATGAAATGCAAAAAGTACTGTAAATGACTCGAGCATTTGAGTTAAGGGTTAAGACTTGGTGAGTATGAAGGGAAATGAAAACTACATCCGTAGTTACTATGCAATATTTCGTTCTTCTGATAGTTTTTGAGCAAATTGAGGTCAAAGTTGAAACTTCGATTGCACTTTGTGCATTTGTGTGACCAGAATTCATCGTAAAATTAATTCCAATCATACAGTTTTGCATAATTAATTACCAAATCTATTTGTTTTGATAAATAAAATTTTCTAGTTCCTCCAAAACAGATCAGTTCGATTTTTATTTAAGCCGATTGCATTTTGTTACCAAAAGATTTAGAGTACTGAAACTCATTATTGATACATAAACATTGTTGGTGCACATAATGGCTACAATGTTTTTCTTCTTCTACCAACAGTTCTCTTGATATTGGCCATTTGACTAAAAACTTTGAACCTCGATATTTCGAGAATGGCATCATCCACAATCTCTAGTTTCAGAATAAACATTAGATTTTATCATGGACTATAATATAATATGGATGAATACCGAGTAAAATTCAAATTAAGTCATTTAGTAATAAATATAATTTCAAAACATCATGATATTTATGTTTTCTCAATCATTACAAGAGTAAAAAAATCAAATAGATGTTTCAGATCTGACAACATAAGAAATACAATGTTATAACATTCTTTTAAATTAAAACTTCTGTCACTTTGTAGAGAATTTAAAACTACGTTCATTTGTGCCTTTCAAAAGTCTCTCTGATCGATGCTTTTCGAGAAAATAGAGTCTAAAGTTGAAACTTCGATCGCCTTTTGTACATTTGTGTGACCAGATTTTTTCATGTAACTTAATCTCAATGAAGTAACTTTTTTTAGTTAATCACTAAATGAACTTATTTTGATAAATAAAATTTTCTGTTTCCTCCAAAACAGGTAAGTTCGATTTTCAGTTAAACCGATCTTATTCTGGGGACCAACAGATTAAGGGAACTGAAACTTATTATTGGCACATAGAAATGGTTTGTGCACATCATGGACACGGTATTTTTTGTCTCTATCAACAGTTCTCTTGATATTGGTCATTTCACTAAAAACTTCGAACCTCAATATTTCGAGAATGACAGTATCTAAAGTCTCCAGTCTTAGACCAAACATTGGATTTAATTATGGACTGCAAGATAAAATCTGATTTGGTGCATTAAGATGTTAAGATCTTTCTAGGTTTGTGTTTGAGAAACCATTTACTTTATAAATCGAGTATACAATCACACAAATGACAAACATAGTGCTTCAACTTTTTTTTGCAGGACGTAGGTTTTATTCGATATTAATCATGCACAGTTTTAGCATTATATGAAATCTAATATTTATGCTGAAACTAGAGATTGTGGATGATGCCATTCTCGAAATATCGAGGTTCAAAGTTTTTAGTCAAATGGCCAATATCAAGAGAACTGTTGGTAGAAGAAGAAAAACATTGTAGCCATTATGTGCACCAACAATGTTTATGTATCAATAATGAGTTTCAGTACTCTAAATCTTTTGGTCCCAGAATAAAATCGGTTTAACTAAAAATCGAACTGATCTGTTTTGGAGGAACTAGAAAATTTTATTTATCAAAACAAATAGATTTGGTAATTAATTATGCAAAACTGTATGATTGGAATTAATTTTACGATGAATTCTGGTCACACAAATGCACAAAGTGCAATCGAAGTTTCAACTTTGACCTCAATTTGCTCAAAAACTATCAGAAGAACGAAATATTGCATAGTAACTACGGATGTAGTTTTCATTTCCCTTCATACTCACCAAGTCTTAACCCTTAACTCAAATGCTCGAGTCATTTACAGTACTTTTTGCATTTCATTTGTAAGTTAAACCAGAAAATTGGGTTATTTACCAAGATATGCATGAAATTAGTTTGTTTGTTGCTACTCCAACATTTAGAACACGAATATCATGACTCAGATGCGCTAATTGACAGTTATTGAGTCGCATTCAATTATTGATTAGTAGAAGATTAGATTAGTGAATGAATGATACCTGTTAGTGATGCCATTTTCGAAATATCGAGGCTCAAAGATTTAAGACGAATGCCCGATTGCAAAGAGAAGTGTTGCTAAATCAAAAAGCTACTCGATGCATAATGTGTACAAACCATTTTTATGTGTCAATAACAAGTTTCAGCTCTCTAAATCTTTTGGTCCCAGGATAAAATCGGTTTAAATAAAAATCGAACTGATCTGTTCTAAAGGAACTAGAAAATTTTATTTCGCAAAATATTTACATTTAGTGGTTAATTATACAAAGTTACATCAGTGAATTGAGTTTTATGAAGAATTCTGGTAACACAAATGTACAAAAGGCGATCAAAGTTTCAACTTCTACCTCGATTTTCTACAAAACTATCGAATGTACGAAATGTTGCATAGAACAAATTGATGCAGCTTTTATGTCCCTACATACGAACCAAGTCTCAACTCTTGACTCAAATGCTTGAGTCGATAACAGTACTTTTTGCATTTCGTTGCATTGATTTACACAAGTTAAACCAGAAAATGGGTTTATTTAATAAGATATGCATTGACATGAATTTGTTTTGTTAAATAAGTTTCTACTCGTCCATTTATAACCAAATTTTGGCGACTCAAATGCGCTAATAGACAATTATTGAATTGCATTTAATTATTAATTAGTAAAGGATCAAATCGGTGGATGGATTTTGATTGTAGGCGATGCAATTCGCTGGATATTTAGTCTCGAGTTTTTAAGACACATGTCCAATTTCAAAAGAACTGTTGATAAATCAAAAAAAGTCTGCATGATATGCAGACTGCAGGATGCATGATATGTACAAACAATTTTTATGAGCCAATAATAATTTTCAGTACTCCAACTCTTATGGTCCCAGAATAAGTTCGGTTACAATAAAAGTATTGCACTCACGATGATTACAAACAACGCTTAATAACCAATTATCTAATAAGTTTCAGTACTCTGTCACAAAATAAAATCGCTTCAACTAAAAATTGGAATGTTCTGTTGCAAAGGAAACAGAAGATTTCATTTCACAAAATAAGCCTTTTTTTGTTTAGCATCAAAAATTACACTAAGTAAATGATTTTTATTAAAATCTACTTCCATAATTGCAC
Organism: Tetranychus truncatus; assembly: GCA_028476895.1. Lineage (NCBI taxonomy): Eukaryota > Metazoa > Arthropoda > Arachnida > Trombidiformes > Tetranychidae > Tetranychus > Tetranychus truncatus. Next base: position 15,143,370 of record CM052062.1, read on the forward strand.
CGAAAGCGATCAAAGCGACGAAGTCGAACTCTTGAAAACTGTTGAGCAAATAAAGTTATAAATCGCACTAATGGATTCAGTTTTCATGACCCTACAAAACAAGAGAGTCTAAATTTGAAATAAATCAATTTTTGCCCATTCATGTAAAATGTTACAATTGTGTTGATTGTGTCTTTTCAGTTACAACAAAAATCGTGGAAAGCTTTCATTTCATTGCATGACTTGAATTGGCCGCCACTCATGGAGTTTGCTCAAACTCTGAGTTCTGAGTCGAGAGACTCAAATTATCGTTAATGCACTTTCTCTGTTATCTGTTTTTATCCTTTCCTTTGCCTTGAACCAAAAGAGAATAGGAAATATTGCTGTCAGGGATTGAGAGAACCAAAGAGCTATCTGGAGTTGGTTAGAGGAATGTTTCAACTCCAAAGCAGTCCATTAAAGGTCATCTGTGATAGAAAAGAACAATTTAAAGTACAGTTTGAGTGATTGTTTTTAATTAAACCAAAAGGGATTCAAGCTAAAGTAAATTATTTAATTATACACCAGTGGTCGTCAAATCAAACATCATACAGTTAATATTTCTAAATTTATATTCACTTGAACATCTACCCTGTTGAGATCAACTGTATAACCTGTAATGGTACAAACAGATACCAAGGAATAAACTCTTTGAATTTCTGTGTTATTAATTTATTTTCAATTCTCTATTCAAAACCATCAATATTGTAATTAACTTATCCTCAGTGCTTTTTAAATAACCGTTATTTCATCCTAACTGGCAACCAAAGTGATACTATCAATATATGACTCTCGATTTAGTGTTGAACCATAACTCGTCGAATTGATATAACACTCAATTGATTGGTTCAATTGGTTAATCAAATGGGTGAAAATACGGATACAGTTAATATCCAGGATAACTCAAAACCATCCTTTTTTGGTGTTAGATCTTACATTCACCATTTCTATGAGCCAGTAACAGATGGGTTTAAAAGTGATTCTGATGAATCTGACGAATCCAGGTAAGAATAAATTAATGAATCTAATTGTCTAAAATTAAGAATTAAATCAAAGCAAAAATCGAAACAAAACACTCTCTTAAACCCAAAAACCTAAAACCAAGAAAATAACCTGTTAACCGTCATCTGGTTATTTATTCATAGGTCAACCTTTTGTAACCAATTACTTCACTTTTATTTTGAATTTTAACCAGAAGGTAAAATCTAAAAGCCTAAAAATCTTCAGACCCCAACTGAAATATCTTCAAGACCTATTAACTTTTAAACCTTTTAGACTATTTACAGTGTAATTTTAATTATTTAATCTTATATAATGTTAGCTAAAATCCCAATTTAGCTTGTTACCCACTCAATTATGGAAGTAGAAATAGCTCTATTCAGTGACTACTGCCTTTATTTTTGTTATCCTTTTTTAATGTAATCTTTTCAACAATTAATATTTATCATCTGAATGAAAAGGTAAGTTCAGTGAAAAGGTAATGATAACAGTGAATAACAAATGTTGAACGGAAACGTTAAAATCGATAAGTAAGAGAGTTGAAAGAAAGAAGGATGTAAAAGGGTTACACTGGAACACCTACGCTTTTATTTCTTTTCATTATTTATCTTTCCTCCTTTTTAACTCTCATATTATTCTGATCTTCATAATCATCTTGATCTCAATTGTTAAGCTACAGAAAGGGAACATGTTTACATCCGAATAGTTGTGAATTTGGTTCAATTTGTTGAGCTCGGCCTACAAAGGCTGACAACTTCGTAAACAACTTCACCTTTAAACTTTAACTAGTCTTGACGGTTTCTCACTTATTATTTATCTCTGATTCTAAATGTATTTTGATGACATGAATAATAATATTGACTATTAATTGATTTTTTTCATTCGATTTCAACAGATACCTGATTGCTCCTAAGAAGCACAGAAGAGCACCCAAAATTTGGAAATTTGCTTTCTGGTTTGGTGAGTACAATAGTTAAGTCTAACCTATCACACTTCAAATGTTTACCGAGCTTATTTTGATTGAGATTGAATTTTTATTTCATTTTAATTGCTTCAGAAATAACCAATAGTTAAAATTTATAAATCATGATTCAATTAGCAGGACAGATATTTGGGTTCTTTCGAGCGTATCAGGGTACAATCACAAATGAATGCTTATTGTAAGCCTAAGAATTAATTTATTGGAAGTCATTGTTCATCTGGTACAGTCTCATCTCATGGGGTTTATTCAATTCAACGATATCTTTAGCGATGAGTTTCCAGTGTAAAAGTAATTCAATAACTAAAGGAAAAAAATCTTGGACATATTGAATCATGCTGGTCGTTTTAGATGGGAATAATAATAGTTGACTTGTAAAAATTATTATAAACGTGATATATCAAGGACAGAATAACTATTGAATTGTTTGGTTGATCTTGAAACTTACATTCAATGTCAAGATTGAGGCGATCAAATTAATGATTACCAAAGTTAACATTATTACTATTATTACTAGATTAATATGAGTGTATGAGAAGTAAAAATCTCATGGAATCAGAATCAGCATGATAAATATAATTTATCGGTATGGATTTATCATTATCCAGGAGGTAAACACCATAACAACACTCACAAACTATTTGATTGCAACAGTTCTAACCTTTTGACCATAAAATTAACTGGCAGGTTGAAAAATTGATTTATCATAAATAATATAAGCTCCTATCAAGTCAAAATGGATAGAAACCAATAACTTGTGGATCAGTGGGTAATGAGTGCTTTTAATGACATTGAAAGACTTTTATGGCGACCATTTTGACAATGGTTCAAGTTTTAGATTTTGAGATTCATAAGATAGTGTTGGGTGCTTAATTTACATGATTATAAAAGAGTTTTGATTGATTTATAATATTTCAGTCTTTCAATATTTCTGGAATGTTAAATAATTTTATATCTCTCAGATGGCGTTAGCTATTGCAAGTTACAAATTGAAAGGGTAAAGCGCGAATGAATGATTTCCTATCTTGTAAATTTAGATTTAATTAAGACCTACTCAGATTGAATCAAATGTAATTTAATTTATTTATTATTCTTTAAATTTGTGCCAGTTTACATCAAAATTTAATTGTTGCGTATATTTGCTTCGATAAGTTGTTTAAAATGGGATTTCAAGTGTCTAAGAGATGAAACACTTCAAAAAGACAGTTTCAATGGATTAGTTTTCTTCTCATGTTATAGTTTAATGTTTCATTTTGAAATTACAATTTTCATTGAATTTTTCTTCCTCTTTAGGTTTTATTCTGTTGATAACTGGCTCTTTTATACTCATCATTGCATATGGATATCCTAGAAAGCAAGTTGTCATTGCCCGGGAAGATGAGATGAGAATAATTGACCCCGTAGCTGCGGACTTTAACAAGAAACTTGAACTGGGAAAAATAATTGGATTAGCAGTATTTTGCTGCGGTGGTTCTCTTTTGGCACTGACGCTTCTTCTTCCCAGTCTTGTCGGAGTCTCTTGTTTAGACGAAGAGGATGATGACGATGCTACTCCTTTCAAAGTAACTGTTTCCGAAGTAGTGCATGCTGGTGACCCTAAAAGTGATTCAAATGATTTGGATTCTCGGATTCCGGCTACTGAAAAGGTTACAAGTGTTCAGCCATCTCGAGAAGAGGCCGAGTCAGTTGTTACAGAATCCGGGCTAACTCAAATGAAAGGTTGAATACTGCTAGGTGAACACATTTTTTAAGGACAGAAAAAAGAGAAATTTTAAAAGCCAAAGTCAGTTGATTCAAGTTTTTACTCGTGGTCTTTTGCCTTTATCCTCTTTATTTTACCTTTGTTGATCAACACATCAAATCCTCATATCGACGTATATTTCCTGCTATTTTCATCATTTTGCTGTCACAACAAGAAAGTATAAAATTTGCTCATGGAGTTTGAAGGATTTGTTATGTTTAATCATTTTCAAGCTTCAGTTTTCCTGGTGGTTCATGTAATCAAAGCATGAACTTGCATCAGTTCAAATTGCTGTAAAATTACTCAGACAATTTTGGAACCTTTAAAATTGTAGTATTTTTTATTTGCTCGATTCATGGAATGTTGACCAAGAAGCTATCACTTTAATTGGATGAATTTGAATCTTCAAAAGCATGTTTGGAAATACCATGAATTAATGTAAAGTTCAACAAGCAATCGATCTTAAAATTAACAGATTAGTAATTTATAAAATCATTGTAATTTCACCTACCGATTTGAGCTAACAAAGTTATTGGCCATAATATTTGGATTGGTCATTGTGATTACAAGATGTCGAAAGTCAATTTTAAAGCTAACAAAATGCCTCGTTCACTTTGTAAGATTAATTTATCAATGTAAAAAATTGAAGTTCAATCATTGTTAAGAAATGTCTGTTTAACATAACTTTCCAAGGGAATGAAAAATGTTTCTTGCTGTGACAGTAAATTAACTTATTTGATAACGAACCCATCATTCCAATTTATATTGAATGCATTTGTTGAAATTTCCTGAAATCATCAATTTGATTTCATGCGCAGTAATTTTTCTTGTATGATTATTGTTGAAAAATATTTCATTACAAAAGAAAACCAGAGAATAATAAACAAAATCTGGTAAAAAAATTATTATACCAACAAAGTATTTAATGTTTACTGAGTTGCAATTAAAAACATTTTTTGTTGTCTTAAACAATTTAATTACAATTTGTTTTAGTCTTATTTGGTAAAAGGACTTCAAAATTAAAGGCGAGTTTAAAATGTTGATTGACTTCATTCCCACTGAATATTTTCAGCAAAAAAAACAATCAGCTTTCCTCAGTTGTCTTTAAATTATTGTACCATTAGTTTCCATTTTCACCAGAACGAAACTCAATAACATTGGAAGACGTCAATAAACACTAAATTGAGTTGAAAAAAGAAACAATTAGTGAATTGAGAAAAGAAAACTAGTATTTTTAACACAAAAATAAAATAGATGGAGAAAAATAATTAGAAACTTAGTTATCAATTGTTCGAGAAATGAAGGTTTTATCAGTCTTTAACTCTGAATGATATATTTTTGCCAAAGATTGATTCTATTAATAATTTTTTCGTAAAAGAATGTGAAATTTCGATAGTTATCAGTATGAAAATCGTACCAAATTAAAGCTTGATAAATCCTCTATTATCTGGAAACAAACTATCATCAATAGAATGAATTTTTTGGCAGAAATATGATCAGTGAAAGTTACAGCAAATACTTACATTTTGAATAGTTTTCTTGATACAAAAAGAGATTATAAGTTATTTTATTTTGTGTTAAAGGTGTCAAAGATGATTAATATAAAGTCCAGAGTAACCACAACATCTAAATCGCAATTGATCAATGACTGAACAAGCTGTGGCTAAATGGCAATCACGTAAATTAAAACATTCACAAACCAATACGTAAGTAAATATTGGAATCTCATTTTCACTTGGAGTTGAATAAGATTTAAGCAGATGAAGATCGTGTCGTTTGAAAAAGATCAAACGACGAAGGCCAATTGACATAGGAAGCTGTTTGTACAATATTGTGGCTCCTGTTAAATAACACAAATAAATAAAGCACAATTAGTAAATTAATAAAATCAACTGAAGAATAAAGAAGCTGAAAGAAATACAAAAATTGAAGAGATGCACCCAAAAAGACAAATTAGTCATATCATCTGTTTCTTTCAACCAATCGCTTTTCAATTAAGATTAAGCGCTTAATACAAATACAATCGTGATTACAATGACAATAAAGATAATGTTTCAATGATTACTTATCCCACAGCAATATAATAACAATAAAAATAATCTCAACTACATAGCAAAAATAATAATGACTTGAGCGAACCTAAAGGTGTTAGATGTTACCTGTTCCATCTTTTTTATTAAACCTTTCTGGCTACTTGTTTATACCTTATAATGTTCATATATTAACATCTTATCAACCGATTAAATTGGATTATCATTATTATTAATGGCCATTATTATTGAATTAAATAAGGAGATGAAACGTTGAACATTAAAGCTTGTAATATAGTTAATTGAGTTGTAATGGTATAAATATTGCATGATTTTCTCAGCGAAATAAACCTTTTTTCAAAATTAATTTTCAACGTTCTCCTATCATTATAATTGAAGGTAAATTATTTTACAATATCATTTGGATATTACAAGATTAAAACATGACATCAAAAGACAATTTTATGAAACGTAAAAACGATTAACTCGCCAATGATTATAAAGCTCAATTTTAAAAATGAATTACACTTTAAAATGATCTGTTGCATTGAAAAGTGTATTTAGCCAAACATATCTATCAACCTCTATTTGAATCATCTTGATATTTCATTGATTTTTGAACAGTAAATTCACAGCAATTAGTCCAATCTAATCAAGTTTGTCACAAGTTAACTCTTTTATGGTCATTGGTTATTGATCAAATCAATCGATTTCAAGTTTTCACTTTCATTAACCAATGTTGTTGCCTGCGGTTATTTATCTTGTCATTTTGTGATTATTATTGGTATCAAGATATTTCTCAATCAATATGATAATCATGATGAAGATAATTCGCAAAGTAAATAGCAATGTAATCTTAAATAGTGTTTCTGATGAAACCCTGAAACATGACTTGTTACCTGATGCATTGCGCCATTTACAGAATTAGGTTCACTCAACAATTAAGAATCATCAGTTTTTACGATTATCCTGAGACTCAGTTTTATAGTATGAATACCAATCTCTAAGGTAAACTTTAACTTACTCAGCATCGGATTAAATGTGTGAGATGGAAATGGTTAAATATTAATGTCAACTGGAAGCAACATGGTTAATCATTGTAACATGATTATTATTGTTACCAATGGATCAATAAATTACTGTACAATTGTTAATTCATCTTACAATTTGAAAATGTCAACGAGTCAAGAAGGACAAATTCAATTTGAAGCAAGTAATGTTGATCACAATTTACGGTGCAAAAAAGAGGTGAAGTAGCTGATTATTGCATTATCATGTTATTTCATTCAAACAAAATGCTATTAATCATGAAATAATCTACCTTTTTTTAATATATTCAATATCAACCAGAATTGGTAAAAAAATAGCTAAAGATTAATATTTTTGTTTTCATAACCATCATAATGATATTAATCAACAAAGTGTAACCATCAACAATGAACATTTAATGGTTTGAATCATTGTAATCAAATAATATTTTTTTTCTGTTTAGCTATTAATTCATAGAGGCTTCATTATGAAACAAATCCATCTTTTTTTACCAAAGCAAAATGTAATTCATGAATTATAACCATTTGCTTCATTGTAACCAATACTGCATATAAACTCGTTATTTCATTTTCAAGTAATCATCAATTATTGTAATGGTTAGTGACATAATTACATTATAATTATCGATAGAAGAGTAATGATTAAAGGTTAATTAGATCGATACTTACCATTTATTTAAGCTATATGGACAAGGAAAAGTGTCAGCTGTTTGTCAAACCGATTTGTAATGATGGACTGATGATTAAAACTAGATTAAACTTTAAACATTGACACAAGGTGAAAGACAAAATCTAATGATAGGATAAAATCAATTTTCAGGGTGAATCATCAATATAAGGACAATTGACAGTTGATTAATCGTTAACCAATGGAAATATCACAATAGCCAAATGTATGGCTTTTTCACACAGCAACGGAAAGAAACCAGAAAAATACTGATTTAAGGTGGTTCCAATTGTTTCACTTTTTTCATGATAAATAAGTGGCACAAGACAAATTGTTAACAATTGATAATGGTCAATAGTTAAAAACAATTGTTGGACAAACAATCGTTAACCGGTACAAGGAGTAAGAGAAAATATTTCTAAGGCAATCCTTGGAGTTACAGAGGTTGTATTAAATTATATCAAATTGTATTTCTTCCCACAACTAATGGTAATCCAAAGCATCATCTATAATCATCATTGTTATTATATTCCTCCTCCACACAATCATTTAATTAACGAATTGCAACCAGAAAAAAAGACAATTCATTTTCACTTCAACAAAAGTATCAAGTCACAAGTTATCCAATGAAAACAGCTGATCCTGGTGCAACCCAATTTTGACGAAACGATTAATTGTTTTAAACCGATTAATCAAAAAAATTTGAAAATAATAAAAATTTTTATTAAAATTATCCATAAATTTTGAATGCTCAATGAGATAATGTTGATATTATTTTCAAAGCTTGAGGGAATTTGAATGAACAGTTGATTCATTTCCTATCATCTATTCAAAAAGTTGAAACATTTGAACAAAAAAGATGCAAAAAAACAAGCAATAACAATGAAAGATTCCTTGAGTATATTTTATTTCAACTTTCATTTTATCATCAACAAAATTCCCATTCATGCAAAAAATGGAAACATTTGATGAAATGTAATTTATCAATGAAATTGCTAACAAAGTCTCATCTTTAAAATAAGGTAAAAATAATGAAGATTTGGCCGATTTCACTCACATTGTAAAGCAAATGCTTCAATCGCACAAGAGTCTGACACGATCATGGCTAATCGCAAGTTTCTTTCAACTGGCTGAACCCAAATATAAAACGTATTTTCAACGAACACACATCTTCGTGAAGCGTCATTGCCATTGATTATTTGACAATGAAAATCATGATATACCCTCAGTTTGACCTCTAATATCGTTAGGAGCGATTCTCGAAAAATGCACTTGGATGAACTTGAATCACAGGTTGAGTAATTGTCGTTTAATATCGGTAAAGATAGCTGAAATGCCCTTAAACAGCCTTTCATTGGCTGACATTAACAATGTGAGATTTGCACATCGAGTGAAAGTAAATCAATCGTATTAACAGATCAGTGAAACCAATTAACTTGATTCTTGCTCTAAGCTCAAATCAACCGAGTTATTATCACCTTCAATCTGATGAATATCAACTTAACTACAAAAAACTAAATTAAAATAAACTATTCAAGTGTAAGTTAATAGCAAACCAAAACACGTCCAATCAAACATTATTAACATTTAATAGTGTAAACAGTGTATTTAGAGTGTTGAGTTCAAATTGTAAAGCAATTAAATTTCATGGTTTTAGACCAACTAAAGGTTGATCAAATTTTCACAAAATAATTCAATTCTAACTCAGAGGCAGAATGTTGAACCAAAAGCGACCAGATTTCTATCGATTATCAATTATAATTGTTTCTCAATCTAGTTGAATCAATCAAAAGGTTGAGCTAACCTGAACTGTGAACTGATGAGTTGAGCTGATAGTTAAACTGAACAAATACAAAGCTTATTGATTGGATTGAAATCAACTAAAAGATGAGTCAAGTAAATCATTATGTATAATCAACAATCGGATTGTGTAAATGAAGCCATTCCTTGAATCATTAAAGGTTATCAAAATAAACATTTTTTTGCCATAATAACGTTTTTCCGGCGGATAATCAGACAATTTGAATATTGTTACAATCAAAGAAGGAGGAAATGTGAATCTAAAATTCAGATTAAGAAGCAAAATGACAGATTTAAAACAGTAACAACAATCAACTTGATCGTATCATCATAGTTGCTTATGATAATTCAATGTTGCACAGTTTATGATAATCAACATTTGATTTTCAAGCTCATTATAACCATCAACAGATCACCATAATTCTCATGTTAATATATACAGAATATTGATTAAATGGCAGAAACAAATACTTCAACTGATATGGTGAAGAAGGAAAAAACGCTAGCAAAGGGTTGAATTGACAGTGACTTGTCAGGTAAATCTGGTATCAACATTGATATAATCCTGTAACTTTGATAGCAAATGATTGATAAGTTTTATCTTGAAAAAAGGTGAAAATAATCAGTTAATTGAGAGTGAAATGATGATAATCTTGAATTGCCAGCAAAGGCAATTACAAGGGTTTCAATGGGAAAAAAGTGTTATTAAAATGGACTAAAGCTATTGAGAATGATGGAAATAGTGAAATTATTCATTGGTTGAGTTTTTATTTTCCATGAGCAAGGAAAATGCTTTCAATGAATCAATGGGATATGCAGTTATTATCACCATTTTCACTGGTAACATGAAATTTCCTTCAATAATAATGTTCAATGCTGACACAGTTGGAAGGATGAAGTAAAACCTAAAGTAAAACCATTTTCAGGTTTTCATGGTTTGCAAAGATACAAACCAAAATAGGTTAACAGTGTAAACGTATAAATGAAGATTATGAAAGTGATGAAGATAATAACAATAAAAATATTGATAATCATCAAGGTAATGGTCAAGTTATGTGAGCTAAATTGGCCTTTCCAATTGCTGTTACCTTCAACTCAAAAACTGGTTAAATATTCAATTTTTAATAAACCTTGCTGGGCGTTGGAAATATTATTAAATACTAAAATAATAATCAAGATTATCAGTGATATTAATGAGTCTAATGATGATCATTTGTTAGGTTTGAAAGACTTTTTGATTTTATTACATTTAGGTGCTATTTTAACAAATGAAACGACATTTATTAGTTAACCATTGAAACTGTGTAAGGAAAGTTCAATCATTTTGATGACCTTTTAGTGAATTAGTGATTAAATAACAAACATTGCGTGTTATCATCAAGTATCAGGTTAGATTGAACGAAGGTAATCAGAAAATAATGTTTCATGATTACCTGGTTGTGTTTCTCAGTTTTTGGGTTGCACATTACATATGGTTCCACTTGGTTAAGAGTTGAGGGTAAAACCCAAAAAAGCTGTTATCATAAAAATATGGTAAAAATTGTCTTTCATCTATTAGTGTTAACTATTTCAATTAATTGATCAAAACAGATCTTCACAATTAAAGTAAAATCACAACATTCAATCCAAATTAACCCAAACATTAAAATCTATTTCAATAGTAAACATTTTCTGGTTAATTTTAATTTCAACTTGAAAAACCCAAACCAAAATGTAAGCATAAAATCGATCAATTTTTAAGGATTTGACCTTTTTGGGTAAATTAAATTATTCATTATTTTGACCTTTCATTTGATGCTAATTGGCTTATAAATGAGCGATAATTTGATAACCTTTCACTGAACATTTCGTTGGTTTGGAGGTTTTTTTTGTCAATCCATTGACAGTTGCAAATTTGATTATAAATTGACCCAAAAAAGTAAACGAATCTGAATGTCAACAAAGATTTTGGGCTCTTTTCTGGTTGATAATGGAAAGAATTGAGTAACTTTTAAATACAAAATGATAATAAAAAGCAAGTTGTGACAGTGAACAATGAATGATAATGATATTAATTTAATCAAAAAGCATATAACTTACTGAACAGTTGAAAGCTTGTTGACTCTGCTTGAATATCTGATTGGTAGCATTCAATTTATCTGTAATCATATTTTTATTACCATCTCTATTATTATCATCATTATTATTATTTTCATTGTTATCATTGAACGTGATTGTGGACTGATGCAGTTATAAGGTCAGAGTTATAAGAAAAGAGTATAAAAAAGTGAACCCAAAAAGAGACAGAAAGATGTAATAGATAGAGATGAAAATAGTAGAAACAAGATGATAAAAAAAAAGAGAGAAAGAGATGAAAATGATGGAAAGTAATGAAAACGCTCAAGATGATAAAGATGGTGAAGATAAGCAAGATGATCAAGATGATGATCCTAAAGTAGACAATAACATTGCGAGGCAAAAAATACTGATGAAACTAGGCCAACTCCATCAACTGAATGTTTCATAGTCTTTTGTGATTCCTTATTTCCTATCTTTGTATTTTTACTTGCCTTTCCCATAAGATGTACATTATTAACTTTGTCCTGTTATTATGCCTTTTCAGAGTCTCCTTTGGCCTTTAACAATTCACTTGGTCAACAAGGTTAAACCCTTTTAGGCTAAAGTTGACCATTTTCATTTCATGTCAACAGCAATGACAAGACACTCCAATTTCAACTCCCAATCCTAATCATGGCTTAAAATTCATTCCCAGTTAAATTATCATTCTTAAGCTCTTTTTGCTTCATATTGTTACCAGAAAAAAAAGTCTTCCCTTTACAATATCAATGGGTAAAACTGGTTATGGAAACAAACTGGGTTAGTAAATGATAAATGTTATCATGCCAAATGCTTCATTGAACTTCACTTTCAATTCAATTCTGGATTTTACAATATTCTTGTTTCGCCAATGACAAAGGTTGATAAAAAAGCAGCAAAAAATGAGAAAAAAACAGTTCTTTATCTTCCCAAATGATTTTCACTTGAGATTCAAGTTTGAAGTGACTATTAAATTGTCAACTTTTTTTAACCATTACAAGGATGGTAATTTAACAATCAATTGTCGTCATTGTGGAAGTCTTCATTGTTAACAATTAAAAGTAAAAAACGATTTAGAGTCTTTAATCAAATGGTTAACTAAATTACTCAAAGTCAAAGTGTATAATAACAGATTTGACTATCATTTTTATAATAACAACTGTGAATAACAAATGATTTTAACTAGCAATTGTAACAATTTTCAACCTTTTTTAAATTGTAATTTAATAACCATTTAATGCGATTATTTGTTAAAGATTAATGTAATCGGTTGGATTAGTGTAACTGTTTTAACAAGTATTCTGGTATTTTTACTTTGGGAATTAAAATGCTTCCCAAATCTGGAGGATCAAATTAAAACTGATTTAAATCTTTCCAGTTGACTATATTTCAATTGTTATTAAACAGCTATTAGATAATTGAAGATAATTTTATTAGTAAATGATGTGAAATGTTGACTAACAAATGTGCCAATGTTTCCAGATGATTGATTTGTTGAGTCTAATTTGATAACATTACAGTAATAACAAGGTTTATTTACTGTAAATAAAGCTAAGATGTTTTCATCTTCATTCCCATCATCATTATCATCATAAAGATGAGTTACAATCTTATTGTATTATGTCAACTTGAAGTAACTCTGATGTACTTGAAGCAACCATTAACCCTTTTTACAGAGACAATCATGTTCATCCATTATTTTAATAAAAATGAATTCAACATTTTCCCTGATAAAAGATGAAACAAAAATATCAACAAAATTGTTGAACCACTCAATGATCAAAATATACTGAAAGGGAAGCAAGACAATTTTCAAACCAATTTTTTGGTGAAACAATTTTAGGTTAAAATTTGGGTAAAAAGTAGAAGCAGATTGAGGCATTTTGCATTTTAATCAAATCTGGTTCTTTGGTTCTGATTGGAATGAGATTCAAGTGAAACACACATCAATTTTGTGTTTCTTATTTCGCTGGGAATCGATAGAAAAATCTGGTTCCACTTTTCTGGTTTAATGTTATCAATGTAAAGATTATGCTGTAAAAGTGTTCAACATCAGCAATGAACAGTTTAAATTGAATTGTAACAAAAAGCAATCTTGAAATACATTAAGCCTTGGCCTAATATTTTCACCATCTTGACAAGTTTTCAGGTTAAAAATGGTTATCATAACAACAATTGAATTAACATCTATTTGGTGAATTGAAATCCTTCTCAACCAATTTAGAGTTGATCAAGCTTTTAAAATTAGAAGACTTGAAGATTGACTTTGAACAGGAAAAGGTGGAAAACCAGAAAATGGTAAATCTCATTGAAATCTTAAACCCGTTTAAATTGATTAAATTTTAAGTTAATTAGCTTTTTTACTTCATTAATTGCATGCACATTGTAATCAATCTTTTAAAGGAAAGTTTATAATTAATAGTTGAACAGTTTTGTTGTTAATCACTATAATGTTTAATTTTGGGTACAAGTTGAAAATCACAATAAAACCATGTTTCCAATCCTTTCAAATGAGTTTTGCATGATTGACTTTGAATGAAATTGATTGATAATGATAACTTAAATTGTTCAAATTGTTTTATCAAAAAAGTCAGCAAAAAAAGTCAAAGGTTTGAATCAACATTTTATCAGTTGATTGAATGGTTCCTAACAAAACGCAAAGTCAAAAGTTGGCTAAGCCTCAAACCAAGATTGTAAGATAGCTCATGGATGATAAATTTTTAGGTCACATTGCATTTGATCCTCTTCAAGCATAATCTCTTAATCCTCATCATTTAATTATCAACAGTAACAATAACCATTTTAGTTTAATTAGTCCGAGTAAAGTGATCAGTAATACAATCACGTTTACCCATTATTTAACCTTTCAATTCAATGTATTCCTTTGGTCAGTCACTAGTTTCAATTAATCTAGAGAGTAACCTGTTAATGGAATGATTATCAATTACAGAATCCAATCCTTTTAAGAAACATTGGAATTGAGAAAATTCTTGAAATGATGAAAAAAAGAGATTCTATTCATTGGTAAAGTAAATTATTAATCAGGTAAACATGGATTGAAGCTTAAAGATATTGTCATTTCATGTTTCGTTTTATGCCTTTGTTTACCATTTAATTCTTGGAATGGATTTTTCATCATAAAATGAAATGTTTTTTTTCTGTTGTTTCTTGGTGAAACTTGAATAAACTTGTAAAGGTAAAAAGTCAATATAAAAATGTGTAACAAAAATGTGTAAAAATTTATGATTGATTGTGTTTTGATTGTTAGACAATCTAAACATCGCAAGACAGACTGTAAACAATGTAAAAATAGTTTGGTTAAACAACATTGGAGTTGGTTTAAATTACTTTGAAATTCATTTCAATAGACAATTAATGGTTACAATTAATTTAATGATAAACCTTTTTATTTTTGGTTGGATGCTGGCGATGAAAAGTAACAATTAGATTGCAAGACAATTGACAATTAATTGAGTTTGAAATCTTGTATTTGGATTTAGTTAGACAAATTGAATTAACGGTTTTGGTCAAGATACAATTTGGGTTGTCTAGTGATTGGAAAGGTCGGATGGAAAGGTTAATTTTGAGAGGAAATTGAATAAAAATGTTTATTCTTTCAACGCAATGAATGTTAGCGATTAATTAAAAATTTAATTGGTAACTTTAGAGGTAAAATTACTGTAGTGATTGACTTGAATGGTTGAGACAATTTGTATTTGAATAGCTTTGAAACTTAAAGTTAATCACTTTAATGTAAATTGATCTTGGTTATTTTGCTTTGTTAATCATCTAAAGCTTAAGAGATTAATTAGCTGAATTGATTGTGAGTGATGATTGAGCAAATCAGATCATTTGGGAAATCAAATTTAATTGTGAAAATGAAACTCAAACCAAGTGAGAATCAAATTGTTAACAGTTGAAGTCATTTTAACCAGGAAAAAGCATAAAACCAATAATAAATGAATGTATACAAAAATGGGTCAAAAAGTGAACAAAGAGATAAAAATGATCAATTGTAGTTATTTAAAGCAATTAATTCAATGATGAAAATAATTGAACAATTATAATCACTTTGTGAACAAATTGAGGTTCCCATTGAAAATAAACTAGGGTTAATATTTTATTGAAAACAGAGTAATGAGTAAAAAAAAGGTTAACCAAGAAGCCAAAGATGAAGATAAACATTAAATCTGATGTTGAATGACAAGGATGCAAAAATGTTGAATATTTTTTGACAATTAAAAAGCTTTAAATTGTTAACCATCAAGCTTGATATGATGATTATGTTGGCCTAATAACATGTCTTAACCTTTTACTCAATTTGGCATCAATTTTGGCATCAACTGAAAATGTATTCAATTCTGGTTAATATATAAATTATCTCAACATGTATTATTCAGTTTATCCATTCATTTATCCAACCATTTAGGTTTAACAGTTGTTTCACTTTAACGATAACAATTAATATTAGCATTTACCTTTGTTTTGCTAACATCAATTAGTATAATTAGTGATTAAAGAATGAATCAGACTTCATTAACAGATTCAAATGAACCAGATTCACTTGTTTCAGCTTTCATATTATTTTTTGGGTTTTTGCTTGTCCCTTTGGTTTTGGGTTGATAATCCTGTAAATGTGAACATCTTAAACCAATTTAATCAATACAATCATTTATATTTGTAACAATTGGATTGAAACAATAAGAGATGTGATAAGGATATGAGGTTAACCAGGATTGTTGAGAGTAACAGAGTGACAATAGTCGCTATTAATTCACTTTTGGATAAGTTGAGATGAAAACTCAGTAAATATGAAAATAAACATGATGGGTGATGAGGAGGAGAAGCCTTTGAAGAAGTGAAAGAGATAAAATAATATTTACAATTGTTATATCAAGTTTCGTTATTCAATTCAGAGTTTCTATGGAAACTCTACTCAGAATTGGGTTTTTGTTTTTCTTTCACCCAATTTTTTGTTTCGAGTTTGCTTCAAATGTTACTGGTAAAAGGGTAAACATTAAGACTGTCAAATGTTAACAAACATCAAATTATTGAAAGCCTCAAGCTATCTGCTGTTACTTGATTAATTAATTTAAAATTCAATCTATTGATTTATCATTAATTGTCTGAGTTGACTTTAGTTGAGAATCATTGATGAAAATGATTCTGTTTTTGCTCTACTTTTCTTAAGTTGATCTTCACAAGAAAAAGGTTGAACAAGGGAAAGTCAAACATTATTGATTAACAATGACAACAGTTTGCAGTTTGAACAAATCAATCAATCAAATGATTGAATGGTTAAATGAATATATTTTTATCTCCACAATTTGGTTTTCACTTTTCAAACAATTAGATGAAACATGGATTTGATTATATTTGTTTTGTCTGTTAAGTGAAAGTCACTGTAAACAGTTGAACAGTTGCAAACCTAAATGGATGGTGAACAAGAAACAGTGAATTGCTTGAAATTATTGAACCATTAACTGAACAACATTGAAATTGTTTCAATAGCAAAACTGTGATCACAATAATAAAGTGAAAGTTAAACTCAAAGTGACTCTGATTGATGGCATTGGAATCATAAGAGGATGAAGATGAAGATGAACATGGAGATGGAGAGGATGAGATGAAGGAAAAGATAAAAGATGTTTTTATTGGTGAATCTTTTTGGTTACGGATTGAGTCGAGAATCGGATGACATTTGATGACATCAAGACAAAGATTGCTCATTATTTTTGATTAATTGATAGTTTTTTTTTCTTCTCAGGGAATCATTTTGATTGAACTAAATGATCATTTACTCAGGTAATAACCATAGTTAATGATTTCAATTTGGATGAAAAATATGATCAACAACCTTGTTATTGAAGCTGTTGAGACATGAGAGGATGCTTATGAAAATGATGTTGTTAAGAGTTGTTGATGAAGGGGAAGAAGAAAGTGATGATGATGAGAAGTTGAATTGGATTGAAAAGCTCAGACAATCTTTCATGTTATATTTTTTGATTGGTTTCTTCACATTTGGCTTCTTGGAGCTTCACCAAGGACTTTTGTTTCATTTACTTCAACCAATTTATTAAATGCCAACAAATAGTCTGTTAGTCACAAGGAAACGGCAAAAATTACAGAACCAAGAATGGCACCTTTGAAAACAATCATGATAATAATAGAGTATAGATAGATACAAATATCAACATTGACTTTAAAGTGAACCCAAAATTGGGAATAAGAAAATTTCCAAATCAATGTTTACCTTTTCAATTTCAATAGTCACTGACACTGAAAGCAACATATAAAGTATCCATTTTATCAACATCTCATTCATCCTTTTAATACCAATCATCCGTGATTGGAATGTTTCATTCATTTTATTCTGATTTCACTGAAAAAGAGAAGGTGAAATGGTGTAATTCCATTAAGTTCAATTTGGGTTTTTGAGAAAGCTGAATAATGATCAAGATAAATAAGGTAAGAAAGAAACTATGAATTTCTGTCAACAAAACCTAAAAAGGATAAAAAAGGTTTAACGGTTATTCCTTTAGCTTTTTTTGGGTAAACTGAATCGTAGTTAACCGTTATAATCCACATTTTTCATCTTCATTCTCATTACATTCACTTGAACAAAGAAAAGTTTGATATCACTTTAATGATAAATCATTAATGCAAAAAGGTATTCATCATTATTTTCAGAGTTGATAACAAAAGGTTGAAAGCTTTTAGGATCATATAAAAATCGCATGAGATGACATTTAATCATGAAAAAATAGGATTCGAGTTGTTTGAAATAATATAAGTCAGTCAAAAATGGGTAAACATTTGTTAATAAACATGTTAAACCTGGGTTAACAATGAAAATATGACAAACCTTTGATTATTTTAAGATTTGATTATTTGGGTAAAATGATGGTTATAACTATGATCATTATTATTGATAATATTATTTGGTCTTTCATAATCATCAATTATTAATGTTTCACCCAATTCATTAAATGTTTTAAATTATTAAGATGATAATTAGTTGAACAGGTTAAACCAAAACTGTATACAAATGGATGAAATATTAATTATTTATCCAAGAATGGGATTGTTAGACCAGAAAAAAAGGTCAGACTATTTGATGATACAGAATGTGTAAAATTTATCTGATTAGGTGCATCAATAAAAGCAGTTGGTTAATAATTAAATTGATTACTTACCAGTCCAGGCTAACCAGTTTCTTTCAAGTTTCTCACTGTCTTCACCAGGAAAGGTTTGAAAGGCCGAGACAATGTATCCTAATGGGACGGCTCGGTCTTCTTGATCATAATTGGAACCAGGTCGGATAAGGGAAGATGCAATATCATAGAGACCATCGAAAATTCTGAGTTCAGGTGAAAGAGTATTAAAAGCTGCGGTTGGCAGTATCGGACCTGCAGTTGGATCAAAACCAGGTCCCGGGTAACCGTAAATGATGAATGGATAACGTGATTTACGTTCAACATTTATGAGTATCTGGTTATGAAGTGATTTAAATTGTGATTTAAGTTGGTTAACTGTATGGTGAACCCATTCTGCGTGCATAAACCCGTGAGGTCCACGACGAGGTAGAACGGGTAAAGAATCGGGTGAAGGGGGAAGATCAATGGGTATGTACAGGTTGGTCTCGATGAAGCTTATCCGATGTGGTGTAGGACCATTGGATGGATGAATTGATTGAGATGCTTGGTTGGATGAGGAAGACGATGGTCCCATTGATGATGGAATCATTGAGACCATCGGTGGATCAGAGGGTGGTGATAAGAGAGGAGCAGCGTCCATAAAACACAAGCCTGGTGAACTTGGACTGGAGGGTAAACGAATTGAGCGAGTTGCATGGCGACCCAATTGAGGTGAAGGAGTTCCACCACGAAGGCCACTAATACCACCACCAGAGCCAACACCAGAACCACTGCCACTTCCACCAGGACCATAAATATCTCTAGATCTTTCAGGTGAATCGGTGGTTGAAATGGGTTGATATTTGGGTGGACCACTTCGTCTCCAGAATCTCTTAAAACTATGGTCAAAACCAGCTGATCCGGATGAACTGGTGCCTGAAATACCGGCTCGGTCATTGAAGTGGTCCAAGGCGTTTGGAGAGTGAGGCGGAGTGGCCAAGATACGACCATAGTTGGAGAAATACTCGTAATAATCAAATGAGGTTGAAGCAGGGTTGGAGTGGTGAAGATCGAGAAAACCAGAGCCTGGTTTACTGGAGGTGGATGTCTTTTTAACCCCACGACTAGAGGTTGGCGATGAGAATGAGGTTGATGCTGATGGGCCATTGAAAAAATTTCCATAAGGTTCATTAAGGTGGAACAAGAGATGAGTGTTGGTGGTGTGAGTTGATGGTGCATAGGATGTTGCTGAACTTTTCTTGGGTGCTGAGCTGCTTGATGTTGACTGTTGTTGAGAATGAAGAGATCGTTGGAGTAAATTCATAGCTATAATTAAACAGCGATTGTGTTCAAATCTTAATTTCTTGGCTTTATCCTTTACAGCTGACAGAAACAAATTACCCAAAACAATTTTCAACTAAACAATTACTTTGGCATAAAGTGAGGCTTTAGGCGCAAGGGTTTATTTTAAATGTAAATATTTGCTTTCCTTGCTTCTGGTTTTCAATTGTAAAAAATGACATTATCGATGAGATTAATCATAATTTTAAGATTACATTTGTTTTAAACTTGTCCATTTAATTTTCAGACCATGACTTTTAATCAATTTAACATATTATATCATAACCTAAGGAACATAAGAGTGGACTTTTTCCTTCCATTTTTTTGATCATTATTGTTACCAAGCTGAATACACTTAGTAAGGCAGCTTTGGTTAGATGTTTTACCTTGATTGGCTTTTTTGATATCGACTTTGTTTCCACAATTGGTGGTTGCCAAAAAAAAGAGGGTTAAAATTATATGAAGCACAATATCATAATGTAAATCCAAGCTTTAAATTTGCTTAATTAGTTTGGATATCAAAGGGTGAATATAAAATGCAGCAGATAAAATAAATAGAACACACAAAGACATTCAATTAGATCAAAAGTGAAGTGAATATTTCAACTGTTTGAATCCAATGGAGGTAACGCGTAAAAATAGAGCAACAAAGGAAAATCAAATTGAATCAAAAAAAGATCAAGAAGCTGATCGAAAATTAAATCACCATTTTCAAATTGAACAAAAAAAAAGAGGTAACAATAATCCAATGTTGATTTGAGAAACACAATTAAGTAACGGTTGATGAGTTAAATGTTCCTGGTATTGATGAGGTTAAAGGTGCTAGTGATGGTGGCGATGGTGAAGACGATGGTAATACTTTTGATGGAACCATAACTTGTCAACTCATTTCTTGATCTTTCATGATCAACAAAATACGATGTTTTCAACTATTAAGTTAAGTAATTTCCAACTTTTTCTCATTTTAACATGAAACTCTCACCAGACTCAAAATGTGTTCTAATTCCTGAGATGGAAAGAGAGACAAAAAAGCAGAGTGAGTTAAGAAGATAACAACGCAAATCTTCCATTTTCTGAGCAAACTCTGGGTATTTTCATCGCCTTTATTGTCCTTTTCATCATCTTTTTTTTTGGTAAATTGAGCATTTTTTCAAAACCACAATCAACTTTTGACTGCAATTTCAAATTAGAAAAAATTGTTGAGTTTAAATTCATGAAGCAAAGGGTTGAAGCAAGAGACAACATTGAAAATATTGAAATGAATTGATGAAAATAAAAATGGAGGCTTAATCAACTTGTTCCATCTTGTGTCAACAATTTAAATTCACGAATTATGAACGGTGAAATTATTTTCATTTCTCTAGAGATTCTTCATTTTAAAATGTAGCAAGACGATTGATATTAAATTATCAGTGATGATTCATCAATAAGAAATAATCATTGTACTATTTATCTTGTAGAGTTTAGATTATAATCTATAGATTGATAAGAAACTGTAACATTCCAATTTAAAACCGATTCCGTTTCTGATTGGTAGCAAATTGTATCAATCTTTAATGTCTTAGCTTAATGGATTATCACAACCGCAGAGTAGAGAGTAAATCTGTTATCATAACTTCTAAAGTGCGTCATAATTTAGTTACCCCATAATTTGTATTTTACTTTCACTTTTTGAATAATAAATGATTTGTTTCCATATTAATATTGATATAATAAACTCGATTTTATTCGGAAAATGAATGAAATTTAGCAGATATTACAACTTATAAGTCAGCTTTCAATAAACAATTGAGGAAATTTTTGTTCATGTAAGATAGTAAAATTTAAAGCATTGAAGAATGAAAATTTTATGGTAAAAGGAGCTGAATGAAGGACTTAGTACTTTTTTTATAGTGCAGGGGCAAGGGATTGACAAGAAATTGATAATTAAACCTAGATTATGAGAAATGTTGAATTAAATCAAAGTTAAAAGTATCAAGTTTAGAAAAAATAGGAATGAATAAGATAAATTGTAAGCTCATTAATCAGCTTCTTCCATCTCGTGTGATCTGTCATCATCGACTCTTTGAATGACAGTGGTAGGATTACCATGAATGGCGGCTTCATTTGTATCATGGTCAAACACGTCGGGTTCACCCTGGTCAGGATTTTCATTAGCCGAGGCTGAATTTTCCCCCTCAAAGCTAGGGCTCCACAAATTACCGGTTTGCGTTTCAGCTTCTTTAGATATATTCATTGGCTCATCGCCATTCATTCCACCATGAAATTCATTCTCATCCAAAGAAATTTCCGGCTCTTCAAGTTCAGGTGGAACGTCAACAGGAGACAAGGGTCCTTCGGGAGATCTGATTTCTTCTTCTGGCTCTTCATCATCTTCACCTTCACTGATTTCATTCTCCAAATCAACAGTTCGGACTCGGAAAACTTTTTCGCGGTAAACAGGGGACCAACCTCCTTGGGAATCAAGCTCAACTGCCGTACAGGATGTGTAAGTTTTGGCGATAATAGAATTGAATAGACCATCAACTACAATTTGATCTTCTTTCAGTTGCTTTGAGCAAATTGGACAAGACCATTCCAATTTGCGACGATTAGCTCGGAGAAAAGTATTGAGATCAAAACATTCAACATGAGAACAGGATGCACCACGGACAGGAGTTTCAATCCTTTGCTTAGATATGGGATCCAACAAAGTATAAACTTTGCGAAATAGTTTGTTCAAATCTGTCATAAATCTTTCATTAACGCGATGAGCAAGCTTGAAAGTTTGATTTGGCACTAAATACCGCAAACTGACAAACGGTAGTTCATCCTTCTTTTTTTTACAGAAGATAATCGAGAAAATATGAGGCTTTGCTTGCCCATCGAAGGAAATTCGGACTCTTTCAATACTAGCCCCTTCAGCTATGAGATAGCGTGTGATGTCAGCGGGACCGTCTAGAGGCGCATTCGGGTCCTCTTCAGTCTAGAAAAATTCATCATTAAAATAAATAATAGAATTAAAAATTAAAAATAAATTAAAATAGAAATAACATAGACTTAAATGATTTTAAAAATACTAACCGGAGCTGTGAGAGGTAGTGGGACATCATTAACACGAATGTTCATTCCATAATCAAAAATGTCTTCATAACCACCATCTTGCTTATTGAAATAAGCTAATCGCAAAAGTACACAATAGTTATCGACATTTATCTTTTTAGATTGAGTTTTGGTTAGAGGGAAACAGCACCAATCAGAGACAGCATCTGAAAGCAACAATAACGAAGTCAGTAAAAATTGACAGATTCACTCGCGACTTCAAAAAGCTATAAAAAACCCTTAACATATACATACCAGAATAAGTTGGTTGAATAATGACCGAAACTGGAGTATATTTGTCAGGGTTGACTGGTGTAAAAGACAGATTGTCCTTATCGGGGTCATAGTTGAGTCCAAACTTTACTTTTTTAACACTCAAAGGTCCTCCTTTAGCCTTGTTAGTGTGCTGTGGCGGCTCCTCAACTTCACCACTACCTCGTTTTCTTGTAGGCCGAGACATTCTATTTGATGTTCGATAATTAGATTCACTTTCACTTTCAGAATCTACTTCGGTTAAATTACGTTTTGATCGAGTTTGCCTGAAAATAAAAAAAAGAGCCAAAAGATACAAACGATTAACACGTGATAACCACCAAAAGCCGGTTAAGGTAACAAACCTGGATGCTTGATCGATTCCTTCCAATCTTGGTAAATAAATGTAACACTCCTAAAGAGAGAGATTTTAAAGGTTAGTCAGTACATAGAGTTGCATTGAAGTAAAAAACTAAAATGAAATAAGACAAACCTGACTCAAAAATTCATCACTATTCGACATCTTAAACCATAATAATCGCAAATTGTAATCATTTCTGTTTCATTAAAAAAACATCCCGGCAATTTGTAATCTCCTTTGCTAACTGATTAGCAAAATTTGCTCCATCTATTGGTCGACAATAGAAATTTTTTTGTAGAATAGCATTTAGAACACAAAGCATTTTAAATAAAGCGCAAATAAAATGGTTGCCTAGTGAGCATGGCTTCCTTTAAATAAAGTTTCGGATTACCGGTTACATTCTTCCGTTGGTAGAGCAAAGGTTTTTTTTACCACAATTTAATCTATTAACCATCTAATAATCATCACTTAACACCATTTTGTCCTTCAGTTCTCTTAAATTGTGCCGTAATAATCTATATATATTATGGATTTAATAATCATCCTAGGTAAAACAATATCTCCTGCTCAAAATGAACGTGAAGCAGCTGAAAGATTTTTGGAGCAAGCTGCAGGGACTAATTTTCCTGGATTTCTTAAAGCCTTATCAGATGTTCTCGTTAATGTCAACAATGACCAAATAGCTCGAACAGCAGCAGGTCTGCAGCTCAAAAATGCCCTCACATCGAAAGATGCAGACATACGAACACAATATCAGCTCAGATGGTTGAGCCTTCCTGAAGATGTGCGTAACCATGTTAAAGCAAATGTTATTAACACCCTTGGTACAGAATCGAGTCGTCCATCATCAGCAGCACAATGTGTCGCATATATAGCTGTAGCTGAATTACAACATAAAATGTGGCCCGATTTAATTGGACTTTTAACTCAAAATGTTACCAATCCTAATAGTACTGAAATGATGAAAGAAGCCACTTTAGAAGCAATTGGTTATATTTGTCAGGATATTGATCCTGAAGTCCTCGTGTCTCAGTCAAATGAAATTTTAACAGCTATAGTTCACGGAATGCGAAAAGAAGAAACAAACAACCATGTTAAACTAGCAGCTACCAACGCACTTCTCAACTCATTAGAGTTTACCAAAGCCAATTTTGATAAAGATTCAGAAAGACATTTTATAATGCAAGTTGTTTGCGAAGCAACGCAGTCAGATAACATGCAGGTAAGTTATCAAGGATCATTTCATCCCGGCTGACTCCAACCTTGGATATGTTTATGTGACCTAATCATTACGTCATATTACATTTTTTCTGTATTTTGGATTTGTTTTTGTGATTGCTTGAACCATTCAAATTTGGTTTCCTAGACCACATGTTATTAGTTCAATCTTAGGCAACTTCATATTTTTTAGCATATTTTTTTTCATTTTTTGATGATTGATATATTTCACCTTTCGATTTTTTCTTTTGTTTTCAGGTTAAAGTAGCTGCACTCCAATGCTTAGTTAAAATAATGTCTTTATATTATCAACACATGGAACATTATATGGGCCCAGCATTATTTGCCATTACTATGGACGCCATGAAAAGTGATATTGATGAAGTTGCACTTCAAGGTATTGAATTTTGGTCTAATGTTTGCGATGAAGAGGTTGATTTATCAATAGAAGCATCTGAAGCCAGTGAAAGAGGCCGTCCTCCAGCAAGAACTTCGCGGTTTTACGCGAAAGGAGCACTTCAATATTTAGTACCTATTTTGATGCACACTTTAACGAAACAAGAAGAGGGAGACGACGAGGATGAATGGGTACCATGTAAAGCAGCAGGAGTTTGCCTTATGCTTATGGCAAGCTGTTGTGAAGATGATATAATTCCCCATGTTCTGCCTTTTATTAAAGAAAATATCAAAAATCCAGATTGGAGATTCCGTGATGCCGCTGTGATGACTTTCGGCTCTGTTTTAGAAGGTCCTGATCCTACAAATTTAAAACCCATCGTTGAACAAGCATTACCTACTTTGATAGAACTTATGGAAGATAACAGTGTTGTTGTTAGAGACACAGTTGCTTGGACTATTGGTAGAATCTGTGAATTAATTCCCGATTCTGTTCTTGGTTCTGCTCTTGATCCATTGATCACTACCCTCCTTAAAGGTTTACATGCTGAACCTAGAGTCGCAGCCAATGTATGCTGGGCATTCAATTCACTTGCTGAAGCGGCATATGATGAAGGGAGCGAAGGTCAAGAACCACAAACATATGTTTTATCCAAATATTTCGAGTATATTGTCAACGAATTACTGAAAACAACGGAAAGACAAGATGCTGGTCAAGCAAACCTTAGATCAGCAGCTTATGAAGCATTAATGGAATTGATTAAGAATAGTTCAACAGATTGTTATCCAGCCGTTCAAAAAGTATCAACAGTTGTATTGGGTCGACTTCAACAAATTCTACGTTATGAGACTCAACCGAGTGTTATTAACAATAGCAATGAGAGAGCTATCTATAGTGAACTCCAGTCATTATTATGTGCAACACTTCAAGCCGCTCTTAGAAAATTGAAGCCAGATGATGCTCCACAGATCTCTGATGCTATTATGACAGCACTTCTCCAAATGTTTAATTCAGCAGTTAAAACGGGTGGTGTCCAAGAAGATGCGCTTATGGCTGTTGGTACCTTAGTCGAAGTCTTGGGTGAAGGTTTCATCAAGTACATGCAAGCCTTTGTTCCTTTCCTTGCTATAGGTCTTAAGAATTACCAAGAATATCAAGTGTGCAACGCGGCAGTCGGGCTTGTTGGTGATATTTGCCGAGCAATCGGCAACAAAATACTACCTTTCTGCGATCCAATCATGGTTCAATTATTAGAAAATCTCTCAAATGATAATCTTCATCGCAGTGTTAAACCTCAAATTTTAAGCGTGTTTGGAGACATTGCTCTCGCTGTTGGAGCTGAATTTAAGAAATATTTACCTATAGTCTTGCAAACTTTAGCCGGAGCATCCCAATTTCAAGTTGATCGCAGTGATTATGATCTAGTAGAATACATGAATGAATTGAGAGAAAATTGCCTCGAAGCTTATACCGGTATCGTTCAAGGTTTAAAAGGTGATAAAGAGCAACCAAATCCAGACGTGAATTTGCTAAGTGAACATGTTTCCCATATGATTCAATTTATAATGGTTGTCGCTTCCGATCCCGAAATCACTGATAGTCTGATAGCTGCTTGTGCTGGTTTAATAGGTGATCTAAGTTCCGCTTTTGGTCCCGCTGTTACTCAATATTTAGACGTTGACGTGATTCATCAATTACTCAATAAAGGAAAACATTCAAAAACATCAAAGACAAGATTGCTATCGACCTGGGCTATCAAAGAAATTCGTAAACCCAAAATGGGCCTGTAACATCTCTTCCTATGAATGAAAACATTTTTTATATCTCTGCTGCGATCCAAACTCACTCAATCACACAAACACACCACCCCTTTAAAAACTGAAAAAAATACATAAAACAAATTTATCCATGAAAGCAAAGCAATTCTTTCTAATCTGAATTGGAATTTGAACTCGTTTAGAAAAAATTCTAAATTTATATAAATGTAAACTTGGTACAGTAAAGCCTCGGTTAATGCATAAAAGCCCATTTATTGTTTTTCATATTAACTTTTCAGCATTAACAGTACAACTGTAAAAAAAAATATTTTGAATTGGACCAATTGAATTGGTTAATTGCAACGCCACCTCTGGTCGATTGATTAAAAACCCCATGATTTTATGCATTAAGCGAGGTTTCACTGTAATTAAAATGTAATCCATTTGTTTAAGCATGCCGATCTTAGATGATCATTAAGTTGACAATTTGATTCTCACACTCAATGTACAATCAATATACAATCATAAAAGGAAAGCGTCTGAGTCAATTGAATGGACTGATTGATCATCTTGAAAATTAAATTAAGTCAAATTTTATTGCGGATTTTTGCGATCGTGAGAATTGATCTGAACTGAGCTGAACCAAACAATTGGCTAATTTGATTGTAGTGATTGATTTCATGATGAAACCAAATCTGTAATGTTAACCAACTATCAGTTGATTTAATCATTTATCGTTGGTGTAATTTGAATGACATTACATTTGTACATTGATCATAGTCAAATTGGACAACCAATTTGATTAACAAAGTGCTGTTGCCAAATCAGCTTGAAGGCTTATCAACCTTGAACACGATTAAGTTGATTATAATTAATTATTATTATTGAAATGCATTAATAACATCTAACAAAACTTGAGCCAATCTTTGATACAATAATGAATCTTTGTAAATGATCAACAATGAAGATGCTCAATATTAAAGGTATCTTTTTATTATAATCAAAATACCTTTTTGAAATTTTCTATTCTTGATGAATATAAATCCTACCTCAATTTAAATGATTAAAGCACTTTTTAATTGATTAATTTTGAATTTAAAAGCAAAATATTTTACAATTTGAACTGGAAAACCAGAAAACATCTCAAGATTCATATTTCCCGATACCAATTAAACAAATGCAAACAATAAGCTGATTAACATTTGGTAAACTATGTGATGCTTATTATGCTTTTATTTTAAGGTAAAGGCCAATGATCTTTAAATCATTTTCCTGGTCAATTTGATGATCAGTTGATTAACCTTAACAATTGCTAACTTGTTCACTTTCAATGAAGCAAGCCTAACTTCCCATAAGGTTAAGGTTAACAGCGAAAAGAGTTGATTTCAATTGAAAATTCAGTGAAACATGCAATACTTTCACAATAATCATTACAATCATCAGATAATAAAACGTCAATCAAAAGGAAAATACTAATAATAATGAAAAATAAATGATAACACAATAATAAAAGAAGAAGAAATAAAAAGAAGAGAATCCGAGAAGAGTAAAACAAAATGATTGATGAAAGTAACTCTTTACCATAGCAATACACAACTAACTGATTAATCCAAAAGACTCATTAAGCACATAACAATTAAGATGGCAATTAATCAAATCTACCATAATTAGACAATAAGAAAAGCACAATTGCCAAATATAAGGATAAAAATGACAAAATATGTAAACTCTGCCATCAATTGTCAATTGACATCTTCAATGTAATATCATATCATATCATATCATTTCAATGGCAAACACGAACAATTTCAACCGATTTTGATCAGTTAATTTCTGAAGCATTAACATACAATAGTTTCCTGGTTTGGGTTTTAAATTGGATGAGAAGAAAATCAAGCAAATTCAGTTTATTTTAATGGATATTACAATCAAGTTAAATAATGTTTTCATTCTCAAAGCTCCTTAGGGTATCTTATAGCAAGTTAAAAACAAAACAAAAGCCTGCAAAAAAAACATTGATAATTTCAATTTTACTTGAATTATTTTCACCGTTGATCAACTTCCTTGTTTTTTTTCTATCTCAACTTCATTCAATTGTTGCTAGGAAAACGTTTTAATACTAATTTAATAATGAGAATCGGTTGACCAGCCGACCGTTAATAAAACATCTAAGGTCAACTAAGCATTAACTTTGCATGCTTAATTCTGCCACTTTCACCAGCCAAATGTCACTTTCAATTGTCATCTGAAGGTCAAATACAACCATAATCATCATAATCAGGTTCATCATTATCGTCATCATCATCATTTTTGGGTCTGTGACATTAGATCTCTCTTCCTTGAATAATTTTCACCTTCCGTTTTTGTTGTTGGCTCAAGAAACGCATCTTATGTGATTCTTAGTTAATCATCAAGTTTTTTTCACAACATATTATGATGTTAAATTTACTGGTTAATTCCTGATGTAAAGCTGGTTGAGAAGGGAAATTAAATTGTTCATCTTAACAGGCAATTGTTTAGCAAATAATAAAATGGTCTTTACATTTTCATCTTAATCTTCACTTTATTACGGAAAACCATTGAGAGAAAGGTTCATCATCATTTAATAATATGCATTTTATGTTTAACCGGATTTAAAATTGTTCAACTGTCTCAGGTTGAATGGTATAAACTGATTAATAGAAGAGTCGACAATCAAATTTTCTGAAAAGAAAGTATTATTTACATATTCATGTAATGTTAACCAGCCATTGTCTTTAAGCTGATTGGCAAGTATAAGTGTGAATATGGATGAAAGGGAAACAACTTTATTATCATTATCATCATAATACTTTGGTTCATCTCATTAGGTTTTGAAATAAGGAAGCAAATCAAGATGATAATGATGATGATGAATCTAGTACAAAAGTCAATGTTGAAGTTTTCACACAATTTTCATCCATTTCAACCAATAAATTTGCTCAGACTGGTTAAGCTTTAAAATACTTGAATTTCAAGTTACCTTTAAGAGTGTAATTTGAACTAAATAAATTTAACCAATTAACTTTTTCTTCTTCCTCTATCATTCTAGCATTTTCCAAGCTCATCATCATCATCATCCTCTCAACATTCATAATAAAACAAATACCTGAGATTGTTGAGACGCCAACGCTAACCAGTTTTTGGGTAACAACCAGAGTAACCTTTACCCAGACACCGAGTTGGGAAATGAGTTAAACATTGAAAATAATGATGATAACAATGATTTTGGTGAGAAGAGCTTTTTTTTATCTTAATCACGATTTTAATTGTTGTACAGATGAGGATGAAAAGTGATGAATGAATTGGGAATAAGTAAACATAATCTGAGAATGGAAACATGGCTTCCTGATACAGAACTCAGAAAGGTCTTCCTCATTAAGAATCTAGTAGCTTAATTCAACTAAATTTGCTGTGAAACTCAATTTTAAAAAATTAATCTGTCCAATTAAAGCTACCCAACATTAATTAGAGTCACAATCACAGTCACAGTTACAGAGTTAAGGTCACTGTAAGAAGAGTTAAACAATTGTGTTTTTATAATGCATTTGGTCACTTTATTTCTGTACCAGTATCAATACAATATTATTAACTCGAAGTTCATCAGGTGAGTCAATTAATTATAATGATTGGTATCATAAAGTTTATGATGTTATCTTATGTTAATGATATTCAATCAGTTATATGAGTAATTAACGATTGAATGTTGACCTGATGTAATAGCTTTTGTTTCCTTTTGTTTTGACTTTCAAACTGTTTTCCAATCTGTGAATTTTTAATACTTTCAATCAATTGTAACCTGTTGACTTACTAGAATTATTATTTCTTTTAATTGGAGCAAATGAATTCAATTGGTTAATAATCATCATTACTATTATATACACCTTAATAAACTTTCAATTGTATTCAGTACGATGTTTGCTTTGCATTATGGTGAAGTTAAATATTAAAAGTGAACAAAAGGGATAAATTTGCCAAATTGTTAATTCTTTACACTAATTGTCCAAGTTAATTCCATTTTTACTGACCTAATAAAGGTGTGCCTAATTGCTTTAGGCTTAAACAAAATTAAAGTTAAACTTGATCACTTTTAATAGTTGAGGTAAACGCGAAGAGCTCAACCGATTGGTTTCACAGATTGAATCTATTAACATTAGGATCTTATTGAATCCAAGTCCCTTTTGGAGCAAAATTCAAATTTATAATGGAAATTAATTTTCAATTTTTTATCAAAAATTTTCTAGTCAAGTATTAGTAAATTAAAAAATATTACAATTTACAATTAGACCAAAATATATGCAATAACATAAATATGGCTCAATGACGATTATCATCTTTTTTTATCATTGATTAAATTGGATAATCCATTTCTTTTAATTACTCATAACTATCCATTCATAATTAACTTAAAACAATTAAAAATAAGATGAGATAGCAGCTGAACAAAATGAGCGATGAAGATAAGTTTAGGAACGATTAACAACAACATTTGTTAATTCAATTGTTTTGGGGTTGTATTTAGTATTTTTACAAACAAAAGCAAAAACAAAACAAAAAGGGTTTAGGGGAAATGATTTACAAAATATAACTGAGTTACCTGTTTATACTCAAATATACAGTAACTTTCATTTAAATTAGATTTATTTATAAGCTGACTTCACAATCAATCAATCATAAATAGTTGAGTTAAATTGTTAAATATATTGCAACATGATAGCGAACTGGTAGCTTCAACATAAACATTATGTTAAGAATCTTTAGTGTACATCTCAATTACACTTGTTGATCTGTCCGTTATTATAGCAATTTGCTTGAAAATTAGGAATGTATTATTGTTACTCTAATTTGGTTAACAACCTTAACAATTAACAGAAGTAACCACCAGTTGATTATGGGCTTCAAGTTTAATTATTTTGGTTCCTTGTTTCTTAATATAGGCTGTTGTCACTATTAAGTTCTGGTAGGTAAAAATGTTTGTCAGTAGTTTAACATTCATCTTTCAGTTCCGGTTCTCAGTAGCAATTAATGATTAACATGTTGTTGATATTGATGATGCTGTTGGTGTTGGTGGTGTTGGTGATTCTCAGAACAATTTAACTCTTTTATCTTCACCATTAAAAAAATGTAGACGTTGGATTAGCTTAAACCAATGCTCAAGGCAAATAAATACGGAATTGTTTCAACTTCACTTCCACACTAGAGGTTTAAAGATTAAATCACAATTGAAATCACGGTTGACGATTAAGAATTGTTGATTTGTTTATCTAAATAATCACGTTTCAATGAATTGCTTTGGTAAATACACAATTAAACCAAAACAATGCCACTGGTTCCAGTGAACCATTGTCAGTGATGTTCACTGTTGTCATACTTTAAGGTTTTGGTTGTTATGGCTGTTTCAATACGCAACCAACTGCTCATTTCAAACATAATTCACATCCAACCTTGAGCTGCCAATTAATTTCTTAATTAATCAAAAATTCTTTAGAACTTTTCATCATTATTTGTCTGTAAATAACAGTGATCGGCAATTCTAGACACAATACAGTATTTTGCATTCAAGGTTTATTGGTGTTGTTCAGTATAAACATTGAGTTAAATTGTCCCTTCGTTTGGACAACTGTGAACTCAATTTTGATTATGGTGTTTATGTCCTAAATTGTAACCATTTCCTTTTGAATACAGAATAAGATCATAATTGATTAATTGTTCCTTCAATTAAATTGCAATTCTATTATTAAACACAAATAACAATAATAAATATTAAATTGGGGGAGACATAAAATTAACAAGGCAGAGAAGTTTCATT
Organism: Tetranychus truncatus; assembly: GCA_028476895.1. Classification (NCBI taxonomy): domain Eukaryota; kingdom Metazoa; phylum Arthropoda; class Arachnida; order Trombidiformes; family Tetranychidae; genus Tetranychus; species Tetranychus truncatus. The sequence goes on from CM052062.1 coordinate 15,176,099, forward strand.
TTAGTGTTGATTTGAATAATCAAGTCATGATGTTAGGTATTATTATGATTTACAAAAATTATATTACCAAGTAGATGAAAATTTGTATTATTAACACTATTAAAGTAAAGGAAATACGAGTTAAGTTGTCATTTAACTTACAATTAATACAGAAAAAGATTTAGCAAGAATAGCATTATGATAGAAGTACAGATATGTCTAATTGTAGTGACTACAATTAAAAGAAGAAAAGTCAATTGCAATTGCATTTGACAACAATATAATTAATTAGATAGGAAGAGGACGAAAGGATTAAATGATGTTAATAATAATTTACATGATTAGACTGAAGTTGCCTTGGTTTTGTCACATTTTGTCAATCTAAGTTGCAAATAATTTTGGTAAACAGTTTAATGGACATTAGATTGAGATGATGATTATTGTTTTAGCTAATATTAATGTGTGGTGAATCCAGTTAAACAAAGTAATTTGATTTAAGTCCATTTTAGAATGTTTTTGTTCTTGTTGTCCGTTGTTTAGGTACGTGATTGTCGTTAAATGTTATTAAATACGGATACCAAATATGATATTAAATTAAACCAGCAAATTTGAGCCAAGTATACCAGAAAATAGGAAATAAACTCAACGCAAAAGTGTGATTCAAACAAATTGCGGCATCCATATCAAATTTCCGCAAAAATTTGCCTTATTATTGGCCATTCAAAGTTATAGACAAATCAAGTTATCAAATTTGGTCAACTGCAAACAAATGGTGGTGATCAACGTGATTCAATTAAATAAACAATTGTCGTGATGAGAAGAGATGATAACCAAATACGATCAAATGGTTGGGATGATGATGATACGGCGTTGAGTTGAATTTTCATCCTCGCCTATTAATAATGAAAGGTTTAACAATCTGGTTTTGGTGAAGGATATTAGTGGACTCCACCTTGATTAGATGCATGGATTATCCTGTAATCTGAGAAAAGGAAGGAAGACAAAAATTTGAATAAGAATTTGAAAATTACAAATGGTAAGGAGAAAAAAAAGAAGCCGAAAGACATTAAATTAAAATTAAAGCTTACTCACTGATAGTTGCTAATAAAATGTCCTTTTCATCTTTCCGTTGATTTATTAATTTGGTAATTTGCCTTCTTATAAATTTAATTTTCTCTGCCTTGATTGTGATCCTTTTGTTCAATGATAATCCACACTTTTCATCCCCCTCACCATCTTATCCAAGGATCCACCTTAAGTTATTAATTTTATCATTTCAACAATACAAGAGTCTGAACGTCACCATAAACTGCGTATTAATTATTATCATTGTCAAATAATAACAATACAATTCAAGCCAACTGATCCGTAGAAATAAGACTCGCCTAAGGTTGTCATCTCTTCCTTTTCATCGTCTTCTTCATCATCTTTGTCGTTCTCGTCCAAGGTACACCTTTCAAAGAACCTGTTGTACTTCATTGTTAGACCCTGGAAGATACTGTCAACGACCAATGAATAGAAATTGTTTCTCTTTTCTCTTGGAAATCATGTTTTGCTTGAGCCTTCTGTCATGGAATCATCACCATCAACCAACAATAATTAAGGAAAAATTTGGTTCCGATTGGGTGATCATAACTGTACAATAATCATCCTTTTATGAGCCATTCATCTTTTCAAAAATTTAATTTGTCCATTCTTTACGATAATTATTTGATCAGCTTCATCAGTAATTGAATAGCTTGGATCTGTTGAAAAAGACGAAAAAAAAGATAAATATTAGTACAGAGTTTGGTATTATTCTAGATTTTGTAAAATCATATTAAATAACAATTCATACTCTTCTTTCATATTTTGATATTGTATTGAAGTGAATGTTCGGTTTTTTGTTAAATTTAAAATTGTTGAAATAATAATTACTTAAATCTGTTGTGTGAAGATGAAATTACGCTTCTAATCATCTTTTAATGTAAAGCATTCAATTTTCATGCTAAAAATACATAATGAAATATCATTTTCATCTGATTGTTTAACCCGTTATTCAGTTTATTTGCAGATTTTACAATTAACTAGTCTATTGTGTGATTTGATTAAATCGTTTAACTTTAAACTATCACTCTTTTAATACACTTACTTTGATCTTTTAAATAGCCAAAAATAAGGAAATTGATTTGATTTAACTAATTTAACCGGAAGAAATGATCCGGCAAAACCATTTGTAACGTGTAGGCCAAATCAAATTCATGTTATATTAAGAAACAAGGTGAAATTAAGAATTGATAATTGATCAGATTACCTGTAAAAAGATGAGAAAAAAATATATATAATCGATTAACTCTTCTACATTATACTCATCTTCATCACTCAATCTTGGAATCGGGGAAATCTCTTAATCAACCAAAAATCATTTACTATCAACAGTAGTTACATTTGTTATTATTAACTTGGAGATGGAAACAAATCTAACCACCATTTTTCAAGCTCAATTAAAATTGAATTGATCATTGATCAAACTACTTAGCTCTTATCAACGGTTTTAAGTTTAATTTAAAGGTATAATTGTTTGAAAAAAAGACGTTAACACATCATCCTTCATTCAATCATTGTTCATCATCAATATCATAACTTTGCATCAGTTCAATCAACTCCAGTTAACAATTTCATTAATATCCATTGTTAACCATTTGACCATTTTTGTGACTTTTACTTGAGACTCAATTTCAAATTTAATTATCTTACCCTTAACTACGATCATCGGAATTATCATGAGAACAGTCAACAAGAGAAATGACATTTTTTAGTATACCATTGAATTACCATGATAGCCATTTGATACAGAAAATGAATTGTTTGATCTGTCTTCTTCCGATTTTAGGTTATTATCAAAACATGAATAAACTGATAGACATAATAAACAATCAATAATCTTTTTTCTTTCAATAATGAGAATGAACTTTTCATTTAAAATTACTGAACTATTATGTTGCTGTTAAAGGAATTGTTGATAATTACCATGATGAGATGACAGCTAAATGAATACTGATTATTGATATGATTAACTGAAACAGAAAAAAAATCTATCATCATGACCTTTTTAACATGAAAGGCTTACAATACTACGCATTTTGTGTTACCAACCCAAAACTCACAGCATTATAATGAAATCATGTTGATTAACAATGGATGAAAAATATAATGAATCAATCAACAGATCATAGTTATTTAACTTTTTGATCCATTGTTCACGGCTGAGCTAATTATCTGACCTAATCAATTCAAAAATTAGCTGACCGCCAACCCTTGTTTACGATTGTAATACCTTGAATTATCTCACCTACCTTAAGTCAAATCGATAATCCATGTTAACTTTAATTATCAGCTAATGATGGCATTCCATGATTGCTTTTCAATTAAAAAAAGATACCATTGCTTAAAATTGGTGTAATGAGACTTCCATTGATTCTGGTACATTGATTGGATGATTATGGCTGGTTACCAATGGCTTTGTAAAATAAGATGTTAACTGTGGTTAGGGAAAGCATTGAAAACCGGCCAAATTCACAATATAACCGTCAAAATTGTTAATCATGAAAGATCCAAGCAGGCCACAGGTAGGACTCTATAATTAACTATAATAGCAATCGTTCACAGTTTGATAATCATTAGAGAAGGTAAGGCAAAGAATCAGCGTAAATACGATTAAATTGGAAAAACATGATTCAGAAATAATAAGTTTCTAATCGTGATTGTGTTTATCTTAATCAACTTACATCGTATTTACAAATTAAATTACCTTTTTTCCTCCTGCTTTTGCTTTTCTCGCTAAAAAATGAAATGGAGAGATGATGTTGTTGATGTTGATGATAAAGATGATAAAAATGGTCAAGAAGAGAAATGTCCAACATTTTTTAATTGAGTTACAATGTTTTGTTTTTGCTGCTGCCGTGTTTACCCTTTGCTGGTCTTTCTTTCATTCTAAAGGCATCGATCACGAATTATTATTTCCACCAAGGAAGTTTAATATTGATGATGACCTATCATCATTGATGGTTTGTTTATTCACCTATCATGATGATCCACAATCAAGATTGCAGGTTTACTGTTCAATCAACAGAGTGAAGCTGCTGAAAAGAGAGAGAAGAAACAAAAGTCAGAATACGGTTAAATGTTTCAGTTTTTGACTTAACTCTTATTATTCAGTTGAATTCGATATATTATTTACTATTTTTATCCACATTTTTGGCCTCTTACTTTCCGTGGTTCATCCAAATTAGCTTGCTTGATCATGATTCAATCAATAGGTATTTTAAGCCTAAAGTAGATAAAGATGAAATATAACCAAAAAATGTGCACAAAAATTTAACTCATTTCTGGTTGTTTACTGATTAAAGATGTAAAATTGGTTTACTTTGAATTAATAACATCTTTTTTTCTTGTTATTCATGTTTTAAATCAAATAATCACCAACATGATGATGTTGAAGATGATGAATGCGAAGATGCATATGATTTGTTATGCCTTCTTCTGGTTACATATACACTTTGCTTGCCAATAAACGATTGGCCAACTGATCAAAAAAGAAACAACGATTACTAAACGTGTTTATATTTAACACTAAAACAGATGTTGTTGCTGAAACTTTTAACTTGATATGATTAATATATATTTATGAATAGATTAGAACACAATTTAATTACAAATATAAATTTGATTTGAAAGACGCATTTTTAAACAAAAACAATAGTTTAACTCATTCATTACACATGACATCGATATGCCATCGATTAATCTTATTTTAACGGCTTACAATTAGCAATCTCTCCAAGCCATTGCACTTTGAGCCAAGCTGATTCTTTTCAATAGGCTATTCGTATTTACTTAAGCTTCACGCATTTAAAATCACATTTATTAATTGATCTGTTAATTCTTTCCAAGTAAATGTTGATTATCTGATTAACCTGAAACTTGTAAGTATTAAATTTTGATGATTAAATTGTTAATTTCTACCAGCGGACCAGAAAAGCGTTGAAGCCACACCGAATGGACATTCATAACATCATTTTCAACAATCGTTTTTTGTGTTTTTCATTTATGCTATTTAATTTAATCTTTTTTTTCATTATCAACTCGATGTGACCATCTAGGCATTAACGATTGACCGATTGAAATGATCAGCCACCAATTGTCCTGAAGAAAGCGTTAATTGTTTCTCCAAACATTCACTCAATCTTTACTTAACACTGTTACACTTGCATTGACAACACAAATGACTGACAAGCAGTTAATCCTTGAACACCAACCGTTTATCCTGTTGATTGATTGAGACTAAAGTGTTTCACTGAATAAACCGTGAGGTTAATTTTGATTTCATTAGGCTTATTGATCTGGTCTAATTTAAATTACTCGGGTGGAGCAGTTGATACAACATTTAAATGTTGCATATATTTGACTAAACGTATCAACCAACACTTATACACTGTATTTTAATAGATGGTTACTCACAAAATGGTAACCATTATGATGTAATTGTTAAAGGTGAACAAGTTTATTTCATCAGGTAAAAAAAGAATGACTTGCCAAATGAAACGAGAAGATGAAAATCACCCAAGCCTTTCCTTTCATCTAATTGTAGGTTTACTCCAAATGAACCATTTTAAACTGACCGAGGCCAGCATTTAAACTGTTCACAGCTAAACTTATAACCACGGTTTTGTTAATGATAATAGCGATAATATTATTAGTATAAATAATAATTCGACTCAAAATTAACATCATACATTAATATGGAAACCTAATAACAAAATTTGACCTCAATTCAATTAATCTTTCCTTCGTAACAATTCAATCCCTCAACTTGTAAGAGATTGTAATCTAATTTCGTGTTAAAAACTAAGGTAAGAACAAAAATTCATATTCTGTGATTATCTAATGATAATGGTTAAATAAGCTCAAATTACACCATTTTTACAACTGATTACCTCAGCCTCAAGGTATTTCTTGTACAAAAAAATGGGTTGAAAAACAAAACATTGATTCTCTGTCTGGTACTGCAAGTTATTCAATACCAGAAAATTATCAATATTATATAGTTAGACTGAATCAAGTTGATTTACAACCAACAGAATACATTTTCAATGATAAACAGTCCAAGAAAACAAACAAACAGTGAAAGTTGCCAAACAAAGTCATAACTAATCATGAAATTTAACCTCACAGGTTGGTTACCAATGAAACAGATGGACCCATCTCAGGTCAAGACACTAAGGTTAAAGTTCATCCAGCAAAACTGTAAACTCAATGGTAAATCAGTATGTATAATCACGTTTCAAAAAATTGATCTCTTCTGACTTTTACCCAAAAGCAAACCAGAGTTTATGGTCGACTCAAGGAAACACGAAAAGCAAACCCAAAAGCTAATATTTTTCCCATTCCTAATATTTGATTTACAATGAATCGACAAATTTTTCAAATTTTTTCACCCAAACAAGTAAACATAACTTGATTAACATCCAAATTGTTTACCATTTAAGCTAAAATCAAAGTTAAAGTCAACCCAAAGCCAAGTTGAAGTCAATTGAAACCCAATATAACCCAAAGTTGAGTCTAATGGTCAACTTGATTCACATTATTTATCATAATCTTTTAATGTGGTTTTGGTCATTTAATGTTAATCAAGCTGCAAGTGTTGCTCCTAAAAATATGCAAAAACAAAAAAACGGATTGTTTTTTTTGGTTTAATCTTCTACCTTTACCTAAACTTACAATTACGCATTAATTTAGACAACATTTAGTTATATTTATTATATTTATTTGATTCAATATAAATATATAACCAAGAATAAATTGTAATTTGAAAAAAAACATGAAATGTTTTAAATGAAAAGAGGTAAAGTGAAAGTAAAGGTTTTTTTATATTAACCAACACACCTTAACGCTACTTTCATTAATCGGAATCAGTTTGTTTCTCATTTCTTGTTAAATTGTTAACTTTTAAATGATTTAAACAAATTTTTCATCTCATATTTTACTCTTGATCATCATCAACCTCATCTTCGTAATCAATTTAGCAAATTTAACCATTTAAACCAAATTGTAACAACTTATATCAAGTCTACTACTTCTGTTCCGAGTCTTATTTTTAACAGCTTTTCTGTATCTTTAGCAGTTTACGGTGGATTTAAAAATTGATTGTAACTAATCAAATTGAGTCAACTGTTTTAGTTTAACTGGAAAATTATTGACAACACACCTTATAATGATTATAATTGTACTAAATTGTTGAGGATAATCAGGTAGCTTTGAAGACTCAAGCTTCTGAATTACAAGCCTTGACTTGAGTTACAGCTGTTTATTCAGTTTGTCAATTGTTGATTTTCAAAAATCCTTTCAAACTAACAAAAAGACCAGAAAAAATGGGGTTAAAACACAGAGATGAACCAGAAAACCTAAAAGCAACGCATTTGTTTTACCCAAGATTAAAGATAGTGAAAGTATTAGGAAAAAGCGATTCCCATTTTTGATTAACTATTTTAAGTAAATGTAATCATGTAAATCAATTGTTACAACAAACTGTAGACTTTCACATTTTTAATGGTTAAATGGTCAAAACACAATTGACCAGTTTTAATTTAGATCACCGCTGATTCAGTTGATAGTAAGATTTGATGTTGAAGATGGTGATTGTAATTGTAATCTCGATACCAAAAGATGTTAAATGATGAAGGAAGAAGCTGAAATAAATGGATTAACTGATTAATTTTTCCTGTTGATTCCTGTTGATATGAACCCGTTGTTTTAAATTAACATCCTTATTTTGTTCATTATCTCATTCATCTTACCTATTATTGTATTTTCACCTTAATTTAAATTGCTATTAACTTGTTCCTTACCTTAAAATTTGCCCTTTTTTCAATACCTTTAAGCTTCTCAGCTGAAGTAAAAGTAGAAACAAAAAAGGTTAAAATGAAAAGCAAAAAAATATTTAACCTTTTCACTTTTCATTAATTGTTGTCATCTTTATATTAATGAAAAAATTGAATACAATGTTTCCTTAAATCATCTTAAACCAATTCTCTAATAACAAATCATTAAATTTCATTATTATATTAACCATTACTGAACAATTAAACTTAACATTTGAAAGCAAAAGGTTGAAACAAACTGTTGATTTAACAAATGAAAGCTAAACGCTTCCATTAGTGTTAATCAATCGACTGTTGATTTACACAAAATACAATTAAAAGCTAATCAATATTTAGCAAATTTAAATTTAAAATGAACACAAATATGAATATGATTAGTAGATAACCACACAATCGGGTTTAATCAAAATTCATAACCAATTTTGAGCCAAAAATTGGATCAATTGGATTAGTAAATTTTGTTTAATTTATCATTTTTGGTCGATTTTGTTTTAACAATATTTTCAAATGTAAATTGCAATTATGATTAACTGATGGATGAACCTAAATGTTGTTGGATAACAAGTTTACAAGGTTAATGATGATAATCAAATGTTGACGTTTGGCTAAATGTTTAATTGTAACTCTCATCAATCATCTGATTGATAATAAGAGTTACAATTAGACGTTATTTAAAAATAATTTTTACCGTTAAAATTGAAGAAGAAATTGAAGAGAAATGAAAAAGATGAAAAAGGTTGGGAAAACAAATACAATTAACAATCGATATTATATTTGATTTCCTCAATGATTACAATCGGAAAGGGCTTGTAAAAGAGTAACAATTAACTGATTAACCAGATTAATGAAGGTGATTCAACAAATTGAAAGGAAAGTTTAATTTTGATTGAAATTATTAGCTTTCGTTTTGTAGTGATATTTGTTGAATAATAATTCATTTGCAATCCTTCAATTGCATCTGATTGTGATTAGTGAACAAAATTAACTTCTCCTTCTCTCTTGCGGTAATCATCTGTATTGATTGTAATTTTTGATTAAATTAGATTGAATTGAGAAAGGAAAAGTTAACCATTTGATTCAATTAAAGCCACCTACAGTTGATTCAATTTTCATCTTATTTTTTTCTGTATCATTTAAACATTCATCTTTAACTTCATTTCAAGTTAAACCATTTTCAATAATTGCAGAAAAAAGGTTAATTTAATTTGATTTATTAATAATGATAATTGTTCAATGTAAAGGGAATGATGACTAAATGAAGCTATTTTGGTGGTTAAAGGTTTCATCAAAGTTCAATTGATATTTTCATCATTTTAATGATTTTAAATTGATTCGAATCAACCTTTAGCTCCGTTTTGACTAAACAGTATATTAATTTTGATCACAGTTCATTCAATTTTCCTTGTTATTTTTAGTCTAATTTCAAGTTTCACTATTGGTGTGTGAACTATTGGTTTTGACCAATATCAATGATCACAGTTTAAACATTCATGAAATGTCAGTCATTTTAATGAAAATGAATGGTAATTCAAAGTTCAGGCCTTCTCTAATTCAGGCTAAAAGATTCAGGATTTCCTAGACAAGATCTTTGCGTATTTAATGAATTCAATTTTGGTTTCATTTAAATACCAAACATTAACATTTGATATTTGTCCAAACACGAAATGAGATATGATTTGAGGATCTAAATGATTGTTTTTAAATCAACTGACAAACTATATCAATTGTAAATGAATTTTCGCAACAATTATTCAATAATTCACGTGAAAAGCTTCATGTTACAGATTTAGTTTCATTTTGACTTTTGTTGAAAGGATTCAACTATTGTATGACATTCAATATTTTGTTACAAATATTCAGTTCAATCAGGTGAATCATAGTTTCAATACTCACTGGTAACTACTTTGATGACTAAATCTCTAGATTGATTTGACGCAAAGTTTATCAATAATCAGTTAATCACTCAGAGACCAAACTTAACACCATCGGGCTATTTTACATTAACCATTATTTTGTTAGTTAAACCAGAAATCTAACCAGAAATAAAAGTCGCACCAAAAACCTTTGCAATCGGTTTGATTTAAAGCTGATAAGTTTGAATTTTTCACACAAACTTGAGTAATTAATGAAACTCTGGACTGATTGTGTGCTTACAATGGGACAATCAACTGAAGGGAAGGCAAAAGCATTAACATACAATTAACAGTTTACCTTTTCTTGGTTAAAAATATCAATAAGATAAACACTTGAGCAATCTTAATATTAACTCTTTGTGTGTGTCTTTTCTTGCTATTACAATAATATAACCTTTTTTCACTCCTCAATCAAGGTTGACTATTTATTGATGATTGATTGAATAAAAATATATATATTTAATATGAAAATAAATATTTAACTGTTAGTCTGTTGTGTCTGGGTGACACTTAATATTCATATAGTTTAACGGTTACCTGATTCTAATTGTTGTTCATTCATTATTTTTCCACCATTACTATTATTACAACAATAAGTAGGATGTAAGATTAACATCTTATAATACCTTTGAAACACACTTTGATTGTATCAACAACAAGGTAACCAATAATATATAAGACTAATTGGGTGTAAATTGTCAACATTTATTTGCTTTTTTCACTCTTTTTTTGGGTAAAATCTGGTTTTTAAACTTTTAATTGTTGTTGGGTAAACATGTAAACGATAGCAAAGCAAGTTGTTGCCTGAATTTTAATATTATAATGGCAACATTTAGGTTAACCATTCAGGCTTCCGTTGTTGATCCGAATCAAATTAATACTCATCTTTCATCCTACTCTTAAACAGCTTTAAAATATTGGATTAATTGTTAGATTAATGATATAATTTTCACCTTGAAAATTGAGAGTTCAAATTGATCCAATTGTTTGCATTTAACAAATTGTCTCAAATTGTACAATTTAAACTCTTCATCTGACATTGAAGCTTTCATATTTAGAAATGTTCAATTAAACTCCTTTTTTTAAGTTAACCCCTTTAATTGTAAAATTTTAAAGCTAATCAAAAAGGTGGTTGATTCAAATGCACGAAGAGCCAGCAGAAGTGAGTTAAATAATGAAATGAATTGGATTAAAAAATGGATAATTTAATATCAATATGAGCCAATTGAAGGTTAACGGTTATTCATTTTGAATTGAATTAATAACAATGTTTAAGGATAAAATGTATTAAATAATGTTAATAATAGAAATAATTTCAATTCTCAGTCGACAGTCAAGTTTGGTATGAAACACTTTTCAGTGAATTGGGTTTAGTGATTGTAAAGATGGTAATAATAGTAAACATTGGCATGTTGTCGGTGATGATGATGATTAGGAATGATTGTGATTATGTTTACATTTGATTGTCGAGGTGAAATTAATGTTTGAAATGGTTAAAAAGTGAAGGATAAATCAACCTTGGTGACGCTTTTGATTCACTAAATACAGGTAAAGAAACTGTTTACTGGAAACAATTCAAACAAATGAAATTGGGTTTCTTTAGTTAATGATAAACAGAGTAGAAGCACAGAAGGAAGACCTTTGAAGATGTTTTAACAGCATCCAAACCTAAATCAGGTCAATCTATCAACCCTGTAAGTCAATTAGTCCAAAATTTATTCAATCTTCATGTAGACTGAGTAGGTCTACTCATCAGGACAAGCTGAATAGTTGATGTAGATGAATCTGGTGGAAGAAAAATAAATGTAAAAAGATGAAATTAGTTGAAAATTGAATCAAACTGTTGACAGGTCAAGTGTAATGTTACCTGTTTGTTTCTTAAAATATCAAAAAATGCTATCAAACTTATGTTGTTAATAACCTCTCCTTAAAAAATATTATTTCTGATTGTTTAGTTGAACAATTTAAATAAAAATACATTGCGTGATCATTATTTGTCTCTACTTTACTAATGTCAATTTAACTGCTATTAATTAGAAAGAAAATTGATGAAATTCAAATTTCGCTGTTCACCAAACATTGACACTTTGATAATTTGTTTGTGAAAAAAAAGGTGAGTAAAAGTAGATTCAGTTTACAATAAAGTTAGAAACAAAATGAGACAATTTAATGTACAAATTTAACTGAACATCAAACTGTATCATCTTAAAGTCATATTAAGCTTAAAATTAACATATAAAGTGCCCTCCGATGTGATCTAATTGAATCCATCAAAGAATCCATCAAATGCCCTTTTACAATGTAAATGTAAAAATTGAGTTCAAATGTTGACTGATAAATACCATCTTATCCAAAAAAAAAAGAGATTTAAATTGAAAAGATTAACATAAAACACTGAAGGATCCAAGTCCGGTGGTTACCTGATGGGAAAGATGATAATGCAGATGATGAATGTAACAAAAAAATCAAAGTAACTTGAACAATAAATAGGTAAAACCGTGCTAATAAATCGGGTCTCAATGATCAACTAACCGAGAAAAGGCAAAGAAAGGTAAATAAAGCAGAAAAAGAGATTGAATATTTTCTTCATTTTTTTTCTATCTGTTATTGTAACAATCAACTAACTAGTAACTACTATTTGCAACTCAGCTAATGTGTATTAATAATAGTATCCTCTAATAATAATAACAACGAACAGTAACGATGATAAAGACTGATAATAATAATGTCATGAATAATATCATAAATAATATGCCAAATAATAAACAATAATAATTATCTGACCTCAAGGACATGAAAAAAATAGAGAAAAAGAAAGCAAAAAAATGAAAAAATTTTGGAAGGTCAGATTAACCCAAAAGTAAGCGAAACCAAATCAAGGTAAGGATGTAATGGACCAGATTTCTGGTTACTGATAAAACATTGTGGCCACCCTGAATAATTGAAACCAGTTAACCAAAAAAAAACTCATGGACCAACTCCTAATAATTTACACTTTGATACCAAAATTGTAGTGATTACTGTTTAACTGAAAAAATGGGAAAAAAGATTAAAACCAAGAAATTTCAATATTAATCCAAACTACTCACATTTGTGGTCCAACGATCCTTGGGTTTTCCTGTGTAACATTACGGCAAGTGAAAAAAATTCACCACTGACCTACCTAATGGTAAAGAAAAAAAGCAATCCTCATCACTTTATCATCTTTACCCACCCTTCTCTTCCTTTTTGCCATCATTTCTCTTCATTTTTAATACTTATGTATTATGTATTTGATGTAAAAAAGCCTGTTTGTCCTCCGACAGCGCGTGGGTATGCGCTTCAAGTTGCCTCCCAAGTTGGATGACGAGTCATGTTAGGTGAGCAGGAGAGATCTGAGGAAGGAAGAGAGGGAGAAAAAGAGAGAGATGATGATTATGATGATGATGAAGGAAAGAAGTTGTTGTTTAGTGATACGTTGTTACTCGTAGCGGTCTGTTGATTTGAGATGGCTTTTTATACTCATTGCCATCTGACCGATCTTCAATATTTACCTTTCATTTCTTGTTTTTTTTGTCACCATTTTTCCTTTGTTTCAATTCCAGTTTTCACTTTCTTAAAAACAATTAATTCTTTGGCCTATTATCAGTGAACATCAACTTTTGGTTATCCACTTTATCCAGTGATATTTAAAAATTGTTTCAATTAACCATGGATTTATTAAGTTACAAATGAACATCATTCAGTTAATCAGTTCGATGTTTGCGTTTAATCAGTGCCTTGCATCGTAATAGTGAATTATCAGCGACCGACAGCAAATCACAATGTGTTATTTTGTTTTACGCTGTTTTTCATAACAAAACGGGATTTATTTCATCAACTAAAACCATTTTGTCCATCAACATTTTTGATCGATATTATTTATTTATTTTTTTTGAGGGATTAACAAGTGGGATCAATGATGCATCTTGAAGAAACAGACGGATTTGGAACGTTAAATGAGTCCAAAGTTAAAAAAATGACCAATTGGACTAATATATTTAATCATTGGAAACGTAAAGGTAAACCCAAAAACGGTGTCATTGGCAGCAATAAAACAATAACCAACGGTAGTTTGGCGATGAGCCATCCTAACCATCCTCAAGTTTTACACAATCAACATCTTCATCATTCAAATCAATTTCATCCAGCTCATCCTCCATACCAGTTTGGATCGCTTGCTGTTAGACACAATGGATCCGGTTTACCAGGGTTAATTGAACAGTATAACTCTTCAATGGATGGTGGTGGAGGAGGAGGCGGAGGTGACGTGAGGTATCAAAGACAGTCAGGTTTACATGGACGTGCAAATAAATTTGCTTCAGTCTCAGCAGGAACAGCCAATTTTTACCTGGCCTACCCAACCGGTCCCCCATTATTGGCACCAAATCAAGCATCTTCATCACCAATATCACCTTCTTCCCTCAATGTTCGTTATCCATCAGCATCACCAGCAGCTTTACATTCATCAATCCGTCCAACCTCAGGTCGACATCACAGAACAAACATACTTTCAACTCCATGGGAACCAATGATGCAAACCACAAATCCATCTTCTAATCACAATCAATCAGCTGAATGTACGTGTTGTGATTCAATGGGAACGGGTCAAGGGAGTGTAAAAACAGCTTTAACCAGTATTAAATCAACTGGTTCAGTCAGATCACGGTCATCTCTCAAATCATCATCATATTGTGCTTCCAACTTTGATGTTGTTGACCAAACTATGTCAGCAGGTTTACATCATCAACATTCATATGTGCAACGAAATCACGAACCTATTGGAAAATCAATTAAATCAAATACATCCTCAACTCGATCCCATCGGACAGTTTCATTTGCAACTGTTAATGAACGATTTCTCAAAGTACTTAAAAGATCAGTTAAAAATCCATCCGGATCTGTAGTATCGAGAAGATCAATTCTTGAATGTGATTTAACAGCATATGATTTGATTGAGCAAAGTTTACATGAGACTTGTATTGAAGATGAAGATATTGTTGTTGATGAAGAGAAAGAAAACTATCATTACAATGATTCCATGGAATGTTTAAGTGAAGAAGAAGAAAGTGAGGACATCATGGATAGACATAAGTTGAATCAAATTGTTCACGATGTTTCAGGTTTAAAGAAATACCAACGTCGTTCTCGTCATTGTTCACCTTCTCTATCATCATCAACAAAAGGACTTCATTCCATTCCAAATAGCAGTCGAAATATGTTACCACGGCTAGGTGAATCGTCTCTTAGATATAAACCTAGAATTAAAGCGATCTCAAGTGTTGATCTTTCTCAAAAGTCCATAATAACTGATGGTAAAGCTAGTTTGAAAAAAGGATTACGGATTGGAGGACAAGGAATGTCTCTTTTTCCTTCGGCAGTGGAAACTAAAGCTTCATCAACCTCAGGCGTTGTTAAATCACGAAGCTCTGATTCAATTTTGTCTGCATCAGATAAATCAAGTTCAATTACCAGTTCTAATCTCACCGATCGACCAGCCTCATGTCTCTTATTACCACTTCCTGAACCTGATTATGACAGTGAAACTGGAAGTGACAATGATGCCAAGCACAGAGGTCAGAAAATTATATCTAATGGATCAATTTCACGTTCTTGTCCAAGAATTTTGAGTGAAGCTCAATCCTTTACTCAATTGAATGAAAGTGAACCAACAACCAAAAGTGACTTTACCAGTTCAAGAGCCAATTTTATAGAGACTCGATCGCTTGATCGCCGAGGTAAACGTAGGACACAATTAAAGCAATCAATGTCTTCAAGTTCACTCTCTGGAAATGCAAATGGTTTCCAAGAAGATGTCACAATGGATGATCACAACTCCCTTAGGCAATTAGGTTCAAAATTTGATGGTTCTTCAACTATTTCAATTCCAAGTGAAGTTAATTACATGTCCAAGGTTAAATCAATTTTGAAGAAATCAGTTACTTGGAACGAGTCAGTGACTAAGACTCATTCATTATCAAGTGATTCTAATTGTGATACTACCTATGGATCTACCAACAGTGATAGTGATTTTTCAAGTTATCGTAAGTGTTCATCTTCAGTTTTAGCTAATAGTATTAGTACTCTTCCAAGAGTAAGAGGTCGTTGGTCATCATCATCAAGTGAAAGGTCAACAATAAGTGCCAATGGCGTGAAAGGACCAAAAATAAAGAAACATGTTCACTTTGGGTGCTCCAAGGATGATGATAGCTTAATTATTGAGCATATAGGTGAAACGATTTTCGAGGAAGATGAAGAACCAATTTACGATGATATTGCAAATGTCATTTCAAACGATCTTTCACCTGGCCTTCATCAGCAAAACAGTCAACCTCAACCTCAGTGTCAACCAGCAACAGCTCCATTCTCTCGGTTACTCCAGCCTCCGCCCCCACCTCCTCCACCACCACCGCCTCACTCATCGTCTAGTTCATTGACTCCAACTTCACAGACATCATTATTATCCTCTTCATCAGCTGTCCATTCGAAAAGTCTAAACGGAAATTATAAAAGATCGTTTGAATCAGATGTCGATAATAACGAGAATGATGAGGTTAATGGAAAAAACGGCAGTGGTAAAGGCGGAAACAAATTACCGGATGACCGAGTCAATGAGCTAACCAATGGATTCTCATCAGCAGCTAAAACAACAAGCTCAGGAACTGATGAGGAAAATAAAGGAGTTTCAACAAGACGTGTCTATGGAGTTTTAGACACAGGTAAGTCACAATCTTGTCCCTATTTTTTAGGTCGTAAATAGATCAATACGTGAATCAACTAAATAATCACAAGGTTTGTGCAAAATTAGCCCAAATACACGAAACAGCTGAATTTATGTCAATCATTTCCAAGCCATTTTATTATTATTTTGAGAAATTTGCATGTTTGTTTTGTTGGGAATGCAGCAAATTAATCAAGCTTATTTTTGTTAATCTTCTTATTCAGGGTGACCTAGAAACAAAAAAGAAAGGTGACGATGTTACTTGATAATTTAATTTAATTACAATTATTGATGATGATTAGAATAAAAAGTCAAGTTTTTGTGAATTTGTCCCATAATCAAATGTAAAGTTTTGTTGAAGGGTCGAGAGAAAATATAAACATGTGCACAAAATAAAAACGGTTTGTCATTAAAGTTAACTACTGACCTGTCTTTTTCTGGCAACTTGTTCGTCATCTTAATTGTTCACGCATATGATGCTATCTTCATTGAAAGATGAAGAATAATTCTGATGATGAAGAAAAGGAGGAAGAAAAAGATTGGGAAAGAGAGATTGTTGTTGAATGGTTATGATCATTATATGTGAAGTCCTATTGTTTTGTCCAAGGTAAGAGAAAAACTAAAACAAGATAAAATGAATAGTATTAATTAAATTGACGCTTAATTATAATTGTCCACTTCACTTGACAAGATAGTTTCACTGATTTAGGTCATCTTTAAGTTTATAAGACAAAAAACTCTGTAAACTTCTCAAGACAGTCACACACAAACATAAACAATCCGATCCTTAAGCCGTCCGCCATCATTAACATTACAAACATAATTGGACAAACCCGGCTTGGCTTGATAAGCTGTAAAATTGTAAATGATGTTTACATGATTGAATTACGTGTTAATTTTTTCCGTTTGCTCGAATCATCTTTTTGTTTTACTTTTCATCATCTAGTTTATTGTTGATAAAGAGTTAGATTAATGGTTTACAATAAAATTACTGAATCATTTTTTCCTGTTAATCATGCTAATCTAACAGTGAAGTTAATGTGTTTGAAGCTTTTTTAAAACCCAAAAGAACGACAAAAGGAATGGTCAACCTATTTTAATCAACTTTACATTTAATTACTCTTTGATTTTGCATTTTATTACGAGTGCATTTTCATCACGAAATCAGGATTATTATATTAAGGTACAACAGTGGTTATTGAATTGCTTCTAATTTAAATTTTCATTCTGAATCAGATGCAAGGTAACACACAAGTGGTTTGTTCCAGTTTCATTTCAACCTTTCAAAATTAATTTTGATTTACGCGAATCGATTGTAATTAAATGATGGACAAGTCAAATATTATGATTAGCTGATTGTTTGACTCATTGAATGGGCAAGTGTTAAATAGACTCAATAATCAGCAATGTTAAATATTAACTTGCCAGTAGAGAAGCGTATTCTTGATTTCAATCTTGATTGATCATTTAATTGGTTGCAAGCTTATTTTTCTCAACCTTTTTGAATTCACTTGTTACAAAATCAGATTAGTTTGCTTTTATTCTAAAACTAAGATCACATATTACGATTACATTTCTTAATTAACAGTTAGAAACATAACAAAAAAACATGATTTACTTGATTAACCAAGATTTCTCTACTGAAGCAAACCAAATGAAAACTGAAGATTGAGATGCTTTGGGCAAGTTTGAACAGGTAAATCAGTAACTAAAAGCTGCTAATTACATCTGTCATTTCACAGTTAACAAAACAAACAATCATAAACAAGGGGGAAAAGTTGTTTGGATGACCATAAATTTGACCTGAATCAATATTTTCCTTATTTCCTTCAATCCTGCATCTAGAACGATAATATCTGGATTAAGTGTCGACTGATTTGCCTGATTATCACTCTTGTTAATTGAATGTTTCTTCCTTGTCTCCTAATGATTGTTAAAACACAAATGGATTGTCAACCGAAAGAACATACATTAATGAATTCACAATCCAAAAGAAATCATGTTTCCTTCGTCACCCAATCACCTTATCATTTGAAATGCAGTTTCTCAATCTAAATATCTTCAGGTGGTTTTGTCTTTTAAGAGTCATTATTGAATATCGTTGAAAAAAACGCCAATTCTTGCTGCATAATCTGCAAACTATAAACTCAAACGTAAGATTAATGTTCCTGTGAATTTCATTAAGATGGAAAATATCTGCGAATTGAAACCAAAATATTCATTACCTAATGAAAGAGAGAAAAACAAGAGCAATTAATAACTGATAGATCAATGCACTTGTTTGTTCAAAACTATCAAAAGTGATTCAGTTTAACATTTAGATATGATTTACAAATTGCAAATTAACATGATGGGATGAATTGAAATGATGTAAAGTTGGGGGAAAAAAGAAGTAACAAGTGATATTAACAAATTCACTCATCAAACAGGTAAACTTAATCAAATCAACCTCAATTACAGAAGCTGTGGGTTGATTCGCTTGATTAATCGAAATTTTATTAACTCTTACCGTAAAACTAATTTATGAAAATAAATGCAGACAAATTTAAATTGAATTATAACGCTAGTCCAATCAAATTAAAAACTGAATATCAGCCATAACCAGCGACAATGTACGAATCAAAGATTAATGGATCCACAGAGGTTTCCACAGGATCATCCAATGTTTAGGAACAATTGAAGCGTGATAGAAGGAAATGGTGACAATTAAGATATTAACACGAGGATATTACGTTGAGAATAGTTTATGGGCTTATTTTAAGAGCAAACCAATGATTCCCATGGTACTTTTGCCATTATATTGAACGAGGCCGTCTCCAAAGATGTTATCCTTTATTGTAGTCTTAATTATAATTCCAGGAGAGATTATCAATTGTTATTTCATCTTTATGATGATTCCTTTGACCAAGATTGTTGGGTTAATGTTTTGCTCTTATGATTCTTGTGATTTCCTTTAATAGTTACCATCATCATTACTCTGGAATCCAAAAAATTGATGTGTTACACATTGAATAATCATTGAAGCTAGAGTAAAAGCAAGAGATAGAGAGAAATACATTAAGTTAATGATGATAATAGTTGAAAGCAACAATAGTTTTTGTTTTCATTGGTTAGGAAATTTTAACAATAAAATGTTAAATTTGGATTAAATTGTAAACCCTTCAATGTTAATAGTTTACTTACACTGAACAAGAGCAATTTGCAATATTTCAACCACTAAGAAATAATCTCGGTTGAATATTGATATTGATTTAATTCGGTAAACATTCTTGGTGATAAGCTTTGATTACAGCTTTAGCTGTTGTGTTTTATAGTTGATTGTACTCATTTACTGAGTACGCAATATTTCAAGTTATTAATATTCACACGCTAAACATGATCGTGTATTGATTATGCTTATGAATGTCTAATATTTGACTTTGAGTCACGTTAATAGCTGCAAGGTGTAAACCAAATTAAATCGGATTCCATATAATTTATTAGGATTATCACCATCATCATTCTCATCATCAACATTATCATCTTCTTCTGCGGCAATGATGAAATCAAATTTAGTTATTGATTAACGTTTCAAGTGGATATTAAGCCAACAATCAGGTAGTTAACCAGCCTTCAATAGTAACTTTTACCAATTTAGTGTAACTAAAATGAAAAGAGAAATTTGAGAGAAATTTATTATTAAAAAATTGTTAAGTTGTGATTGAATTTTATCAGTTAATTACATTTTCTCAGCTATTTCAAATATATCAAGATCAAACCATCATCATCTTTCTACTATTATTACCATTATGATTATTAGTAAAAAAATAAGGTATTATTACTGTTATCAACATGATAACGCTACTTTAACAATTTATTTTTAGCAATGGTAAACAAAATTCAATCAACAGTTGTTATTACAATTTGGATGTTCATTTGAATGAGATTTCATTTACAGTTGTAAGTTGTAAATTGAAATGATGAGAAATAAAAAATCTCATTGACACCGTAAAACACTCATCATTGACATACAGAACAAGAAAAGAAATCAATTTGATTATAACTGTTGCGGGAAACAATTAAACATTAAATTGAAGAGAGTGAGAGATAAAATGAAATCTCAAAATAAAATTAAACTCGCCTATTTTCAGCTCGAAGTTGAATCAAGAAATTAAAAGCATTTTTTCCTAGAAAATTAGAACGGTAAATGGACGCTATTTAATCGGCTGAGATTCATGAAATTGATGATGATGATTGTCATTTCATTAGGAGCTGCGAGACGGAATTGGATTCTTACCAATTTAATGACTGATGAATTGCAGTGAGAAACAGTGCATTCTTCACAGCATTCATCTCTTCCTCTTTTTAAACTTTTCAATAACTTTTCTTTCTTCATGATAGCCACCAAATGAATGATGTTTCCAGATTTATAGTTAATCACTGGAAAAAGTTAATCTTTCAACAGCGTTGCGTGAATGTGTATAATGCCCTGGTTACAAGGTTGAAGCTCAGGTTGAAATGAAAAGGATAACAGCGGATAAAGATACTTCACAAATTGAACATCGAATTATTTCTTTTCTTATTGAATACACCATTTTGTCCTTCAGATTGGAACCGTCATACAGGGTGGATCAATTGTACCTTTGAATGAAAAGATATATAAAAAAAGTTAAGAGCAAGGTTAATACAGAATCAAAATTGAAAGGGAAAAGATGAAAGAAAATAAAAAAAGATTGTTATTGAGTTGTAAAATTGCTTATTATTAAATCATAGTTGCAAACCAAATCGCGGTCAGCTTACTGATTACTGTTAACTGTTATTTTTCAGGTTTACTAAATTGAAAGTATGGAAAGATCGGTGTTACGAATCAAGATATAAATTTAGATAAGGGCTCAATAATACAAATGTTACAACAGCATATTGGCGATAGTGATAGTACAATCATAATATGAACAATCCAGAGTGGAAAATTGAAAAAGGCTAAAAATGAGGATAACAGTGATTCAACAAGTGAGAGTGATGTAGCCTAAGGGTTTGATTGTCTATGCTTTTAAAGTTTCAATAGTGCGAACTGTTATTTCGCTGAGCAATTCAGGTAGTATTTGTTTTGTATTAGTAAATACAGTAGTTACAAAAAAAACCCTTTCCAAGTGTGCAAAACCGATTAAAACTCAATACTTAGTAAAAAGTATTTGTGTTTGTATATTTGGATTGCTGGAAATTATTTTATGGGTTCAATTTTGAAAGCAACTCTTTCTTCACTTTGTTGGTTCAGTTGATTTTGCTTACAGAATTTGCTATTATCAGGTTTTCTGGTTGCTCCTTTTTTTGATTCAGTCATCATTAGCTAAAGTAAGTTAATCAGAATCAGGGTTGATTCAAAATCTTTCCACCTTTCAGTGACTTAGTAAATTTGTTAATGGGTACAAATTGATTAAATATTATCGGACATGTTGCTTTACTTTCTTTCCTGATTGATAATTCCGTCTGGTTAATGTTGACAAATTGTATGGCTAATGGAAGTTTGATCAATAACTATCTGGGCCATCAAAATCTAGAATTGAATGAATTAAAATATCATTTTAGAAAGGATATCAAAAGAGATTAATTTGGGAAGGTTAAGAGGAGACAGAAAATGCAAGTAGGCATCAAGAAGAAAAGGTAATCATCAGAAAAGGATTAAGTGAAACCTTAACTGTTTGGAGATAATCTTGCATAATGTCCACACCCTTAGCTTGTAAAGCCTCTTCCGAGGATATTATTGTCGGTTCTATCCCTTAGCAATCAAAATAATCAAACTAGAGCTTATTTACAACTGGAATCCCGGAAGTAGCCTTGTCATGGTAAGAATCCTGAGTGCATGGGATAGCATATGGTTAATCATTTTAAACTGAAGTCTAACAAAAACACCAACAGTAACCTTAAATAAGAGAGAAAGGGGGAAAAATTAGATAAAAATATGAGAATACAGAAGCACGTTAAATGACAATTTATATCAGTTTGAATGAGGTTGATTAACTGCAGCTTACCAAATACTTATAGAAACAAAAATATTCATAATATTCATTCTTGATGATGATTATTATTTAATCATTATTTTTCTGTACTCTTGATAGGCATTAAAACAAACAACCAAGACAAGATGAAAACCAACAACCAGTTATTAAGAGGCGAAACAAGTGAACATTTTTTTATCCTTAAAAATCAAAAACACTAAAGATAGATTAACACTGCAAAATACAAATTCAAGTTAACGTTTTATTGATAAAATTAATTACCAGTCTTTTGATTGTTATGGCTATCCTAACGATTGGTTTCGCCATGAAAGATGAGAACAAAATAAATCACAGTTCAATTTGAATATAAAACATGTAATCTAGACTGACAAGTTGTAGGTTGATCAAACGATAGATGCTTCATAGATATCGGGATCCACAAGTCCTACTATTACTGGAATCCTCTACAGTCTTGGTCACAATTTGAATAAAAAAATTGCATCTCCAATTTAAATTTTTATAAATGCAAAATTACCAATAAGATTGATAGAGACAATTAGAAATCAATTTAAATTTTAAACATTCAGTAAACTTTGGGTAAGTTGTGATCAAATTAGAAGGTTTTTGATTTCTTTGATATCAATAGAAACCTTGAGTTCTTAATCGCTATCAAATTAATAGTTAATTGACAATTAGCTGAAAAAAAACTGAATATCAAATTAGAAACTATCGGAAAACAATTTACCAAAAAATAAAATGATAATCATTGGTCAAATAGCAATGAGAGTGTATTATGGTAAGGAGACCAAGTCAAACGTTTTAAATGATGGTTTACCTTGTGGCAAATGTAATCAACCAATTATTATGATTAAATATAAAGGAAATGTTTATAAATTGAATATACCCTGATTGAGAGGTGGATCAGTGAATGAAATTGATTAGTTTAGTTAACAAGCAACAATATCAATGGTTGGCAAGCTCTGTACAGTGATTGAATCGTTAGCTGTTATTGATTGTTGAAGTTGATGTTGTTTGATAGGGAAATTGAACAGCAATGAAATAATTTTAACGCAATTTCGTCCATATCAATTGTCAATAGATGCAAATTATTGGATTATTTGCACGATTTTTCAATTGAATGTTGATTCAATTTTTACAGGTCATTTCACTCATTTGGTGAGAGTTTGATATTCAACGGTATTTATGGTTTATTTGATTTTTGTCCTAATTTTGTGATAATGGTTATGATATATAATGATTTTGGGAACACGATTCATCGTTTTATCTTGTACTCATTTACACATTCTTTGACTACAATATCAATAAAAGTATGATCATGATAGAAGGTGATGATGATCATGATGACGTTTATAATCATAATTGTCATCATGGCGAGAGAAATTAAAAAAATTGAAAATGATCAGAGCATTTTGAATGAGGGTCAGATCACTGAAAATGGTACATTATGGACGAGATTTGATCAGTAAAGCGCAAAAAAAGCTGATGATTGAGAAATTGAGTAGAGTTGAGAAATTAGATGATCATTTGATATAAGTAAGTGAAATAACTTTTTAGGCCATCGTTTGAGATCACAATTTGTTGAAATTGATAAACTCATCTTTAATCTAATAGCTGGACTGATGAAACTGAAAGATAAGTAATTGCTAAATACATCTGCAATTAATCACTGTACAGATTACAAAGCGTGATATAATTATTAAGTCCCATGTGAGAGGTTCCACTGTCAACAATTGAAGAGCTTGTATTAATTGGTCTTGTGAATGGTTGGTTGGGAATGATATTTTTTCCAGATTATTTGCTGTAATTGTATTCCTCTTGTGATAGCAAAAAAGAAGCAACTCGTTGAAGATGATGATTTACTTTTTTTTGTGGGTTACTTGTTGATGAATAGTTAAGATAAGGGGCCGAAGGAAAGATATGGAAATGGGTTAACCATTCAATTTGTTGCTCTTTTTTCCGTCAACTTGAAATAAGATTCAAGGAAAGTGACCTAAAGAAAGATGATGGAAAATAAGAAAACAAATCAGTCAATTAGTTAAAAGAGACTAGGAACGTGAGTTAGATTGGAATATTGAGAATGTAAATAATCAAGGGTAAAAAGGAAAGGTTAAGTAGGGATGATTCAAGGCTGCTCAGGTTGTGCAAACCTTTATAACTAATAATATGATAATCATTATCATTATTATCTTTATATTGGTGTGTTATATTAATAAGCCTCAAAGGGTTGCTGTTTTGTTTACTATGTACTTGATGAATCGGGGCAAATTGAACTAAGTATCAATTTTGCTGTTGCATTTGAAAAATAAAACAACAAAACCAGCAATAAAGATATTAGGTTCAACTTTAACATGGATTAATCTTGTTGATTGCAATAAATCGTACATTCACCAGAAAGAAGAAAAAAAAATAAACAGATTGATCCTTAATTTCCAATCAAAAACCAAGTGAATGTCAAAATGCAAATCCTTTGCTTGATTTCAGTCAACAGTTTCTTTAGATTTTCATCATAAAAATGAGTAGATCCGTTTATGTATAGTAGTAACCAAAAAACCCAGGCTAACTTGAAAGGAGGACGTTGATTCAGTCAAAATCAACTTTTAGTACAATGAGCAAGAATCTTGAATCTTTCATTTTGGTCATCGTTTTACTTCTCCTTCTGGTTATTAGTTGCTTCATTTCTTAATTTTCTGATTTTCTTGAGATGAGTTGTTTTTCTCATGTGATAATCTAAGTTCACAATCTATCTGAAAAAGCAAAAAAATATATAAATTAAGAGAAAGGGTATAATGAATGTACGCAATAATGAAGGGAAAATGGCGAAATACAAACGTGAACTGAATACGGTTTTCAAGTTTACCTGTTTAGTTTGTTGTTGAAAACAAATTGTTTGATGATCAAACATTTGGTAATGCTGATGAAAAGGATGATTATGATTAAGATGAGTATGGTCCTTGTTGAAACAATAATCCTTTCATTTTCGCCATTTTACTTCGCTTTTGTATACTCAATCCTTTTCTTCCCTCGCTATTTATTTCTTAGTTGGTCAAACCACTTGAGAATGGGCATTTAATTATATTTACGGACAAGTGTAACTATATCAGGTAACATTGTTGGAAGACATCGTGATATGTTTATAATTAAATCCATTAAGATGTTGTTTGTTGACTGAACGGTGTGAATAAGTTAACCTTTAGGTCTACCAATTACTTTAACTATCTAAGGTTGAGGTTGAGAGTGTCCATTGAAAAATGGCTGTAAAGAGAGAAGAAAAAGAAACGTGAATTAGTCAAAAATATGGGCAGAGTTAACTAATACAGGAATTTAGTGTTGTGACTTTAATTTGTTGATTCTTCTTGATCCAGACATACATAAAAGTTGATCCTTGATAATATGATAATATTTAGTTAATCAAATATTGATCTAAACGACGCCATTCACCTGATGAATAAATTGACCACTTAATCTATTGAATAATGATTTTGATGGTTAAATTTTATAATTCATTGTAACCTGTTGAGACCAATTGATTAACCTTGTTTCTCTTTTTTTTTATTATTATTTTATCTTCTCATTCTCCTTCTTCACCTTCAACTCTCTCAACTTTAATAACTGGTTTAACTTTGGCAAAACCACCGTCCAACTCTAAATATAATTTTTTTTCATCAACCTTACCTCTTCTCTCTTCCGGGGTCTTCTTCATAATCTCTTTTTTTCTCATCCTGCGCTTAACTCCCTTTATTATGATGTTGATGATACCTTGGGTACCAGGCGACTCAGTGAATAGTCCAAGGTCAACTAGTAGTTACCTTAAATTGGCTCCTAAATCATCGGATCAAATGGGTAGTGATAGTTTAACAAATAGCAAAAAAACTGGCGGGTCAAAGGAAATTAAGGAACAACCGGCTTCACCATCATTACCATCAATATCATCCAATCAACCATATAAAATTTCTCGATCAGGAATAATCAATGGATTAAGGAGAGAAGTTGAATCATCTGATGAAGGTGAGCTGGTTAACAGTGGTGGTAGTATCCAGCGTGGTTCCAGTAATATCCAGTCCAATGGTAATCTTAAGCATAATGATAATGTTAACACAAATGAACATAATGGTGATAATAATAATGTTGATGATTGCTTTCATCATCCAGAAAGAGTAAATAGATTGAAGAATAGCACTTTAAATTGTAACATTGAAGGTCCACTTTCTCCTGAGTTTACATCATCTTTAACCAATCACCATCAAAACCAACAACAACAGCAACAGCAACATTTAAATAAATACAATAGTAATCAAGATGAACGTAATGCATCAATTTTATCGGAATTAAGAGCTGGAATAAAAGAAAAGCTAGAAAATAAGTTAATTAAAGACATTATAATATCAAATGAGCTGAAAGCATTAGCCGAGAAGTCGTCATCTGTTACATCATGTGATCCAAACCGTTACAATGGCTGGTCGACTCTTAACCAAAGAAGCAAATCAACAACTTTTAACGATCATTCCAATGTTCATAGAATCAATCAAGACTCTATTAAAAACAATCAAAACGGGATTAACGACAACCATAGAGATGTAAATAATTGTAGAAACAATCAAGACAATTATGGTGAAAATGACGATGATGGTGATATTAGCGATGAAAGAAATCTTGGAAAGGCTGATTATGGCTTTACCATTTCAATTGTCAATAATGTTAATTCAGCTCGTAATCGTAACCCAGATTACGGTATTACTTCACCTTATTCATCCAATACTTCATCATCATCATATTATGATACCCATTTACCATCAGAAGAATCAAGTAAAATTGTGATCAATGTGCCATTAGGAGGAGGTATTGGTGGTAACAATTTTTACGATAATGAACCCAATGAACATATTTATGAGGAACTGGATAAAGTGTCCATTTATGGAGCTAATAAAGCTAATTTGGAGATAAATGGGTTGACAATCAATGACTCAAATCTTGGTTATATTAACCACCATTCAATGTCCAAAAGATCTATTTTTGAAGGGGCGTCAAGAGACGAGATATTAGAGTATCTGGCAGGTGCAAAGGAAAGAGTCGAAGTATTAATAGATGAAACGAGTCCAACATCTTTAAATCATCATCCCCATCATGGGTTAGTTACTCGGCCTAATTTGGCATCAACTAGGCGTAATCGAACCTCTAATGTCAGTAATGTTAGTAGCTCATCAAATGATTCAAGTACCACAGCAACTAGCTCATCCATTGAAACGGAAGACTGTTCATTAACCAATAGTACAACCGGAACTCCGGTTGAACGTAACGATTCGGGTGTCGGTGTGGAAACAAGTAAACCAACTAAGATCCGTCGATCAAACAACTTGTTATCCTCACCAGGAGAAAGTGAACGATTATGTGCCGACTGTGAACAACTGATTGAACCCAAAGAGACCAATGAAAACCGAGAGAATAACATTGAAACAAATCAACTGGAAGACAATAATGATATTATTTATTATACTCTTGTCTGTAATAAATGCGAAAAAAAGAGAAGCGAACGAAAAGAGATAATTTCTGAATTTGTAGATACAGAATTCAAGTATGGACGTGATTTACGGATCATAAGGGAAGAATTTCATCGTCCAATGGAGGTTGCAGGTAAGAATAATTAAAAGATACTTACTATCCTAAAATTGAAAAATAATAACCTTTCCACACACAAATGAATAAATTTTCAACAGTTGACCAAGTTAACCATTCAAAAGGGCTTGTTTACCCTGTTGGGTACCTCATTGAAGCTAAACAACACACTTATCTTGATTACCAGTATTTAGTCAAAGCTGTGATTTTTTTGGTCAAGTGTATAATAATGATAATTTATTTACAAAATCTGTTAAAGGCTTTTCCCAAACTTGAACCATTAAATATTTGGTTATTATTATTAAATACTGCATGGAGAAACGGTGTTTAAAGGTAGGTGAGAGTTATTAATCTCAAGTAGTTAATGGTGTGAATTAAGGCAAAAAAATGGGATAAGCCCAAAGGCTAATCTAAAGTGCCTGGTGTTAATCTACTCTTTCCCAAATATACCAGCTTTAATGTGCATTTTCATCTGTCGTTTATATTAAATGTTGACTTCCCATTTTTATCATATCATTTACATCCTCTCATTCCTATCCTAAACCTTTATCATCGTGAAGACCATCATCGTAATCATAATCAACTACAAACAACATCTTTTCCATCTCAATCATAAAACCTAATTCCTCAATCCTTCATTTTGACAAGATATTCTGTATTTCTTTCCCTAATTTTTTTGTTGTGTTCATTTCAATTGGTTAAATTGATCTTTACATCTCAACCTTGCAAATTAAGATTATCCATCATCATCACCATCATCATAGTAATGTTGGTTAGATTGATAATCAACAAATTGTGTCGAGTTCTCGTAAAACTACTTCAAAAATACTGATACCGTTCGTTAAAACAGAACAGCTTAAAGCTTTTTCTTTTCTTACTTTCTTGCTTCCATCAGATGAAAGGTAAATCATTTTCTTATCATCATCATTCCCATTCAAGAATCATCTCATCACCCATCAACATATTCACTGATTGACCTTCACTTAAAGACCTCAGGTTACACTCATTGATGGCAGTATGCGAAAGTCAATCACAGTTTTAACCAGTAACAGTATAATCATCATTTGTAACAACAATTTATTGTTGTTGAAAAATGTTATAAGATGATCAAAAATGATATTTCACTTATTGAAACTACGAATCATCATCACCATCAATCTAACCTTTCACGTTGATCTTAATTAAGTTTCTTGTATTTTCCTAACTCCGATTAACTCTTAACAAATCATTTCTTAAATCATTTCTCTTTTTCTTACAATTTAGACCCACGATTAAAATAATCATGTTGATAGCTTAATGTAGACCGTTTGTGTACTTTATTATCAACCTTCATATCCAAGATGAATGATTGTAATGAAAAGAATGCTCAGTAATTCAGTTTAACATTGAGATCAATAAAAATCAGTCCAAGGTGATAATACAAATTGAATATAATGAACAGGTAAAAATGAAGGGTTTTTTAAAACCTGTAAGAAACAAAATCTAATGTTTGCATCAATTGATTTACACTTTTAAAAAGGGTGAAAGTTGATTGAAAATAAAAACAAATGAAAAATTCCTGTTAATAGGTAACCATTTTAATCTAGCATTATGTGTCAATCATGATGATTTAAAATACCCCAACTTGACGTAATCTAGATCAAATGATCGACTCAAATCGACCTACACTTTCAATACAAAAGCTGCTTTCAAAGTACTTTCCTGAGGCCAAAAAAATGATTACATTTCTCACCTATTTTCGTGATGATCATCACCATTAACATGATTATTAGCATCATTTCTTATGCACAACACTCATCTGATAATAGTGATCATATGTTAACTAACATTAAATTGTTACTTTCCATTTATTTTTCCCATAAATCATCATTTTATGTTTAACCATTGATCTGTAAATTGAAAGTCACAAAAGATGATTATTACCAATTGATTAGACAAATGTTTAACCATAAACTGATTGTTACCATTACTATTATAAACATAAAATTGAAGGTTTGTCAACCTTTTTCGTCAACTTCCAATGTCAATATTTTGTGCTCCTTTAATTGTTCCAACAGTGTTTAATTTACCAGAACCTGATGAATGGTAACCAGTTAATCAGTGTCATCCAAATGGAAGGTTAATAAATCACTGAATGAGTAAATGGTAAAAATGAATAAATTAACATTTAATGGAAAGTTAAATTGTGATTGAGTCAGTAAAGTCATCTCTCAAGATTTCCCTGATTATTCAAATGTATTTCATTTAAAGCAATCATTAGGTTTTAAGTTCATCTCTTATTCAGACCATTTCAATGTAAACATTCATGATATACTTGTCCCAAAGATGATTTAATCTGAAACATTCCCAAGGTAACCAATACATTATGATTACATGATTAAAAGACTCCGTTTAACTCTACTTTAGTCAACTGTTTGCTTAAAATTTAATGAACCAGAGTCTATTTTTAAAAGCTAATGAAAGTCAACCTTAACCAATTTTCAATGTTATCACCAATTTTAACCATTGTCGCAATTAAATGGTGTTTCTAACGACAATAATAGCTTATTAATCACCATTAATCATTTAAATAAACCTTTAAGCTGTAGGTTATTCATGATCAATTGAAAATTGACTCTTGATTAACAAGTGTCAGTTAATCGTGAGGCCTTAATATTTGTGTATTATGTTGATGATTTATTTAACCGTTCATTTCAATGATTTAATGAAAACACACAAACAGCTTAATAACAATATTGATAATAACCTGATATTAGACTGAATATTAGGGTTAATTTAAGGTATTTTTTGGGTTTCTTTAACAGCTTTTTTCTTCTTTTCATTTTCAGGTTAATTTGATTAGTTTATTTTAAGTTGATTAAACCCTCGTGCCGAACCTTACCTGATGATCGTTAGTGTCGTGTTGTTCAATGATTGATTAACAATGTTCAAGTTCATTATTGATTGAATACTTGATTGATAATCAATGTCAAGTTAATCAATTTGTTTTGTTGTCACACAAGCCAAAAGCAACTTTGATCATCACTCTATTATTAACATTTCAATTGACTAATCGTAAAATGATATTACAATAATTGTTCAATACCAATCATCAATCACTTTGAGAAATTAAGGTTTTTCATGAAATCTGTGGAAGGCTGTCAATTCATTAATAGTGTTAATTATACAAGAGTTAATCAGAATGATTAATTGAAAAGAAAAGCAAAATTTGTGAAAAAAAAAGATAATTCAACTTCAAATGTATACAAAAAGGCAACTCAAATGAATGGACAAAGTCACTTTAAATGAAAATATTGATCAATAATCAGGTTCAACAATCTAATTCACCATTTTAATTTGAACAATTTGATCTTTAACCAATGATTAACTTTAATGATCAGTTAATGATTACATTAGTTGAACCATTTACCACAAAAATTTGAACCAATTGATTGACTTGATCCAGATTGAGATACTCATTGAAAAGCATCCTAATTGATTCACATGTTGAGATAACAAAAAGATTTGAATAGATTTGTTTTGCCCTGAAAATTGTGATCAAGAAACAAGTTGATTACCGGAAGAGAAACAAATCTTTCTTAATTCTTTTCATTCCATTCATTTGATCAATTACTATTGTTACAATAATTGTTGTAATACAAAGTCAAACAGATTTCGTGCGTATCTAAATTCATATTCAATTGAACAGCGTTTCTAATGATTACCATTTCTTACCTTGAAATAAAAAGGTTAACATTTCGTGTCAAAACACTTTGACCAGACAAATCTATTCACATTTCATGTCAGATTAATTTACCTACAAAAAAGGCTCACGAAATTGAAATTTCAAAGACTATCGGTCAACTAATTATCACTGCCTTTTGTCTGGTTTGTCTAAAGATGATCATTTCAAGAGTAGAAATTAATTTCACAAAAAATTTTGGTTTTTTTCTAGTTTAAGGTAAAATTTTCAAATACAATTGACTTGACGAATGAGTTGGTTTCAGTGTTGGCGAACAGTTAATTGCTATTAATATTATTGTTATATTTACAATTTAAAGCCATGTTAATGTGAAGAAGGTGTATTAGCCCCTTTAGGCAATCAATTAAGGAATCTCGGGAGTGTTGCTACTCAAATTGTGGGAAGTAGGCCTAAAGACACTATTAAATTGATCACTTTTTTACCCATTTGTACGACACTTGGATCAATTTTTGTCCAAAATTTTGACCTTTTTCCCCATTTCTCTTGTGGTCATCTTTATGGGTTTACTTGGTATTTTTCCTGCTCTTTATTGCTACCAACTAAACATGTTTACAATCATTGTAATGAATCAATAATCAACCTTTTGTAATTAGCTTTTTTTCAATGTTCATCTTTTGAATCTAAATCATTCTTGAAGATGAACAAATTATCAAGATATTAACATGAATCTAAAAGTCGTAAAAATTGTTTATCTGTTTACGGAAACCTGAAAGGCTGTTAACACTGGTCATTGTCAGTATGACGAGGGTTATGATACTAATTATGATGATGGTTTAGATGATGATTTGGATGATTAGTGAAGATGGGTTTACAGAAGGTTAAATAATTTGAATTTTTGAAAGGCAAAAAAAGTTGGTTAATCTAATGTTCAATGTTCAATTGAATAGAGTTAATATTCTGGTTTAAAGAAGTACCAGAAAAAGCTCATAAAAAATGAACCTAAACATGCATCTTTATATGCATTTATGCCTTTACAAAATGATAATATCGGCCAGGTCACAATGCCGATGCCTTTTAATGGCTTTTGAATTATTTAACCAAACAAAAAGTAGGGTCAAGATGTAAGGTTTTTTTGGGTAACTACTATTTTTTATGATGTTATTAATACAAGATGAAAATTTGGACGGAAGCTTTCCACCATTAAAGGTCACTTTAAAGTTACTAATGAATATTATTCTGTTATTAACAGAGTCTATCTAAATTATAATTGTTAACCATTCTGTCAACTTAAGTCAATGGAGAGTCAACGATTAGGTTTAACCTTTTCTGGTTAAAAGCTGGTTACTTTTAGCTTGATAAAAGGTCAACTCATGAATATCATTGATTACCATTTTAATGGTTAAGGAAGCCAACTAAATATTAATCTAATTGCTTTAGCCTTTGATTATTATTTTAACAGTGTGATTAACCAATGAAGCCTACTGTGAAGACGATTCAAAGATACATTTTATTACAATAAATACAATTGATAATGATCCAAGAATCAAGTTAATGATTTATTTTAGTGAAAGTGTATTTTAATAGTGATTTCTTGGTGAATCGCTAAACCGTTACTTGAGATTGTTATTTAAGACCAGTTTAGGTAATCATGGTTAACGGTCACGATGACCGTAAACTAATCACGGAAAAAATATGATGAAAATAATACACTTAATTTGTGTTCATCTTAACCAACCTGTTTTGGATGATCATTATTATTTTACATTTAACTCTACATTGAAAGCAATGGAACCAATTTAACGATACAATATCGTTTTTACAGGTCATCCTGAGAAACAGATCGATTCCGCTACTTTGGACTTAATCTTTGCGTGTTTTCATACTTTCTATTATTCTTAATGTTTTAATAATCTTTGAGTTCCACCCTGACCATCATCTTAATCACCATCATCATTTAAATCTAACCTTTTCATCAGTTTTGATCACTTTCTTTCATCAACTTGAACTGCTTCATTATCATGGTAATCATTTCATTTCTATCCTGGCCATTCATTACTTTTGATTATCATTATTATCATTCAATTGTTTCTTTGATTCCTCTTTCATCCAGTCAATCATTACCATTTTCATTTGTATATGTTTTGATGGTCAAATTGAGAGTCTGTCTGTTGACCCAACACTCAATGTTTACCTTTGATCAACACTCATTCAACCAGTCAACCAATTATTTATCGTATCTTTTTTGTCACTTCAACAATTTATTGGTTCATTGATTGACCAAATATCGGTAAATGTTTCTGGTTAAACATTGATCAACTAATGATCTGGTTGTCATTTGATTGTCACTTATTTCAAATGTATCTCTTTGAGTTCAACTTTGATGTTTCAAGTTTAAAGCTGACCAGATTAATTGTTGATCCAATTGTTATTTGAGAGTTTTTTTAATTTTTCAATTTTCTATTTCAAATTTACTTTCCTGGACAATAATTATGATAGGTTGGCCTTTTTAGTTGATATATTGTTGAAATAATTGCCTGAAAATGGCTTTATATTTCTCTATTTGTTAACAATGTTTTTAATCAGCTTATTATTTTTGAAATCAAGCTTGATAGTGAATCAGATTTTATCTGTACAAGCTTGTTTATCATGGTTGACCATTGATCACTGGTCATTACCATTTATATGATTATGATTTAAGTTTTGATGAAGGTAACATTTACTTTATTGGTTTAACTGTCAACTCAATAGAGTTAACATATTCCTTTCTTTTGTCTCTATCAGATGAAATTCAGTTTAACCTTTCATGTCATGTTTCATCTAATGATACGGAATACATTAAGTTATGATTACAATTCTTTTTGTTTTCACTTGATTAAGGTATCAAATAATAAGGTCAATTCTGTTATGGTTATGATTACTATTTAACTTTAGTTTCTGTCATTGCAATTTAAACTTAATCCCACTCGCTTTTGTTTTCATTTTATCTCATTTTGTGGTTACCTTTTGATTTGTAAAACAACAAATCGTCATTTTTTGGTTAATTTGTTAAACCATATTGACACCCTCGCAAACATACCTTTATTATTCACCTAAAAACTATTGGTAAATTAAATATTTCATTGCGTTAATTTGGTGATTCCATTGAGTTAATTTGATTTACAGTGGAGGAAGGAAATTGAGAAACGGGAACAAATGATTCAACTAACCGCCATTTTTATCTTTCCCATTTAACCTCTTAACATTGTGAGTCACTGTTGAACACGCTCTTTTATTTCAGTGAGGAAAAGGTTATTTTTTAATTCAACCTCTTTTTATATTCAAACCATTAATGTTTAATTTACTTTATTTTTGATTATAATGTTGAACTAGGACTTCTGACCAAGGAACAAATCAAGGGAGTCTTCATTAATCTAGAGGAACTGATCAATGTGAACTCAAAATTCTCGGAGAAACTGCAGGACGCTATTGACATCGCTTCTGAACAAGGAGATGAGGTTAGTATCTTTTTTTTCTTATCTTTGTTTTTTGACCTTTAACCAAGTGCATTACTAATTAACCCTTCTTTATTATCTTCTGTTTACCCAATTATAATCTTGCCACTTAATAGGATTTTACCACGGTCAATATTGGAAAGCTTTTCATGGAATCAGCTAGTATGCTTCATTCCTTTGAGACTTATTGCCTTCGCCAAGGGTCAGCTTCCGTTTTGCTGAACCAGCTGGAGAAAGAAAAGGAGCTTCTCAGAATATTTCTAAGAGTATCGCAGATGGAGAATACTTTACTCAGGAGGATGAATCTATCAGCCTTTTTAATGGTGCCTGTACAAAGAGTCACTAAGTATGTTTCGTCATTAGACGGAAAGTTAATAAACTTCCATGACTTTTTAAGTTTCTTTAGAGATTACAATATTCAGCCAACTCGACACTATTTCTATTGAAAAATGAATCGATTCTATTAGACATTTTTGCAGATTTTAGACCTCCATCTGACTATCCTTTTGTTTACTATTTTACAGGTATCCATTGTTGTTGAATCGATTGTACAAAGTAACCCCACACCATCATCAAGACAGGGATGCTTTAAAATTGGCTCAGCAAAAAGTTGAAATTCATTTGGAACACATAAATCAACAAACAAAAGGGTCCACTGCACCAACTAAAATCTGGAGAAAGTTTTCTCATCTTTCAAATAGACGATTACCCAGTTTAGATGACATTGGCGATATTAAATTGAGAAAGGTAGATTTACTTGCATAAGGTATCTTTAGTCAAAAATTTACTAATGATTAATCTTGTTTAAAATAGGTCGCTCTGGAAGCTATGAATTGGACTCGAGATCAAGCTAATTTTATCATGTCTGGCCGTCTTTCATTTTTACCATCCTCAGAATATCAATTGTATAAAAAACGAGGAAACATAAAATTTTCCTCTGCTAGTTGCCTTTTAATGAGCCTTGGGGAAATGTTGCCCTCAATTAAAAGTAATTTAGCAGATGATGACGAAGAATTCGAAAGAGAACTCATGTTTCCTCGATCAAACCATGGATGTGAACAAGCAGTTTTAATTTTAATCAAAGAGAAACACAGTAGATACACACTTTGCAGAGTAAGTCAATTTGTTATCAATTTTGGCTTGTTTATGTTTTTATTCATCTTACTGTTGACAATGAATGGAAATCGAATGAGAATGATTGGCATTTTATTTTGAAAAATACACATGTTTACATAGGGTTATTGTTTGTATAAGTTGAGAGTTTAACTGCAGTTAAATGCCAATTTGATTGTCATCTAGCTGACAGACTATTTTTTGTCTCAATTGTTGTGAATGTGATCATAGTAGTCACCTGACGGGTCTTATTTTACTGAGTGCTTGAATTTTTCAACTCTTTTATTACAAGCCTCTCCATTATTCATTTTATGGTCATGCTATCGGTAGAACAAAAGCAAACTTTGTTTATTGACGTATTTTCAAGTTACTGACAATTATTTTATTTGCAAAATTTCTTATAGGAGCCATTCAACCTTGCATCCTGTGTTATTTCACCTGACAGTGAATTCGAAGACTTATTTGAAATTCATGAACAAAATACTAAAGAGTCATTCATTTTGAAGGTAAGACTGAGAGAAAAAAACTTACGTTTATCTTGAAAATTTATGTATTGTTTTCAATTCTATCCAGGCTGATTCACCAACAGAAAAGCGTGATTGGTACAGACAAATCTGCTACCACTCAAAAAATTTAGGAAATTGGCGAAAGCGTCGGAATGCTTTGGCAAACATCATGATGGTGCGCCCATGAGGAACAGACGAAATGTTGCAATGGGTCAACCTGTTTATTGTGAATTTTGTGCATTTTAATCAAACCTGATCTAAATTGTTTAATTCTCTAGCAAATCGCCAAAAGACCTATTTTTAACGATTGATCAAATAATCTAGTCGCTCTGAAATTATTTAAATTAATCATAATATAACATTGTAAAGATTGGTTATTGATTAGTATAAAATGAATATCTTTTAACGCAAACAATTTTTGAAAATCAATCCAAATATTCGGAGCATTAAAATCGCTAGCTTGCTAACTTGACTTTTTTTAGCTGAAATGGGGAACCAACGAATGTAGTTGTGAGTTAGCGAGTTAACAAAATCAACGTGAACAGATGCTTCTCTCCCGGTGATGAATTCAATTCAACATCCACCCAAGAAAAACTCAGCTAATTGTTTGATAGTTAGGGGACTGATGAACATAAGTCGAGCAATAAGATGCCTCTCTCCCGGTGATGAATTCAACGTAACATCCACCGAGGAAAAAGCCACCGAATCGTTTGATAATTAGAGGTTGATGAATCGTCTGATACATTGAAAATGATGAATTTGACTCAAACCAAGAGGTGCCTTTCTCCCGGTGATAATTTTAAATCAATATCAATCGAGGAAAAAGCCACCGAATCGTTTGATGCATAATTAATAGAACTGCTGAGGCAAAATCAAACCATAAGATGCCTTTCTCCCGGTGATGAATTCATTTCAACATCCACCGAGGAAAAAGCCACCGAATCGTTTGATAATTAGAGGTTGATGAATCGTATGATACATTAAAAATGATGAATTTGACTCAAACCAAGAGGTGCCTCTCTCCCGGTGATGAATTCAACGTAACATCCACCGAGGAAAAAGCCACCGAATCGTTTGATTCATAGTAAAACTGATGAGTGCAAGTCAAACCAAGAGATGCCTTCATCCCGGTGTTGATCGAAATAAAACAAACTCCGAGGATGAGTTCACCTAGTCGTTCGAATTGAACACTGCTGAACGTAAATCAAACCATAAGATGCCTCTCTCCCGGTGATGAATTCAACGTAACATCCACCGAGGAAAAAGCCACCGAATCGTTTGATAATTAGAGGTTGATGAATCGTATGATACATTGAAAATGATGAATTTGACTCAAACCAAGAGGTGCCTTCATCCCGGTGATGAATTTCACGGACAAACACCATGGATGGGTACACCTATTCATTTGAGCTTAAGACTGCTGAGCGAAAATCAAACCATAAGATGCCTCTCTCCCGGTGATGAATTCAACGTAACATCCACCGAGGAAAAAGCCACCGAATCGTTTGATTCATAGTAAAACTGATGAGTACAAGTCAAACCAAGAGATGCCTTCATCCCGGTGTTGATTGAAATATAACAAACTCCGAGGATGAGTTCACCTAGTCGTTCGATTTTAAGATTGCTGAGCGTAAATCGAACCATAAGATGCCTTTCTCCCGGTGATGAGTTTAAATTCAACATCCACCGAGGAAAAAGCCACCGAATCGTTTGATGCATAATTAATAGAACTGTTGAGTTTGACTCAAACCATAAGATGCCTTTCTCCCGGTGATAATTTTAAATCAATATCAATCGAGGAAAAAGCCACCGAATCGTTTGGTGCATAATTAATAGAACTGGTGAGTTTGACTCAAACCATAAGATGCCTCTCTCCCGGTGATGAATTCAACGTAACATCCACCGAGGAAAAAGCCACCGAATCGTTTGATTCATAGTAAAACTGATGAGTACAAGTCAAACCAAGAGATGCCTTCATCCCGGTGTTGATCGAAATAAAACAAACTCCGAGGATGAGTTCACCTAGTCGTTCGAATTGAACACTGCTGAACGTAAATCAAACCATAAGATGCCTCTCTCCCGGTGATGAGTTTAAATGCAACATCCACCGAGGAAAAAGCCACCGCATCGTTTGATAAATAAGGGTTATTGAACATAGACATGTTAAAACTAGTACATCAGCCGAGAGAGAAATCTATTCATCTGCTGAAGAGATCTTTGAAGTTTGACGGAGTAATGGTAATGGTAGGAAAATGATACGCAGGTACCAAAATTTGGCTGACCCATGAACATGAAGTTGAATATTGAGAGGCAAGAGTGAAGTGTGTTAAGCTCCAAAAATTTCTTAGTCTTTTATACTCATTTTCAAATGCCATGTCTTGACCAGAGGGTCAAAAAAGAGGGAAAGAAGATAAGGATTAACGAAAGGGTAGGAAAACAGATCTAAGGGTAAGAAAAAGGAGTGAGATTGGGGAGTAGCTGATTAGTGCTAACCCTCGTATCTTTGTTTTAAAGAGTAGGGTAATGAGTTTATCTCTTCGAGCACTAAAGATAGTTTACTGGATTAAGAACTTGGTTTAATCCGAAGAGTAAAGCTACTTCACTCTTTGGTTAATCCATACCCAAGATCCAAAGTTCAATCCTCTTCATTCCTAAATTGCTAAATTAGATAGGAAATGATTCTGAAGAGGTTTAATTTAATTGAATATCTTATTTTTAGGATTTAAAAAGATTGATTGCGATTTATTATATTTTTTACACTAACAAGAACCTGACTAAGATATGACTAGTTAAGTTTGACAGTAGAGCGGACTTGATTTTTGTGATTTTTCCAGGCTTTAGTATCAAATTTTTTTAGTTATTCTTGGCAATAGACCAAAGTAGTGTCAAATTTTGCTGCCGATTATCATTGATAGCTTTAACCCTTCTTCCAGTCATTAGAACGCTTCAAAACCCTTTGCATCATTTACGTCGGTTTACGGCCACAATTATTGTAGTTAGTCACTAGTGTCATTTTTCGATCCGCGATTTATACATCAACGCTACAGACTGACCTCAGATTTATATCAATATTCTGTATTTTCTCTAATCATTCGTATAAACTTAATCCTGGATGGCCAAAAGAAACTATTGATTCACGACATTCAACAGCATTAAAACCATAAAAATAAACTAAATAAAATTTACCTTGAATGAAAATCAAGAAAATTTCCCGACAAATTAAGTCTAATTTTGCGCAAATTTAGCAGAACGTTGAGCCGCCATGAAAGCTGCTAAAATTTAATGTCAAACTTTACCAGTTATAACTTAGCTTGCAAATAAAAGAGATAGAAAGAGAATTAAACTTAAATTATCTTTAAATTTGGTGAATTTTATAATGAAGGACCTTAGACATGAACTATCATCTTAGCATCTTCATCGATACCATCAAATTTAAGATAACATATCTTATTATATTTCTTTGTTACCTCCTGCATTTGCAAGCTATAACTTGTTACACCCTTTATTTTTAAAGATACAATTTAGCAAAAAATATGGTTATAAATAATGAATTTTATTAATATTTCAATGACAAAATAAACATTCAACGTAATTTTGCCAAATATTAGGCACAGAGAATAAACTACGTCCACATAGTTTACAAAGCTCATATTTGATAGAAATGAGATCACAGAGCAGTAAAGAATTGATGCATCTGCCAAATCGGTGATTTTTTGGACAGAGGCCTTCTCTGAAATTTCGTATGGACACATCCTCTCCACAAATGGCACATTTTTCTGTCTCCAGACTGGAATCATGATTAGTCCAAGTAGCTTTACTCAGATCGTGTTTACTGGCCCAAGAAGCCATAGTGACCAATGACAGCACTTGATTACGAGCTAATGTATGACGCTGGTCCCAAAACTTTTCATGGATGAACTTTACATGTTCCAATAAAATCAATTCTTCCAAATGCATAACTGCATCTTCAAAATCAGTGACAGTACGGTTAGTTGGAGCTCGCTGAACACAAGCCAAGGAGATAAATCTCAAAATTTTGAAGTTGATACTCCTCAATGATAAAACATCCCAATTCCACTTTCCATCAAGCAATTTTTCCAAAATTTTCGGAATCCAGTTCAAATTATTTGAATAATAACCTCGTAAAGCATTCAATAAATCCATTATTTCTCGCAAAGAATTATACTTTGTATATAAATTAGTGTCTTCAACCAGCGCATCGATTCTACTAGTAACAGCGTCAAAACTTAAATCTAAAGGTCAAGAGAAAGCATATTAGAATTAGAAACCAATCCAGAATAAATTTTAGTCACGTTAGCCTAGCGCAAATTCTAAAGCTTCAATAAAAGCATTTAAAATCATTGGATAAGAAATTCTAGCGAGATAAAAATTACAAGAAATTTATATCTACATATCTAAGCAATTGAAATTATAATCTTGTGTCAAAATACAACTTACTAGGAAATATGATGATTCTTGTTGGCTCTACTAGAAGAAGGTGGTCATGAAGTTTTGTCATTGTCTGAGCCAAACAGGTCAGGACACGATTACGCGAGGTTCGAAGGCCCAATGGCGTCAAATTAGATACAACTTCATCTGAGTTAATAGGGTGAGTTGTTTGATCGAGGTGCGTAGAATCATCTTTCACATACAGATTTGTCAACAGCCGATCTGGAGATGAGAAAATCAAGTCATTATCTGGAGATAATGACAAACCAGTGATACGAGTCTTCACAAGAGTCTCAATAACTGTGATTCCACAAAGTTGTAACATCGTTTTTCTAGCCACTACCATCTCTTTCATAGTAGCTATGCAAATATGACAATTTTTGGAAAAAAAGATCTTGTATCTGCCGTGCTCAATTTCGAGAAAGATTATGTTTAGAACCGGCATATCATCAACTTCCCTCCAAGGCACAACTTTAGGAGTCATTAGCCAGTCATCATATTCAGGTGTGATAGCTTGCACAGGGATTTTGATGACAATCAATTGCCCGTTTAGAGGACAAATTGCAAGATATTCCTTGTACCACTCGACAAAGACTATCGAGTCAAGACCAGTTCGCCATGAGTTGACCAAACTAATGCTTGCATTTCTTCCAGTGAATGAGAACTTCAGAAAGTGACAATGGCCAGAGCTAGTACAACAAACAAGCATAAGTGCCTCATCTTCCCCTTCCTTGAATACAGGTGACCAAGCCATGCAATTTATAGACAATTTATGCAGATGCTCGAATGCTTTGACTAGAGGTACGCCTTTATAATGAGACCTAAATAATGGACTTATATTAGTGGGAATTGATAAACTAAATTAATTATAGTATTTACCCAATCTCTGCGTCTAAAATCTTGGTACAGTCAGCGAGCAACTTCCATTTATTGGCTTCAGAGAAATATATACTCAATCTATTGTCATATGTTAAGAGAGCCAACAGTGAACCAAATTGAGCAACTCTAGGAGACCATGCGGACAATTGGTATTTCGCATAGTTTGAAGCAAAACCTTTGGTCAAATGAATATGGTCAAACCAATCACACTCTGGCCTTTGATTGTCAATAAAACGTTTGGCGGTTGACTGGATAGCTAGAGGATCTGATTCTGTTGGGTTTGGGATGAAGTGTTTATGGGGATAGAGACTTGTTGAAGAGTCAGAAAACGTATAGTCAGGTGCAAAAACAATTGCACCTTTGTCCGTCAAAAGACAAATATTATCATCCACTGACCACTGAAGAGCATGGGTATCATTAAGATGGCTGGTTGTAGTAAACATGGAAAACACTATGGGGCTAGAATCACCCATTCTGGTTAACACTAAATTTCAAACAAAATATAAAGTCAGGTTGGACCTTGCCTTGTGGAATCACTAGTTACTTATCAAACAAACTACTAGAAACGGTGCTGAATCAACATATAAAATGAACTTGGTGCTCAACTGATTTCTGCATGCTGCTTACCATAACTAACATCTGAGGATTCTCACTCTCATACCAAAACAAACAAGAATGATCTCTTATTGGCTGAAGTTAAACCGCTTTAACCAAATATTTGAGCCGATGAAAATACAACAATAATGGATGAGTATGGGTCTAGTCATGAATTTTAACATTTACACATGGACAGGCCCGAACTCATCCATCATCATTGTCAGATTGGCGTTGAATTTGGACCCTGATTCATAAATGAAATGTGGGTGAAGTGACGAAAAAAGAGCCAGTAAATTAGATGTTTTCTTGCGATGATGTTAAGGCAAGCACATCAGCCGAGAGAAAATCACCTAACCACTTGCTGAAGCAACCTTCACAGTATATAGATAGGAGAATGATAAACAAGTACCAAGATGATAATTTGGTTTACCCATAAATATGAAGTTGAATATTGAGAGCCAAGAGTGAAGTGAGCTAAAGTCCAAAGTTTTGCAGTCTTTTATACTCATTTTCAAGCGCCATATCTTGACCAGAGGGTCAAAAAAGAAAGAGAAAGGAAGATAAAGATTAAAGAAAGAGGAAGTTAAGAGATCTAAGAAGGGAAAGAGAAAGAAGGAGTGAAAGAGGGGAGTTGCTAATTGCCCTCAAATCTTTGTTTTAAAGAGTAGGGTAATAGGTTTATCTTTCAACACTGGAGATACTTTACCAGATTAACAATCTGGTTAAATCCATACCCAAAACTTATCCAGTTTCACTTTCTTCAACCCTTTTCTATTGTTAAACTATAGTTTTAATTTTAAATCCTCTTCTTCTTCTAATCCATTGATATAGGGTGAATCATCTCAAATAAAATTACCAGTCACATAGCAATCTCTTCTAATTGTTTATTGCAATAATAAATTTTTCTCAAGATCATATCGATGATACATGAATCAAAAATGAATAAAAAAAGATCTTAACTGAAAAACCGCCAAAACTGCTTTCTTTTAGTTTTCGTTTTTTTGATAATGAGATAATCTTAATTTATAACTTAAGAATTATAAGAGTACTAATAAAATTTGCCTTTCATGTGCTTATTATCTAGCTATTTAATTGTTGACGATATCAAATCTATGTGTTAATAATAGAAAGAAACAATTTACCAGCAAATTCAAGATTGGCGCCTTTTCGGTGTCCGTCCTCTTTGAAAGAAGCTCTTTCTGTTTGAAAACATTCAACATCTGTTTTGGTTCAATAAATTGTCAATGGTTTCTAAATCGATTTATCAATAGTTTATTTAAGTTTTTTTCGTTTGGTTAATTAATTAAATGGTGAAGTTATCTTTTTAGGACTAGAATGAAGAAATCTCGAGATGATCAACTCAATGCCTTTGTTAATTATTACCTAGAGAAAAGGAACTATTTCATTGTGAGTATCTTTTCTGTTTTCTCATCACAATTGTCATCTCAGTTTATTCTGATTTCTCTTTCTTTCTGTCTTGCAGAACCATCAAAATAAGTCAAACAAAGATAAAATCAAAAAAAGAGGTTTATCTATCAAAGAAATGATTACAAGCAGTATTGTGGATAATTGTTGCCAAATATTTCCAATCAAAGGTCAATTTACCAATCGGGACACTGATTTTGACTTTCTGACTACCAATAATACAAACAAGTTCGAAAATCACCATGACTTATCATCTTCATCGTTATCACCTGATCAAGAAGAAGAAAACCTGGATAAAGCATTTGAGCAATTAAAAAGACTGCCGCCTTGTATACCAGGGCCATGCATAGGCTATTTAGAAGGTTGCAATCCATGTACAGTTGATATTAGACAAGACATCAAATA
This sequence comes from Tetranychus truncatus, assembly GCA_028476895.1. Classification (NCBI taxonomy): domain Eukaryota; kingdom Metazoa; phylum Arthropoda; class Arachnida; order Trombidiformes; family Tetranychidae; genus Tetranychus; species Tetranychus truncatus. The sequence goes on from CM052062.1 coordinate 15,220,802, forward strand.
TTTTGCTGCTGGTTTTGACAATTCCGAGATTAATCTTTGGTCGCTTACTGCCTTAGGCTTCAAGACTCAAAAAAGTTATTCCAACCAACAATCGTCAATTTTATCAAATCCTTTAAGATTGGCCTTAGAATCTGATGTAAATAATGCAAACTCAGAAACATCACCTCATAGATTGCACACATCTCTAACCGGCGATAAAACGCTTTCTGGTGCATCAATCTTGCGTGGCCACTATGGTCCAGTCTATGGACTAAATTTTGTTGCGAATTCTCATCTTATTTCTTGTTCAGAAGATACAACTATTCGCCTTTGGGATCTTAACTCGTGTAAAAATAAATTTGTTTATTCTGGTCACCTCTACCCGGTTTGGTGCATCGATAGCAGTCCTTTAGAATTATATTTCGTTTCTGGTTCTCGTGATACTACTGCTCGCCTTTGGAACTATGAACGTTTACATCCTATAAGAATATTTGCTGGTCACATATTAGATGTTGATGTTGTCAAATTTCATCCCAATGCAGCTTACATTGCTACTGGATCATCTGATAAAACGGTATTTATCAAACTCATCATTTATGTTCACATTAATACCAACCTACTTCTAAACTAACATAGCACACTAAGAAAATGTTTACTCATTTTTTACTCAGATTCGTCTTTGGGAACTTAAATCTGGCCAAGTGGTTCGACTCTTAGAAGGCCACAAAGCAACAGTTACTAGCTTAGCGTTTTCACCTGATGGCAAATATTTGGTGTCAGGTGGTGATGACTGTGCTATTAAAGTTTGGGATCTTCGCACCACAAAAGGGCCCTTAGCAAGCTTAACATCTCATCGAGCTCCTGTTAACGATGTTTGTTTCAATGGAGATGGATCTGTGTTCATATCTGCTAGTTCAGATCGTACTGTTAAATATTGGGATTTCCAGCAATTGAAGTAATTTGAAATTTATTACTCTTCGATCAAAAAAATATGAATTGAATAGCTCTCCAATATTTTGTTTCCGAATGGATAATTGTTCAAAACAGGCTAAATTAGCCATATTCTTGACCAATCCTTTCCTCTTCTCCCTAGTGACCCAGCCTTTTTCTATTCAAATATGTCTTCTCAGTATTTGTCAGTTGCTTGATTTTTTAGCTAATGAGTTAGCAACAAAGACTGAGGCTATAACTTCAACCTGTTATAGGCTGTTTTTGCCGATAAAAGAACAGGCCATGAGCTTTTAGAAGAAGAATAAGGCGAGGAAGATAAAGTGTAGAAAATAGATGAAACTGAAGATTTTAAAGCAATTTTGTTTGCCTACCTTTTCAACGTCTTATTTTCTTGGGCCTCTTTACGACGCCTTTTTTATAAAGAGAAAAGTAGAAGAAAAAAGTTTCCCGCTGATAAAAATTCGACCATCAACAATAGACTCTTAGCAAAAGACTATTTCTTGTGCTTATTTTGCCTTATTTTACTCCAATAACCACTCATTCTTTTTCTCTTTCCCTGTTTACCCTCTTTCTCATTTTTCTGACAAATTTTGGAGCAATCATACTTTTCTTCCAACATTAACCCTTAACATTTCTCTGTCTTTCCACATTTGCCTTGCTAATCTTCATCCTAATCTATAAATTGGACGTTATAGGCTACTTTCGACTGAGAGCTAAAAGCTTTACAGTATGATAATTAATTTTGGAATGGTTATTGTTCCCTCTTTAAGCACCTTCCTTTGACTATTTCGCCCCTTGATGTACTATTTTTTAATTATTGTTTTTCTTCTTTCATTTTTTTCAGAGAGACCAATACAGTGAACAAATACTTATTACACTCAACGCCGACAGACTTCTCTCTAATTAAGTTAAAAATGTTACCTCATAATGTAATTTATATACATGGTCAAAAGTTATAGTCATTCCAGTCCCCAACTTGCGCCTGATTACGATTACAATTGAAAATGAATATGATTTCACCGACTAAAAACGGACTCTTTTTTGAAGAAAAAATTAATTGACAAATAATTAAATTTATGAATTTTTTAATTTATTTTTTATAATTATGATGATTAATTAAATGAGCTTAAAAATGACAAGAACAAAATACATACAGTAATCAACGTAAAAGAATGATGAAAATTTAAATTGGTATGCAATAACTGTAATTCATATCAAAGAAATGGATGGATATCTATGGAATGTTCCAAATTCGCCAATCTTTTAAGCTGATAAATCTAAATCTCATTGATTGATTGATTAATCTTACTAGCTTCAATTGGTTTGAAAAGGGTCAGGCAAACAAAAAAAATCATAGCAATACGAGGGGAACAAATTTAGCCTTGAGCTAATCTAAAAAACTGAGCGGGTCAAACTGTTTTGTCAGACTTTTCCACAATTCTGAAGCAAGCATAATTTATCTAAAATTCAAATAGATCAAAAATTTGCTTATTTATCTTTCATATTTTTGAACATTAGCCCTTCTAATCGAAACAACTTGAGTTTTTTTAAGCATTGATTGATAAGATAACTTTCTCGTGCAAAACTTAAAAGCTTAAAAAATTGGCGAAGTTGGACTAAACCGATATCCATTGACCTATCTCAATAATCTTGCCTTGACACTAAGGCAAACAAAAGCTAGTATACGAAAACCGATCAGTAATACTCCTAAAGCAATAAAGTTTCTTGTTATGTTATCTTCTTCGAAATTAAGCTTCCTAATAACACCCTTTCCATCCAAAATACAACCCAAACCAGGTGGAATAACATCATCGAGATCATCAGGCAAACTCATATTTCCTATCATAGATCCGATATTAGTGATAGTTTCTGGTATATCACAAGTAATGTTGGTGACTTTTCGCCATTGGTTAACGACTAGAATTTCATTACCATAGTAAAACCAACTTAAATATTTAATCCATGCGAGATAGACAGGAATTGATCTGAAAAAGTTCATTCAAGTTATTAGTTGTTGATTAACAAATTATGATAAAAAAACTCACTTATTGTTTAAGAAAAGTCCACCAAAGAGCATGAGAGGTATCATGAAAGGTGGTGCGAGTGATAATGCCATTGTTACACTTTTACTGATGGTTGATATGAAATAGCCAAATCCACAGGCAACATTGGCTATCAAAGTTAACACAAATGCTGCGAATATGAAAACCTCAATATTATTGTAAAGACCAATCATCCAGTAAGTTATAGAAGCGAATGCGAAAGGTAATAGAATAAAATAGGGCAATTCGGCGAGAGTTTTCGAGATGAAGTAAACCGAAACTGAATATAAACCGTTATTGTGTTCCCGAATAAAAATCGGTAATTCCAAGCAAAATGTCTATTGAAATAAAATAAATTAATTAGCAATATGAACTTCTTTATTTAGACCATTTATAAATTATACTACTTTGATTTGGTCATATAATACTTACATTGACAACAGCAAAAACATTAGTAAATGTTATATTTGCTAGTAAAATGAATAAAGCACCATTAATATTCATTATTCCTTCTTGATTGTATTCTTGTCTCCAATAAATAAGTCCAAGTAGAAGGGAGATAAACTAAGAGATGAATAAGAAGCGGTGTAATTAAAATTAATTTACGATTTTTATCATTATCAATAAAGCTTATGATATCATGAATCTTAAAACTTACGACTGTTTGAGCAATTCTAACAGAAGTTAATAAAGGCTCTCTTAAATTGGTTAACCAAGATCTCCACAGTACTAGAAACATTTGCATGAAAAATCCTCTTTTGTATGAAAAAACTATCTTAGAATTGTATCCATCATCAGTTTGCACAATTTCTTTATCAAATTTGTTCATTCTGGCTGCAAATTGGGATTCAGAAAATTTGTTACAAATTTCCTAGATTAATAAGAAAGATAAATTAAATTAGAACTCGAAATTTGATCGACAAAGCATAAAAGCTCAAAATTAGTGATTTCGATTAGGTTTTCAACTAACTTCAACATTTCTTTTACATTCCTCTTCCCTTCCTGGAACAATAGCAAGTTTTTGAATATAAAAATCAGATGGATTGTAATTCTGTGGACATTGAAGACCGATCTGTGCAAAGAATGAGAGAGCGTCCTGAGATTTTCCCATGAAAGCCACTCTTCCTTGCGACAGGAGTAAAATTTCATCAAACATTTCAAATACTTCGGATGATGGCTGATGAATGGTCGCGAGAATTGTTCTTCTGGCTGCTGCCATTGACTTTAAAACAGTAATAACACTTTGAGCCATAAAAGAGTCTAGTCCAGAGGTAGGTTCATCACAGAAAAGTATAGCAGGATCCGTTAGAATCTATCAAATTAATGAGAAAATGAAATTAGTAAACTAGAATAATCAAAAGATAAAAGCGGAATCGCAATATGGACATTACCTCTGTAGCTACAGATAATCTTTTAAGTTCCCCGCCAGAAAGACGTTGTCCAGTTGAGCTACATTTAATTCGACTTTCAGCAACTTTCATGAGTCCTAACTAAAAAAAATGAAACAATATCAGTAAGTTAGTTAACAGGAAGATTAAAGAATTAAGGGACGTGGGATTCCTTTGCAATCGCTCAAACTGTAACTTACTGTTTCAAGAAGCTTATTAATTTTAGCCCGACGTTGTTCTGGAGTTAAAGGGACCGAAGTTCGTAGTTCAAGTTGGAATTGTAAGTGTTCTCTAACAGTGAGAACTCCAAAAAACAAATCATCCTGTTGAACATATGCAGAACATGAAGCTAATTTCTGGATAGTAGTGGGTTCATTGTTCAGCAGAACTTTTCCTTCGATGGTTAAACTATTTAAATTCTGACCAGTCAATACATTCAATAACGTTGTTTTTCCTGCTCCAGAGGCACCAAGAATGGCCAAAAGATTTCCTGGCTTCACATGACCAGTGACTATTGAACAAGAAAAGAATAAAGAAAATAGATATTCACATTCAAATTTTTACGAGATTTACGAAATTTTTCAGATATACGAGTAATAAAACAAATTCAATGCAGAAATAAAATTAAACATACAAATCATACCAAAGTGAATTGAATTTGGAAATCAATCAAGGTCTGTAAGATCAACTTTGCATCGATACTTGCAAAATCACACTTTTAAATTGTAAATCGACAAAATCGACAAGACGAATAGCTGATGAAATTGTTATCAACTTACTATTCTTGATTATGTGAACAGATTCCTTTTTTTTACCAAAACAACTAGCCAAACCATTGGATCCTTTGGAGTAAACATTAAGATTATTCCAACTTAATGTAGTGGGTTTGAAATTAGCATCATTTGATGCTGATATGTCATTGTTATTAATTCCTAAATAGAAATAAAATAAATTACATTCACCAATATTGAATAATCATGCTTCGTAATATTTAAAAGCGAGACAGGATGACAATTTGATAAGAAAACAGATGTTGAAAATAAAAGACATTGACAGTCTTGAAAGGTTGTAGGAACCGGCTAGATAATCAGAAAAGTGTGGTTAGCTGGAGTCTACAATTTCCAGAGAAATAACAGTTATCATTAAACATTTATCATTAAATCATGAAAGTAAACGGGAAAATTGTCAATAAACACAATCAGTCCTCTTTTGAGGGGCCGTTGAAAAAATCTATCTATTAAAATCGTCTACAATACTTTACCATATGATGTTGTTTCGATCCTGACTGATGTAGAGACGGGATTAATCAAAGGATCGTCTAATCCATTATTATCTGGGTTATCAGTTGATATCATTACATTAACAATAACTATCGGTTTAATTTAATAAAAGATTGATGTTGGTGTAAAAGAGAGTCAAATCGATTGAAATGAAAAGATGTTGAGGAAATTTTAGGGATTACATTAATTCATGTTCAAAGTAAGGTTGTCATGGTAACTTCTTTCTTATTCAATAGAGGGACACATTAATGAATAATTTACTTTCCCTCATTTTGGGTAAAACGGGTTTAAAACAAAACCCAAACTTCTAAACAACATTATCCTTATAGTATTTGATTTGCGTCTAATTAATCGACTTTCTTTTTAATCAAAATTTATTCACCTTAATTTATACTTTTTTCCTCCTTCTTAAAAACGTTAATGCGGTCTCAACATTACAGTAAAAAAACTTGATACCTTCCTTGATAAGTGTTCAATTGTCAAATTTGCGTTCATAAATAATTATTCAACTGTCATCAATTAAGTAATCTTATTGTTTCTTACCGTTTCCAGATGAAGTGATTTCATCTTCGATGAAGGCTGGATTTTCAAAATATCGTCCTGATGGTTTGGATTCTGAACTTTCAATCGGTATTACTGCCTCTCCATCTTGAGACATTGTTACTTGTGTTGTTTACTGGTGAACAATTGTTGACTTCACGAAAATTTCACAGCAATTTATGATAAATTGTTAAAATCGATATGTTTTATCGTTTGAATGATGTTTGTCACTTCAGTATAAAGGATCCGGGATGATTGATTATTGATTTATGCAATAAATAGATGTTTATTCACCTTATACGCAGTTGAAAATAACACGATATATTTTCGTTTAATGGTTGGTTTTCACTTTACGATTCAACACGAACTAAAAGAATCAACCCGATATTTCAAAGCTGTGTTAGGATTGGAATTTTGGTGAAATCTATGGTGTATTTATAAAACCCTCTGTGATCAATGGAATGGTTATATCTTCACTCTCTATCTACACTCTCAAAGCACCTTCAATAGATTATTAGTTGCGATATGGACTAGATAATTCAAACCATGGATACACACCGTTAACAAATGAGATAAATCTACCAATATAACATGAATCACAGATCGATTGGGGCGGTGAACCTTGTACTGAATAATCTCAAATTACACAAATTATGGGATGATGCTGTTCACTGGAAATGTAAATTGACCACTTTAGTGTTGAATCATTTGATTGTGTAAAAATCTTGAAAGTAGATCTTAAAAGGCAGATCTAAAGAAACATCAAATTGAAAAGCTTTTTAATTGCCATTTCACTGTCTCTGTTATTCGCTTTACTACTCTTCTTTTACTCTCTCATGATACTCAATGATAAAATCACTTAGATTGAACTAGATTATCGTGACCATTCAAATCTATCTTCATGAATAAAAATTAACTGATTACATGCGGAGTGGTGAAAGATTCATCTATCTTGATATACTTGAAAATAATTGTTGGTGTTTAGCTTCAGCTTCATAAATTTCACCTTGGTTAAACATTTCTCAACTAGGTTTAATAAACATTAATTTTTTTAGACTCACATTGTCAGTCAACACAATTTCATCTGTTCACATATTGTCGTTAATAGTTAATAGCTGTGAATCTGATATTTAAATCATTATCACCCCTTGGATCAATTATGTGTCATCCAATCCAATAGCTAATATTCATATCCGGAAAGTGGTGCAATTCCATGGATTTTGGTGGTGGAAAAAGCTAAGCCTCGCTCCTAACACAGCCTTAAAGTGTGTCAATTAATTCCTGATTTGTGATTTAAGCAGTCAGATGGTGCCATATCTGGGTTCAATATGAGTACAATTCAAGCGAGGTTTGCCTTTTTGTTTTCAAGTTACAGAGTATCGCAATCCTTCTGCACTTAAAAATGAAATTTCATCTATCTGTGGCAAGTGATAATATCTTTTCATGGTTCAACGTAAATAATGGAATAAATGGAAAAAATCATGATACAAATAGAAATCAATCAACTTCACTGGAAATTCACTAATTTACTTGCTATTCAATAAAGTGCCACCGAGTATTATCAAATCATTTTTGAATGATTTAAAAAAAACGAAACAATAGTATAAGTGATAAAAAACAAGTTTAGATACACAAATATAAAATATAAATAAAATACAGTTGTAGTTGGTGTCTCAATTTAGTTTAGTTCGGACAACAAGAGCAATATAAGCCAAGAGACGGAATACGATGATGACGAAAATTAACATCCAATAGTCAAAATTTAAATTGGATTCCTTAAAGCCAACTGACTCTATTACTTGCTTCCCATTGACTAAACAACCTTGTCTAGTTGGAATGGTACCGTTCGTCTGGATGAATACTGGACTTGAGACTGATGTCTCATAATCACAATCAATGTGAGTCACATCACGCCATTGATTAACTGTTAAAATTTCGTTCGCATAGTAAAACCAGGAGAAATATTTGAGCCAGCTGATCCAGTGTGGGATTAAACTGAAAATAAAATAAACATAATTAAGTATAAATTTCAATTAAACGACTAAAATAGTGATTTACTTATTATTCAAAAAAGTGCCACCAAGCAATATCAAAGGAGTCATGAAAGGAGCTGAATATTCGAGGGCAACTGTCGTTGAGCTTGATATTGTTGAGGCGAAATAACCAAATCCAGAAGCCGCATTAACAACAAAAATAGAGACTCCATTGCCAATCATAAATACCCTGAAATCGTTATAAAATCCAACTGAATAATAACATATTGACCAGGTTATCGCAGGAAGAATAATGAAATAAGGTAAATCTGAAAACAATTTTGCCAAATAATAAATGCTTATATTATAAGCTCCACCGGCGTGTTCACGTAAAATAATTGGCATTTCTATACAAAATGTCTGAAAGGTGGAACTAAATAAGTCAATGAAGCTTTGTAATCAAAAATACCTTTAAGTAATCATTACTTAGTAAGTTACTTACCCCAGTTACAATGAAAATACTTGTAAGATTTGCTGCCATAATTAAAAGGAAAATAGCTCCATTTATATTCATTATTGCTTCTTGATTGTAGTCTTGATTCCAATAGACTAAACTAATAAAAAATGCTGTGAACTAAAGAAAAAAATTGTTGAAAAAAATCGTTTATTGTGATGATCAGTAGTATTCAAATTCTGGTTGACTATTTAAATTTACTAACGAATGTATTGACAATGCGAGAAGTTGATAACAAAGGATCCCTTGAATTGATTAATGACGATCTCCAAACTAGCTGTACAAATTGTGTTACAATGGACGCAGGAGTTAATTTGATAGATCTAAACACTCTATTGAAGTAATTAGTTGTCAGTTCAGGTTCAAAGATAATTTCGTTTTTCAGATTTTCTTTGTATCCAGAAGAATCAAAATTATCACAAATCATCTAGTTGAAAAAAATTTATTAATTTACAATTCAATTAATTTGCCTAAGCATGAGAACTTACTTTAATCTTGGATCGACATTCATCTATGCTTATGGAATTGATGGATAATTGCTGAATGAAAAAATCTGATGGATTATAATTTGTTGGACAATTAATTCCAAGTTGAGAAAAGAAATCAAGAGCTTTATCTGCAGATCCAAGAAATGCGACTCGACCCTCAGCTAGCAACATGATTTGATCAAACATTTTGAATATTTCAGATGATGGTTGATGAATGGTACATACAATGGTTCGCTGCTCATTAGCCAGTGATTTAAGAACAGATACAACAGTTTGAGCCATAAATGAATCAAGGCAAGAGGTTGGCTCATCACAGAATAGTATTGCAGGATCGGTTAGGACCTAGAAAACAGAATAAAATTGGTACAACTAGAAATGGACGATGAAAGTTATTCACCTCAGTAGCAATAGATAATCTTTTAAGTTCACCACCAGACAATCGTTGACCGTTTGATACAAATTTTATCCAACTTTCAGCAACATTCATTAATCCTAACTAAACAGAAAAATAGTTTCTTTCAATAATAGAGAAAGCAAAAAATGTCCAAAAGTTTAAAAGAGCTTCAATGACTTACTTTTTCGAGGATTTGGTCAATCCTTTTGTTTATTTGACTAGAATTCATAGAAATTGGAGTTCTCAGTTTAAGTTGGAATCGCAAGTGTTCTCGTACAGTAAGAACACCAAAGAATAAATCATCCTGTTGAACATACGAGGAACATGAAGATAACCTTTCGATAGTTATTGGCTCATTGTTCAAAGAGATTTGCCCTTCAATGGACAATTTATTCAAATTTTGACCAGTTAATACATTAAGTAAAGTGGTTTTTCCTGCTCCAGAAGCTCCAAGAATGGCCAACAGGTTACCAGGTTTTGCTTGACCAGAAACTATTCAGAGAAAGAAATGAACATTAAACGGGAAAACATAAAAACCACGATATAATTGTGATTTTAGTGTTTCGCTTTCACACTAATGTTTAACTAAACATACCTTTTTTAATAATGTGAACTGGTTCCTTTGGTTTACGAAAACAATCAGCTAAACCAGACAACAATTTGGAATAGACATTTAGATTATTCCAACTTAATGTAGTGGGTTTAAAATCAGCACCACTCGAGTTTAAATCTTTTAATGAAAATAAATTATGACATGAAAAAAATACGTATGTAATTCAACGATCTCGCATTTTATTGTGATTGAACCTGAAAAAGTAAAACAAGACTTTACCATCTGGCATTGACTCAATCCTATCTGATAAAAAGATCGGATTAGTACACAAATTATCCGATCCATATTCAGATTTTTTTCTCGTTTGCATGTCAGTTGACAACATTGAACAATTAATTTGTAATTAAATTTTCTTTTTAAACTATGGATTAAAAATTCACTTTATAAAAATGACTGAAAAGTTCGAAGAAGGTAAGTAATACCAAATTACGCATTTTGTCGCTCTACTAACCGCTTTTATGCATAGCGTTTCAACATGGCTAAATGGTAGATACCCCAAGTAAGGATAGATAGGCTTTGACGAGCATTCACAGTTAAGTGATGAATTGTCAGTAAATTGCTGTTCATTTCATTTAACTGTTACAAATAAATGTGAAATTTTGCAATTATTAAGAAAATGTAACATAACAATTATTAATAACAACCTGATTGTATACATAAGTTTAAGTAAAAATTGATAACTTGATCTGACTTGTCAATTTTAATAGAAATTTCTAAATTAAGATTTCTTTATTCCATTGAAATCATTTGATCATTACATTCTCATCCATGAACATTGATAAAAATATCATCATAAAGTTTAAGTTTTCACGAGGTTTAAAACGGTTGACCAACAGATGAGCCTTTAACTTTATTGAGTCCAAAAATCTTTAATCGATTTAATTATTTAGCTTCTTTATTTCACCCTTCGCTATTTCGCCTTTCTCTGTTTTGGCTTTCGCTATTTTGCTTTTTTTTGTATTACCCTTTACCTTTAAAACAAAGGGTTCAAATCGACTTGAATGAATTTTTTTTAACTGTGCTTAAGCTTTTTGGCTGAACCGTTCTTTGCCCATTTGGCTATTGTTAGTGTATCGATGGATTTAGATTTGTGTTAGTCTATGTTAAAGAGGATTTTTGAAAATGTCGACCCAGTCATAGAAAGCTCAGAACCAAATTAGACCAAGAATAGTGAAAGTTAGAATAGCTAAGTTAATAATTGCGATTATATTAGAATGCGTTTTGTCTTTATAAAGACTTTATTTTTATACAGTAATATTGCAAAATAGTTAAATCTATTCACTTTAAATATTAACATCAAATTGTTTATGCAGAATAGTTTTTGCAGCAAAAATATGACAAATTACGGTTACGAGTGGTTGGTATTTTTATATAATATGCCTCTAGAATGTCATGAGTAAGTTTTTAGTGCAAAAATGTTGAAAAATTCATTTTAATTTTATTGCATTCATCAGGTTTTTGAGTGCAATCACAAATCGATGGTTCGATTCGACACGTTCAGTAGCATATGGAGTAGGAGTGACTTTCGAGTCATGAGTTTTCTGCAGTTTTTGTGGTACAGATGCTTTCAATCAAACTGATTTGCTGATCTCTCTTTTGATGATTCAACCAGAAAATGGACTTATTAATATTTTGATTTTAAAATTTTAATATTTCTGTATCACTGATCATTTCAATTTGGAGTGCTGAAAGATTTTATTTCGATGTTCTTGAAAATAATTGTTGGTGTTTAGCTTCAGCTTCTTAAATTTTACCTTGGCTGAACCTTTCTCAACTAGGTTTAATAGACATTAATTTTTTAGACTCACTCAACACAATTATTTTCATCTTTTCACGCAATTAGCTGCTAATCTTATACATTTGTATACTTATACTTTGTCTTGTATTTATGTCATTATGCCAAATGAAAATAGGAAAACTCAGTGAAAGCAATGGAAAATCAATACAAAATTTTGTCTTGCAAATTAAAAAAAAGTGTTGAGATCAGATTAGATATTATTACTATATTATTAATAGTTTGAATCGGTTTAAATCGGGCTGCACTCTCGAGTTCATATCTAAAACTTATCGATGCAGTGGTTCAACTATCACTTAATTTTGCTGGATTCAGTCAACCAAATTTTCATCTGTTCACATCTAGACTCTGATTAAAGCAAACAGATGATGCCATATTTGGGTTCAATATGAGTACAATTCAAGTCGGGTCTGCCTTTTTTATTTTCAAGTTTCAGAGAATCGCAATCCTTCTTCACTTAAAAATGAGATTTCATTTATCTGTGGCAAGTGATAATATCTTTTTATGATTTAACGTAAATAATACATGAAACATGCTGCAACTGTTGGTCTGTAATGAAGATGACATTCTAGAACTAAAAATTGGAAAATAATAATTAACGCTTTAATTTAGTTCGGACGACAAGAGCAATATAAGCCAAGAGACGAAATACGACAATGACAAAAGTTAACATCCAATAGTCAAAATTTAAATTGGATTCCTTAAAGCCAACTGACTCTATTACTTGCTTCCCATTGACTAAACAACCTTGTCCAGTTGGAATGGTACTGTTCGTTTGGATGAATACTGGATTTGAAAATGGTGTCTCATAATCACAATCAATGTGAGTTACATCACGCCATTGATTAACAGTCAAAATTTCAGTTGCATAGTAAAACCAGGAGAAATACTTGATCCAAATCATCCATTTAGGCACCGTACTGCAAATGGAAAAAATCATGATATAAATAGAAGTCGATCAACTTTACTAAAAGGTCACTAATTTACTTGCTATTCAACAAAGTGCCACCCAGTATTATCAAAGGAGACATTAACGGAGATGCCAATTCGAGTGCAACTGTGGTAGATGGTGCCATAGTCGAGATGAAATACCCAAAACCAGAAGCCGCGTTGACAACAAAAATACTGATTCCATTGCCAATCATGAATACACTGAAATCATTATAAAATCCAACTGAATAATAACATATGGACCAAGTTAATGCAGGAAGAATAATGAAATATGGTAAATCTGAAAACAATTTTGCCAAATAATAAACGCTAATACGATACAGTCCATTAGCATGCTCACGTAAAATTATCGGCATTTCCGTACAAAAGGTCTGAAAGGTTAAACTAAACAAGTTAAGAAGTCTTCTTAATTAGTGGACAGATATCTTACCCCAGCCACAATGAAAATGCTAGAAAAATTTGCATTCACAACTAAGAAAAAAATAGCTCCATTTATATTCATTATCCCTTCTTGATTGTAATCTTGTTTCCAATAGACTAGACTAATTAAAAGTGCGGTAAACTGAATAAATAAAGAAAACAAATTATTGATTATCTTAATAATTTGTTTGGCTGGTTATAATTATACTTACAACTGTATTGACAACCCGAGATGTTGATAGCAGAGGATCTCTTAGATTGATTAATGACGATCGCCAAAGCAACAGTTTAAATTGTGTAGAAATGGGCCTACGAACAGATCTAATGTATCCAAACATTTTATAGAAATAATTTGTTTCTAATTTTGTTTCAAATGTTATTTCTTTTTTCAGATCTTCATAATATCCAGAAGAATCAAAGTTATCACAAATCATCTACATTTAGATGAACAAATTTGAAAGATGTTAGTTAACTCATGCCTATTATTATAGATTGACGCTCGCGACGTGAAACAAATCAATGAATGTAACTGGTAGTTTTGTGGAATAATCTGATTGAAACTTACTTTAATCCTGGATCGACATTGGTCTATATTACTAAGAGTGATAGAAAGTTGAAGGATGAAAAAATCTGATGGATTATATGTTAATGGACAATTGAGTCCAAGTTGGAGGAAAAAGTCAAGCGCTGCTTCTGCAGTTCCAAGAAATGCGACTCTACCTTCAGCCAGCAACATGATTTGATCAAACATTTTGAATATTTCAGATGATGGTTGATGAATGGTACATACAATGGTTCGCTGCTCATTAGCCAGTGATTTAAGAACAGATACAACAGTTTGAGCCATAAATGAATCGAGGCAAGAGGTTGGCTCATCACAAAAAAGTATTGCAGGATCGGTTAAAACCTAGAAACGTATGAAATTAGAGTAAAATTGGTACAAAAATAAACTGGCAATTATGGATGAAGAAAGATATTCACCTCGGTAGCAATAGATAATCTTTTAAGTTCACCACCAGACAATCGTTGTCCACTTGATCCACATTTTATCCTAATTTCGGCAACTTTCGTTAATCCTAACTAAACAAAAATATAGCCGATAGCGAGATCAAAAATAGTCCAAGAGTTTGAAAGAGCTGAATTGATAGAATGACTTACTTTTTCAAGAATTTGGTCAATTCTGCGGTTAATTTCCTCAGCATTCATATTGTTTGGAGTTCGAAGTTGTAGCTGGAAACGCAAGTGTTCTCTTACAGTAAGAACACCAAAAAATAAATCTTCTTGTTGAACATACGAGGAACATGAAGATAACCTTTCGATAGTTATTGGCTCATTATTCAAAGAGACTTGCCCTTCAATGGACAATTTATTCAAATTTTGACCAGTTAATACATTCAGTAAAGTGGTTTTTCCTGCTCCAGAAGCTCCAAGAATGGCCAACAGGTTACCAGGTTTTGCTTGACCAGAAACTATTTCAGAGAAAGAGAGAGAGAATCAAATATTAAATTCTATTATTAAAACAATTTCTCTAAGATACGATCAAATAATAAACAATCGACAGATAAAAATAGTCATGATTGCAAATATGAAAATTTATTACGAAGACATTTTATGGTTTGAGTGGATATTTTCAATAACAAAATACGAACAAAGTCTCCATTGTAAATATGTATCCTAATTTTAGACGTAAAAGGATTAAATTATGATTCTAACGTACCTTTTTTGATAATGTGAATTGGTTCCTTTGATTTAAAAAAACAATCAGCTAAACCAGAAGATCTTTTGGAGTAAACATTTAGGTTATTCCAACTTAATGTAGTGGGTTTAAAATTAGAACTCGAGTTTAAATCTTCTGATGGAGATGGAACATCTTTATTGATCTCTGTAAAGAATCAAATTAATCAATATGGTCAATTGGTAATATAATCAATACATCAGACATAATTATTATTATTTTCGATTATCTATTACAATCGACTTAAACACAGTAAATACTTCACCATTTGGCTCAATCGCATCTATATCAACCGCATCTAAACCAAGCACTTCTGGTGAAAATATGGGTTTAGTGATTGGAGATCTTGGTCCTTTTCCCGGTGTACTTTCCGTTTGCCCACCGGTTGGTGACATCGCATTGACTGCTTGGTTGAACTGAATAAATAATCCTAACCAGATGTTTGACTTTAAGGTTAAATCAAACCATCTTTCTCTATCTAAAGAGGCTAAGTATTACGTGGTTACTTCTCTGTCACTCTTAACCAAAGGATTTTATAATAAGGCTTCGACGAGTATTAAAAGTTGAGTGTAAATTGTTAAACATTAATGTATAACATATTGAAATTTTAGATCATTAAAGATCATCAAGAAAAGTTACGCCATTCTACTATCTACTATTGTACTAGAATTTTCTGATGACCATACGAACCCACAAAGTCTCAAATTTTAACTCAAAAGTCAAGGTTCAGGCTTTACTTCTTAACATTAAAATGTGTTTGACAAATATGCATTTAGGTTGCATAAAACCCTTTTGATGTGAAAAAATGGTCGACCCAAATAAAAAATGATACTTTTGTTGGACTGTGATAAAAATATAAACAAGTGCGATCCAGATGCACAAATGAAAATTTGAATAAATACAGTTGTAGTTAAAGCACTAAGCTTTAATTTAGTTTAGTTCGGACAACAAGAGCAATATAAGCCAAGAGACGAAATACGATGATGACGAAAATTAACATCCAATAGTCAAAATTTAAATTGGATTCCTTAAAGCCAACTGACTCTATTACTTGCTTCCCATTGACTAAACAAGCTTGTCTAGTTGGAATGGTACCGTTCGTCTGGATGAATACTGGACTTGAGACTGGTGTCTCATAATCACAATCAATGTGAGTCACATCACGCCATTGATTAACTGTTAAAATTTCGTTCGCATAGTAAAACCAGGAGAAATATTTGAGCCAGTTGATCCAGTGTGGGATTAAACTGAAAATAAAAAAATCGTTTAGTATAAATTGAAATCAAACGTTTTACAAAAATATTGTTGAATATTTACTTGCTATTCAAAAAAGTGCCACCGAGCAATATTAAAGGAGTCATTAAAGGAGCTGAGTATTCGAGGGCAACTTGCGTTGAGCTTGATATTGTGGAGATGAAATAACCAAAGCCAGAAGCCGCGTTGACAACAAAAATACAGATTCCATTGCCAATCATGAATACATTGAAATCATTATAAAATCCAACTGAATAATAACATATTGACCAGGTTATCGCAGGAAGAATAGTAAAATAAGGTAAATCTGAAAACAATTTCGCAATATAATAAACGCTTATATAATACAATCCACCAGCATGTTCCCGTAAAATAATCGGCGTTTCTGTACAAAAAGTCTGAAAGATTCAACGGGATAAGTCACTGAAGCTTCGCAATCAAACAGATTCCTGAGAAATCGTTACTTACCCCAGTTACAATGAAAATACTCGAGAGATTTGCCGCCATAATTAAAAGGAAAATAGCTCCATTTATATTCATTATGGCTTCTTGATTGTAGTCCTGATTCCAATATACTAGACTAATCAAAAGTGCTGTAAGCTATCACAATAAAAATAACGAAAAATGAATTTTAATTATTACGATAATCTGTAGTATTAATATGCCTGGTTGAAAATATACTTACAAATGTATTGACAACACGAGAAGTTGATAACAAAGGATCCCTTAAATTGATTAATGACGATCTCCAAACTAGCTGTACAAATTGTGTTACAATGGACGCAGGAGTTAATTTGATAGATCTAAACACTCTATTGAAGTAATTAGTTGTCAGTTCAGGTTCAAAGATAATTTCGTTTTTCAGATTTTCTTTGTATCCAGAAGAATCAAAATTATCACAAATCATCTAGTTGAAAAAAATTTATTAATTTACAAGTCAATTAATTTGCCTAAGCATGAGAACTTACTTTAATCTTGGATCGACATTCATCTATGCTTATGGAATTGATGGATAATTGCTGAATGAAAAAATCTGATGGATTATAATTTGTTGGACAATTAATTCCAAGTTGAGAAAAGAAATCAAGAGCTTTATCTGCAGATCCAAGAAATGCGACTCGACCCTCAGCTAGCAACATGATTTGATCAAACATTTTGAATATTTCAGATGATGGTTGATGAATGGTACATACAATGGCTCGCTGCTCATTAGCCAGTGATTTAAGAACAGATACAACAGTTTGAGCCATAAATGAATCAAGGCAAGAGGTTGGCTCATCACAAAAGAGTATTGCAGGATCGGTTAAAATCTATCATTCAAGGTTTTATATAAATTAGTTCAAATTAAACAAAACAAACAATCAAGACAAAATAAACATTTATAAATCTAGGATCAATGAAAAAGAATGATATTCACCTCAGTAGCAATTGACAATCTTTTAAGCTCCCCGCCAGATAATCTTTGTCCGTTTGATCCACATTTTATCCGATTTCCAGCAACTTTCATTAACCCTAACTAGATAATCAAACAATTTGATAAAGTCAATCAAGAAAATCGGAATAAAGACTCTAAAAGTGTTTCAAAAATGACTTACTTTTTCGAGGATTTGGTCAATCCTTTTGTTTATTTGACTAGAATTCATTGAAAATGTAGTCCGAAGTTTGAGTTGGAATCGCAAGTGTTCTCGTACAGTAAGAACACCAAAGAATAAATCATCCTGTTGAACATACGAGGAACATGAAGATAACCTTTCGATAGTTATTGGCTCATTGTTCAAAGAGATTTGCCCTTCAATGGACAATTTATTCAAATTTTGACCAGTTAATACATTAAGTAAAGTGGTTTTTCCTGCTCCAGAAGCTCCAAGAATGGCCAACAGGTTACCAGGTTTTGCTTGACCAGAAACTATTCAGAGAAAGAAATGAACATTAAACGGGAAAACATAAAAACCACGATATAATTGTGATTTTAGTGTTTCGCTTTCACACTAATGTTTAACTAAACATACCTTTTTTAATAATGTGAACTGGTTCCTTTGGTTTACGAAAACAATCAGCTAAACCAGACGACAATTTGGAATAAACATTTAGATTATTCCAACTTAATGTAGTGGGTTTAAAATCAGCACCACTCGAGTTTAAATCTTTTAATGAAAATGAAACATTGTATTCTATTAAAAAAATAAATTATAATTGTAACATCAGAAAAATACAGCAAATGATTTAACAGTCTTTGATTATCTGTTGTAATTGAACCTGACACTGTCAGGCTGACAAAGTAAAACGAGACTTTACCATCTGGTGTTGATTCAATCCTATCTGATAAAAAGATCGGATTAGTAAAGAAATTATCCGATCCATATTCAGATTTTCTTCTCGTTTGCAAATCAGTTGACATCGAAAAATTAATTTGTAATTAAATTTGCTTTTTAAACGCTAAATTAAACAATCATTTCTTAAAAGTAACTAAAAAGTTGGACTCTTTACTGACTGATTTTATACATATCGTTTCGATAGGTTTAAATAATAGTTACCTCAAGTAATGATAGATAAGGCTTTAGTGCAAATTATCAAGTAAATTCATCATAATTATGATTCATAATAAACTAACTGTATGCATAAGTTTGAGTACAAATTGATAAATTGGTCTGAGTTGACATCTTTTGATGGAAATTTCTAAATTAAGATTTCTTTATTCCATTGAAATCATTTGATCATTACCTTTTCATCGATGAACATTGATAAAAATATCATCATAAATAAAGTTAAAGTTTTCACGAGGTTTATAATCAATGTATCTCGAAATGTAAACAAGAAATAACCAGAATTGCATGGTATTAATGATAAATTATCGGTTTTACCAATCTTTTAAGCTTGCGAAACCAGATAAAAAATAAGACGATATAAAGTGAACCTTCTCAGGATTGCGTTCGTATTTCAAAACAATTTGATTTTTCCAGTCCTTTTCCTTCAGTGATTTCAGAGATAATGGATTAGATTTATGTTTGTGTTAGTTTATGATATTTGAAAATTATTGATTAAAAAAATTGATTTTCTTCGATTTCCTTTGACCAAATTGAACAGTCCCATGTTGATCCAAGTCATTAAAAGATTAAAAAATTGGTTAAACAGCTCAGAGCCAAATAGACCAAAAGCAGTGAAACATTGTTTGTTGACACAATTGTCGCATTTATACACAAATTGAAACAAGTGATTAAAACGGGTTAAAAATAGATTACTAAAAATAGCTTCTGTTAACTTGTAGTTATATGTAAACTGCATTCAGAAGTGGTATTTACAAGTTTCTCTGATCGATAGTTTTCAAGGAAATCGTGGTCAAAGTTGAAACTTGGATCGCTTTTTGTACAGTTGTGTGAGCACATTTTTTCATGTAACTTCATTTATCTAATGTATCATTTGTTGGTTAACCACAAAATGTACTCATTTTGAGAAATAAAATTTTCTGTTTCCTTCAAAAAAGATCAGTTCGATTTTAAATTAAACCGACCGTATTCTGAGACCATAAGAATTAGAGACCTGAAACTTATTATTATAACATAAAAGTTGTTTGTAAGCATCATGGATTGAATACTTGTCTCCGTTTATAAACAGGTCTCTTCATTCTGGCCATTGAACTAAAAATTTTGAACCTTGATATTTCGATAATCGGATCACCTACAACAATCATTCTTTTACCGAATACTAGATTTTATTATTGGCCACAATATATTGAAATGATAAATTATTGAAGATCCCACGATAAAAGTTATAGCACTGCTGTCAGACTTGGGACTTGATTTATTAAATTAAATGATTTGCTAATAAACAATAATCTTTTTTTTCTGAAAGCAATTCATTATTAAATGAATTAAGTCACATTCTATTGTTTGATCATTCGTATTGTGTTTTAGTCCATAATAAAATTTAGTGTTTGGTCGATGAATAACTATTGTAGGTGACGCCGTTCACGAAATATTGAAGTTCAAAGTTTTAAGACTAATGGCCGAAATCAAAGAGAACTATTTATAAATCGAGAAAAGTATTCAATGCATGATGTTTACAAACAATTTTTATGGGCCAATGATAATTTTCAGATCTCTAACTCTCATGGTCTCAGAATACGGCCGACTTAACTAAAAATCGAATTTGATCTTTTTTACAGAATGAAAAATGTTATTTCTCAAAACAAGACCATTTCCTGGTTGGTTATCAAAAGCTACATCGTGTTAAATGAGTTTCATGAAAAAATCTGCTTTCATAATTGAGTAAAGAGCGATCGAAGTCTAAACTTTGATCTCGAATTTCTCAAAAACTACCCAACAAACGAACTAATTCATAGTACCAATGGATACAGTTTTCATGTCTCTACAGGGCCCAACAAGTCTCAACTCTCCACTCAAATGTTCAAGCTTAGCAGCACACTTTGCATTACATTTGCAAGATTAATCAGAAAATTGATTTGCTTTGCAAGAAATGGGTTGAGATGAGTTTGTTTTGTTGCATAAGTTGTTTCTAGTACATTTATAACCCAAATATCAGGACCCGAATGCACTAATTGAAAATTTTTAAAATTAATCAAATTATTAATTATTAAAGAAACAAATAGGAGAAAGAATCACGATTGTAGGTGATGCCAATATCGTAATATCTAAGGTTACAAAATTTTTAGTTCAATGGCCGGAATGAAGAGAACTATTTATACATCGAGAAAAGTATTCAATGCATGATGTTTACAAACAATTTTCATACACAAATAATAAGTTTCAGATCTCTAATTCTCATGGTCTCAGAATACTGTCGATTTAATTTAAAATCGAACTGATCTTTTTTGAAGGAAACAGAAAATTTTATATCACAAAATAAAACTATTTTGTGATTAACCAGCAAATGATACATTAGATAAATGAAGTTACATCAAAAAATGTGCTCACACAACTGTACAAAAAGCGATCGAAGTTTCAACTTTGATCACGATTTCCTCGAAAACTATCGATCAGAGAGACTTGTAAATCACTTAAATGGATACAGTTTTCATGTCCCTGCAAAACCCAACAAGTCTCTCCTCTCCACTCAAATGATTGAGCCTTTGACAGTACATTTTGCATTTCGTTTGCAGGTTTAAACAGAAAATTGGTTTATTTAGCAAGAAACGGGTTGAGATGAGTTTGTTTTGTTAAATAAGTTGCAACTCGTCCATTTAAAACCCAAATATCATTACTCAGATGCGCTAATAGACAGTTATTGAAATGAATTGAATTACCAAGTGGTGAATGGTTCGATTAATGAATGAATGATGACTATTAGTGATGCCATTTTCGAAATATCGAGGCTCAAAGTTTTAAGACAAATGCTCGATTTCAAAGAGAAGTTCTGCTAAATAAAAAAAGTATTCGATGTACAATGTGTACAAACCATTTTTATGCACAAATAATAAGTTTTAGTTATCTAAATCTTTTGGTCCCAGAATAAAATCGGTTTAACTAAAAATAGAACTGATCTGTTCTAAAGGAACTAGAAAATATTATTTCGCAAAATATTTACATTTAGCGGTCAATTATGCGAAGGTGTATCAGTAGAATTAGTTTTAAGAAGAAATCTGGTCACACAAATGCACAGAAGGCGATCGAAGTTTCGACTTTGACCTCGATTTCCTCAGAAACTATCCAACTAACAAAATATTGCATAGAAAAAATTGATGCAGCATTTATGTCCCTACATACGAACCAAGTCTCAACTCTTGACTCAAATGCTTGAGTCGATAACAGTACTTTTTGCATTGATTTACACAAGTTTAACCAGAAAATGGGTTTATTTAGTAAGATATGCATTGAAATGAGTTGTTTCTAGTACATTTGGGACTCAAATATCAGGACCCGAGTGCGCTAATTGAAAGTTTTTAAACTTTATTAAACTATTAATTAGTGAAGAATCAAATTGGTGAAAGAAAGATGATTGTTGATGATGCCATTATCGAAATATCGAGGTTAAGACTAATTATCATTAGCCCAGAATGGAGAGAACTGTTTATAAATCGAGATTAGTATTCAATGCATGATGTTGAAATTGCTAACTTGAAAAGAATTTGTTTTTACTCGTTTCGACCAATTGGTACAATTAATATAAATGGCACAATTGTGTATTTTTATTTGAAATATTGAAAGTTATAATAGTTAATGTGTTTCTAATTGCTATGCATTGAAAAGGCTTAGATTAAACACGTTTTCAACCCTTAAACAAGTGTATGCTTATTGTATTAGGTCTCCTATTAGGAACATTTATTTCGACTGACTCTAAAATTTGATCATCTTTGATTATATTAAATATTAACTTTGCAGTGTTTGAAACCATTCAGAATAGTTTTTACAGTGAAAGAGTAAAAATATGATTTTTGATTAAATTTTGTTGACGACAAGCTGTTGTTTTTTATACATCACACCTCTAGAATAGCATGTTTAAATAATACTGCAGTGCAATGATACTAGGAAATTCATTCTAATTTTTATTCTATTTATCAGAGTTTTGAGTGCGCTCAAATCTATTGCACAAATCGATCTAAATCTCGATCAAAATAATTCTCATCTCTAGATTTCCATGAGTCTGTTTCTTAGTGCAAAAATATTGTGAATTTCATTTTAATTTTATTGCATTCATCAGTGTAGAGTAGGAGTGCTTTTCGACCTATGTTTTTCTTTCAATTGTACTTTCAATCGAACTGCTTTTCTGATTTAACTTTTGATGACCCAACCAGAAAATGGACTTATTTTGATATCAAATTCCCTTGGTAAAAGCTTTGATAACTTTGAGTGATGATCACAACCAGTTCGTGTGATCACATTCAAGAGATGGTTAACCTGCAACTTGTTTTCAGAAGGAATTAGGAACATAAAACACCGAACAACTTTATTACTACTAAGGCTCTCCTAATTTGTCGAATGACTTCTATTGCATTCACCACTAGCAGTTTCTTAGTGGTGTGGATTGACCAGTCCGAAGTATTCAATAAATAATTCAATCGGTAGTAGCGATCTTCTTTAGCCTTTCTATCAATAGATAATGTAATTTCATGCGTTTGTTGCAAGTGAGAATGTCTTTATTATTCAATGTAAATACAAGATGAGAAGATCTCAGTTCTGGTGAACATGAAAAATGGTTAAAAAGTACAAATTTACAATGAATATTAAAGATGAAAAAACTGGATGCTAAAGAAAAATGAATAATTCTTTTTTATGATCAGAAAAAGGTTGACCTACGCAAACTAAACATAATACAATTGTTGGACTGGCATAAGTTGAAAAAGTACAATCTAAATGAACGGCGTTGCTTATTGTCTTAATTTAGTTCGGACAACAAGAGCAATATAAGCCAAGAGACGAAATACGATTATGACAAAAGTTAACATCCAATAGTCAAAATTTAAATTGGATTCCTTAAAGCCAACAGACTCTATTACTTGCTTCCCATTGACTAAACAACCTTGTCCAGTTGGAATGGTACCGTTCGTCTGGATGGATATTGGCCTTGGAATAAATACTTCATGATTGCAATCAATGTGAGTCACATCACGCCATTGATTAACTGTTAAAATTTCGTTCGCATAGTAAAACCAGGAGAAATATTTGAGCCAGTTGATCCAGTGTGGGATTAAACTGAGAATAAAACAAACGTTATTAGGTATAAATTGCAATTAAACGACTTGAAATAGTGATTTACTTATTATTCAAAAAGGTGCCACCGAGCAGTATTAAAGGAGTCATTAAAGGAGCTGAGTATTCGAGGGCAACTTGCGTTGAGCTTGATATTGTTGAGATGAAATAACCAAAGCCAGAAGCCGCGTTGACAACAAAAATAGAGATTCCAATTCCAATCATAAATACATTGAAATCATTATAAAATCCAACTGAATAATAACATATTGACCAGGTTATCGCAGGAAGAATAGTAAAATAAGGTAAATCTGAAAACAATTTTGACAAATAATAAACGCTTATATAATACAATCCACCAGCATGTTCGCGTAAAATAATCGGCGTTTCTGTACAAAAGGTCTGAAAGATTGAACTCGATAAGTCACTGAAGCTTCATAATCAAAAAGATTTAATAATAAGTCACTGAGGCTTCGCAATTACTTACCCCAGTTACAATGAAAATACTTGAGAGATTTGCTGCCATAATTAAGAGGAAAATAGCTCCATTTATATTCATTATGGCTTCTTGATTGTAGTCTTGATTCCAATATACTAGACTAATCAGAAATGCTGTTAACTGATGAAAGAAATAAAAATCGATTATTGTGATGCCAATTCAAATGACTGAAAATATACTTACAAAAGTATTGACAACACGAGAAGTTGATAACAAAGGATCCCTTAAATTGATTAATGACGATCTCCAAACTAGCTGTACAAATTGTGTTGAAATGGATGCAGGAGTTGAACAGACGGATTTAGATACCCCATTGAGATAACTGGTTTCCAGGTCAGTTTTGAAGTTAACTTTGCTTTTCAGGTGCATGTTGTACCCAGATGCATCGAAACGATCACAAATAATCTACGAATAAGGAGCGAAGATATTATTGATTCCGACATTTTTTATCAATCGATTTTTCAGCTTACATTTAACCTGGACAAACACTGTTCTTTGTTTCCTGGAACAATGGATAATTGTTGAACATAAAAATCTGATGGATTATAATTTGATGGACAATTGAATCCAAGTTGAGAAAAGAAATCAAGAGCTTTATCTGCAGTTCCAAAAAATGCTACTCGACCCTCAGCTAGCAACATGATTTGATCAAACATTTTGAATATTTCAGATGATGGTTGATGAATGGTACATACAATGGTTCGTTGCTCATTAGCCAAAGATTTAAGGACAGATACAACAGTTTGAGCCATAAATGAATCAAGTCCAGAGGTTGGCTCATCACAGAAAAGTATTGCAGGATCGGTTAAAACCTAGAAAACAGAATAAAATTGGTTACAAAAGAAATGGAACAAGAAAGATAGTAGTAGTAGCAATAACCTCAATAGCAATAGATAAGTTTTTAAATTCCCCACCCGACAATCGTTGTCCACTTGCTACCCAAATGAACCGGGAATGGCGAACCTTGAAAGATACTTACTTCAGTAGCAATAGATAATCTTTTAAGCTCACCACCAGATAAGCGTTCGCCGTTTGATCCACATTTTATCCAATTTTCGGCCACTTTCATTAATCCTAACTTAATAATCGTATAGTCAAGTGGAGCGAAAAATGTCAGAATAAAGAATGCTTATAATTACGATATTATTGCTTACTTTTTCGATGATACGATCAACTCGTTTATTAATTTGACTAGAATTCATAGCAATTGGAGTTCTCAGTTTAAGTTGGAATCGCAAGTGCTCTCGTACAGTAAGAACACCAAAGAATAAATCATCCTGTTGAACATACGAGGAACATGAAGATAGCCTTTCAATAGCTATTGGCTCATCGTTCAAAGAGATTTGTCCTTCAATGGACAATTTATTCAAATTTTGACCAGTTAATACATTCAGTAAAGTAGTTTTTCCTGCTCCAGAAGCTCCAAGAATGGCCAACAGATTACCAGGTTTGGCTTGACCAGAAACTATGTAAACATCAACAGAAATAAATATTGATTTTAATTTTTATACGATACATAAACCAACACATATTAAAGCATAACATTTCAATTTGATACAATGAAACAGTAAACTTATTGAATTAGCGAGATTTGTTTCCAAATCACATTTAAAACAATTGAACATACCTTTTCTGATAATGTGAACTGGTTCCTTTTGCTTATCAAAATAACCTGTAGAGCCTTTGGAATGGACATCAAGATTATTCCAACTCAATGTACTGGGTTTAAAATTAGCAACACACGGGTTCAAGTCTCTCGAGGAAAATTTGTAGTTGATCTTGATCGAGAAAGAAATTTATGGATTTATTTATAAATAATTATTGTTAAGGAAATTTTCATTGCCGCTGTCTATCGGATTAAATTTTTCTGGTTTCAATTCACATGTTTTCTGGTATAATGTTAAATGAAACACAAGAATCGCTAGATAGCAACTTAGTAAAAATATTTCCTGAGAAGAGTAGGGGAGTTCAATGTGAAAACAAACATGATAATGGCTCAGCAATCTTCGATTATCTATTATAATTGAATGGAATACAATGGAAAATGAATTTACCATTTGATGTTGATTGAATTTCATTTGATCAATAGATAGGGTTAGTAAAGAAATGATCCGATCCTCTTCCAGGTTTGCCTTTTGTCCTTTCGCCATCGGTAGATATTGTAAAATATATTATTAACTGTTGATTTAAACTGAACAAATGATTGAACTCTAATTGAATTTATTGTAAAAACTCCAATGATTAAAGAATCATTTTATTAAAGTTACTGAAAAATTTAATCATTCTGTTGATCACTTCCTTCGTCGCTCTTTAATGAAGCATTTTATACATAGCGTTTCAACATGTCTGAATGATAGATACCACAATTAATGATAGATAAGGCTTTAGTGCAAATTATCAAGAAAATTCATCATAATTATGAATCACAATGTGACTATACTTATAAGTTTGAGTAAAAATGATAACTCAATTCGAAAAGCACTACTCGATCTAAGTCGATCTTTAACGCAATTGTAATGTTTAACTACCAATACTCTTGGACTAACAGGCTATTGATAGCTTAAGGCCGCTGATCAACTACATTTTATTACTTTCTTAATAGACTTACGGTTTCGTTTCCATTCGGTGGTTTTTTTGAAACCTCTTATCTCTAGATTTCCATGAGTATGTTTCTTAGTGCAAAAATATTGAAAATTTCACTCTAATTTTGAGTGA
The DNA here is from genome assembly GCA_028476895.1 of Tetranychus truncatus. Classification (NCBI taxonomy): domain Eukaryota; kingdom Metazoa; phylum Arthropoda; class Arachnida; order Trombidiformes; family Tetranychidae; genus Tetranychus; species Tetranychus truncatus. Next base: position 15,247,976 of record CM052062.1, read on the forward strand.
CGACAATTATCTTGTATTTATCATGGTTTCGAGTGCAATTACAAACTGATGGCCCAATTCAACACTTTAAATGGTACATGGAGTAGGAGTGCTTTTCGAGTTACGCATTTCTTGCAGTTTTTAGGACTTACACACATCATGGATTGAATACTATTCTCGATTAATAAACAGTTCTCTTTGATATTGGCTATTGGCCTCAAAACTTTTAACAACGATATTTTACCAATGGTATCATCTACAAGCATCATTCTTTTACCAGATAATAGATTTTATTATTGGCTATATTGGAATATTAAATTATTCAAGATCCTAAAAGTAAAGTTATAGCATTTTATTATTTATGTTGTCAGTTTGAGATTTTATTTATAAAGGTATATGTTTTTCAAACACTAATCTTGTGTGCTAGAATGTGTGTCATTATTGAATGAAATAAATGTGATTTTATTCGGTTTTCTAGATAACTTGTTTTAGTCTAAAATAAAATCTATTATTTGGTCAAAAAGATGATAGTAGGTGATCGAAATATCGAGGTTCAAAATTTTTAGATCAATGGTCAGAATGAAGAGCACTGTTTATACATCGAGAAAAGTATTCAATCCATGATATTTAAAAACAACTTTTAAGCACAAATAATAACTTTTAGGTCTTTAAATCTCATAGTCTCAGAATACGGTCAGTTTAACTTAAAATCGAACTGATCTTTATGAAGGAAACAGAAAATTTTATTTATCAAAATGAGTACATTTAGCGGTTAATCATGCAAAGTTACATCATTGTCATGAGTTCTATGAGGAAATCTGGTAACACAAATGCACAAAGTGCGATAGAAGTTTCAACTTTGACCTCGATTTGCTCAAAAACTATCAGAAGAACGAAATATTGCATAGTACCTACGGATGTAGCTTTCATTTCCCTACAAGCCTATCAAGTCGCAACTTTTAACTCAAATGTTATTGTCTTTGACAACAATCTCAGCGTTTCATTTGTAAGCTAAACCAGAAAATTGGTTTATTTAGCAAGAAATGGGTTGAGATGAGTTTGTTTTGTTAAATAAGTTGCAACTCGTCCATTTAAAACCCAAATATCATTACTCAGATGCGCTAATAGACAGTTATTGAAATGAATTGAATTACCAAGTGGTGAATGGTTCGATTAATGAATGAATGATGACTATTAGTGATGCCATTTTCGAAATATCGAGGCTCAAAGTTTTAAGACAAATGCTCGATTTCAAAGAGAAGTTCTGCTAAATAAAAAAAGTATTCGATGTACAATGTGTACAAACCATTTTTATGCACAAATAATAAGTTTTAGTTATCTAAATCTTTTGGTCCCAGAAAAAAATCGGTTTAACTAAAAATCGAACTGATCTCTTTAAAGAAACTAGAAAATTTTATTTCGCAAAATATTTACATTTAGCGGTTAATTATGCGAAGGTGTATCAGTAGAATTAGTTTTATGAAGAAATCTGGTCACACAAATGCACAGAAGGCGATCGAAGTTTCGACTTTGACCTCGATTTCCTCAGAAAGTATCCAACTAACAAAATATTGCATAGAACAAATTGATGCAGCTTTTATGTCCCTACATACGAACCAAGTCTCAACTCTTGACTCAAATGCTCGAGTCGATAACAGTACTTTTTGCATTTCGTTGCATTGATTTACACAAGTTAAACCAGAAAATGGGTTTATTTAATAAGATATGCATTGAAATGAGTTTGTTTTGTTAAATGAGTTGCTTCTAGTACATTTGGGACTCAAATATCAGGACCCGAGTGCGCTAATTGAAAGTTTTTAAACTGTATTAAACTATTAATTAGTGAAGAATCAAATTGGTAAAAAAACAATTGTTGTGGATGATGCCATTATCGAAATATCGAGGTTAAAGGTTTTAAGGCTAATGGCCAGAATGGAGAGAAGTGTTTATAAACGGAGAAAAGTATTCAATGCATGATGTTTACAAACAATTTTCATGCACAAATAATAAGTTTCAGATCTCTAATTTTTATGGTCTCAGAATACGGTCGATTTAACTAAAAATCGAACTGATCTGTTTTGAAGGAAACAGAAAATTTTATATAACAAAATAAGTACATTTTGTGATTAACCAGCAAATGATACATTAGATAAATGAAGTTACATCAAAAAATGTGCTCACACAACTGTACAAAAAGCGATCGAAGTTTCAACTTTGACCTCGAAAACTATCGATCAGAGAGACTTGTAAATCACTTAAATGGATACAGTTTTCATGTCCCTGCAAAACCCAACAAGTCTCAACTCTCCACTCAAATGATTGAGCCATTGACAGTCCATTTTGCATTTCGTTTGCAGGTTTAAACAGAAAATTGGTTTATTTACCAAGAAATGGATTGAGATGAGTTTGTTTTGTTTAACAAGTTGTTTGTCGTACATTTACAACCCAAATATCAGGACCCAAATGCGCTAATTGAAAGTTTTTAAACTGTTTGTAAACTATTAATTAGCAAAGAATCAAAATGGTGAAAGAAAGATGATTGTAGGTGATGCCATTATCGAAATATCTAAGGTTCAAAATTTTTAGTTCAATGGCCAGAATGAAGAGATCTGTTTATAAACGAAGACAAGTATTCAATCCATGATGCTTACAAACAGTTTTTATGTACCAATAATAAGTTTCAGATCTCTAATTCTTATGGTCTCAGAGTACGGTCGGTTTAACTAAAAATCGAACTGATCTGTTTTGAAGGAAACAGAAAATTTTATTTCTCAAAATGAGTACATTTTGTGGTTAACCAACAAATGATACATTAGATAAATGAAGTTACATCAAAAAATGTACTCACACAACTGTACAAAAAGCGATCCAAGTTTCAACTTTGAACCCGATTCCCTCGAAAACTATCGATCAGAAAAACTTCCAAATCCCACTTCTAAATGCAGTTTTTTTGTCACCACAAACCAAAAGAATCTAAATTTGAAAGGAATCTGTTTTTACCCGTTTCGACCAATTGTTTCAATTTGTGTATAAATGTATGTGTGTGTGTATTTTTAGTTGAAATAGTTAATGTGTTATAATAAGTTTCAGTACTCTAACTCTTATGGTCTCAGAATAGGGTCAGTTTATCTAACGAACTGATCTGTATTACAGAAAATGGAAATTTTTAATGCACGAATCAAGTACATTTTCTAGTTAACTATCAAAAGCGATCGAAGTTTCAACTTTGACCAGGGTTATCTCGAAAACTATCGGTTAGCGATCTAAGTTTGAATTTTGAACCCGATTCCATCGAAAACTATCGATCAGAGAAACTTCCAAATCACACAAATGGATGCAGTTTTTAATTCCCTATAAACTGACAGAAGTCTGAATGTATTTTTGAAACGTAATTCAGTAGATTATTAGATTAGAAATGATCGGATGTTATACGACCTTCGTATTTCATGTTTTTATCAAAGATTTAGATTATTCAGGACATTTAAAGGACAGAAAAGTAGAGTGAAAATCGGATGCTATGCACTGAAAAAGCTTCGATTTTGTTTGCTATAACTTAAAATAACCAACAAGAAAATCAACTTTATGAAAATTTTCTGATGCCGCACAATTAACTTTGCTTCCATTAAACCAAAAAAATAACAGAATATTAATTTACTCGTATTTCCACAAAGACATTTACTTAAATTAACCTAAACCGTAAATATCAACAATCTAACAATTATTATATTAATATTTCAATTTATCGGCAGTTCTCGTGATTTGTGTGAATTGACTTTAACTCTTTAGCCCACTATATCTTAGATATTGCAAGATTTCATTTTGAAACAAGTATATATAAAAATTACAATCTGTAGTCATTCAAATCAACATAATAAATTTATTTGGTACTAATTTTAATTAAAGTAAGAAAATATAAGAAAAAGGCATGCGAATAATAATTATCGTTGTAGTTTGACTCGACCACGAAGAGCAACGTAAGCTAAAACACGAAATATAACTATGACGAAAATTAACAACCAGTAGTCAAGTTTAAGATTAGATTCTTCGAAACCAACTGAGGCAATTACTTGCTTCCCATTGACTAAACAACCTTGTCCAGTTGGGATGGTGCCGTTCGACACAGCGGATAAAACTCCTGCTATTGAACTTGGGACGGACGTCTCATAGTCACAGTCAATGTGAGTCACATCACGCCATTGATTAACTGTCAAGATTTCATTTGAATAGTAAAACCAAGAGAAATACTTGATCCAATTCAGCCATTTTGGGATTGTACTGAAAATAAAAATATACAAAATATCTTATAATATGCTTCATACATCAATTATCAAACAACGTAACTTACCGATTATTCAAGAAAGCTCCACCAAGTAAAGCCAACGGAGAGATTAAAGGTGGTGCCAATTCAAGACCAACAGTTAATGAAGTTGAAATAGATGACACAAAATAACCAAAGCCAGCAGCTGCATTTACAAGTATAATGGAAACAGCATTACCAATCAAGAATGTATCGAAATCATTAACAAGTCCAATGGCATAATAACATCCTGACCATGTAGCGATAGGCAAAAAGATAAAATAAGGTAAATCTGACACCATTCTTGCAATAAAATAAATGCTAACTCGATACAGTCCGGCTGCATGTTCTCGCAAGAATAATGGCATTTCATTACAAAAAGCCTGAAAAAATGAATTTTACGGAATCAATCGGCTGAAACTTAATACTTAATACATAAATTAAAAATCAACTTGTGACAAACTACTTACACCAATAACCAGAAAGATGCTAGAAAAATTTCCATTCATAATCGAAAGAAAAATAGCTCCATTTATATTCATTATGCCTTCTTGATTGTAATCTTGTCCCCAGTAAACCAAAGCCACAAGAAGTGCGGAAAACTGTTAAGACAAGTAAAAATAGAGTTAATAAATACACAAGGTTGAAAAAATTAATATTAATTGACTAACAAGTGTATTAACGATACGTGATGTTGTCAACATGGGATCTCGCAAATTAATCAGAGCAGATCGGTAAGTTAATAGATTGAATTGCGAAAATATTCCTATTTGTGCTGGTTTAGAATATTGTTTCAATTTATCAGGACTAGTAAAGGTGGCTTCAGATACATTTTTGAATTCACTTTTAAGGTTTCGGTGATATGCAGAAGCTTCATAAGAGTCACAGATCATCTTAATTAAAGAGAAAGAAAATAAAGTTAAATTGAGTTTCATGTTTTACATCAATATTATACTTACATTTACTTTGGACGAACATTGTTCTTTGTTTCCGGGAGCAATGGATAATTGTTGGATGAAAAAATCTGATGGATTATAATTTGATGGACAATTGAATCCGAGTTGCGAAAAGAAATCTAGAGCTTTGTCTGCATTTCCTAGAAAAGCGACTCGACCTTCAGCTAGCAACATGATTTTGTCAAACATCTTGAATATTTCAGATGATGGTTGATGAATGGTACATACAATGGTTCGTTGCTCGTTGGCTAAAGATTTAAGAACAGATACAACAGTTTGAGCCATAAATGAATCAAGTCCAGAGGTTGGCTCATCACAAAAGAGTATTGCAGGATCGGTTAAAATCTATCATTCAAGATTGTAAACAAAGATTGATATTAATACACAAATTAACAATCACATAATAATAAATACAAATATACTAATAAATTAATAAGCAAACAAAATAATGTTTTTACCTCAGTAGCAATAGATAACCTCTTAAGCTCACCACCAGATAATCGTTGTCCAGTAGATTCACATTTTATCCGATTTTCAGCAACCTTCATTAATCCTAACTGAAAATAATAAGTTTTATTATAGTAATATTAATAAGTTAATTAAAAGTACAAGTACAATTTGAATTGTTTTTTGTAATTTAATCAAAACCAGATCATTACTTCCTTGGTTAGCTAATTTTACAACTTGATGATATGAAAACTTAAAACTGAGAATAATAAGTTTACAAAACAAATAAATAGCAAGTTAAATTGTAATGACTTTATGATTTGAAAACTTACCTTTTCGAGAATTTGGTCAATCCTTTTGTTAATTTGACTATCATTCATAGAAATTGGAGTTCTAAGTTTGAGTTGGAATCGCAAGTGTTCTCGTACAGTAAGAACACCAAAGAATAAATCATCTTGTTGGACATACGAGGAACATGAAGATAGCCTTTCAATAGCTATTGGCTCATTGTTCAAAGAGATTTGTCCTTCAATGGCCAATTTATTCAAATTTTGACCAGTTAATACATTCAGTAAAGTAGTTTTTCCTGCTCCAGAAGCTCCAAGAATGGCCAACAGATTACCAGGTTTGGCTTGACCAGAAACTATTACAGAGAAAGAGAGAGAGAATCAAACATTAAATTCTATTATTAAAACAATATCTCTAAGATACAATTAAATAATAAACAATTGTCAGATAAAAATAGTCATGATTGCAAATATGAAAATTTATTACGAAGACTTTTTATGGTTTGAGTGGATATTTTCAATAACAAAAATACGAACCAAGTCTCCACTGTAAATATGTATCCCAATTTTAGCCGTAAAACGATTCAACTATGATTCTAACGTACCTTTTTTGATAATGTGAACTGGTTCCTTTGGTTTACGAAAACAATTTGTTAATCCAGACGATCCTTTTGAGTACACATTAAGGTTATTCCAACTTAATGTAGTGGGTTTAAAATTAGCAGCACTCGAGTTTAAATCTTTTGATGAAGATGAAGCATAGTTGTTTATCTCTGTTAAGAAGGAAATTTATTATTGCTTAATAATATCAAAACAAACATACGAGATTCAATAGCTATCGATTATCTTTTATAATCGAAGTTGACAAAGTAAAAAAGACTTTACCATTCGGTGTTGACTCAATCTCATCTATTGAAAAATTAGGATTAGTAAATAAATGTTGGGTTCCATTTCCCGGGTTTCCTTGTGTCTGCTCCTCAGTTGATAACATAGTGATTATCCGGTTAAACTGAATAAACTATGAATTTCAGATTAGCTGTCAGACTTGAAAAATTCAATTAGATCATCTTTAGATCATTAGATCGAAAAAAATCACTAATAAATGTTGAACTTGATAAGCAAAGGCAAGATGTGGAGTAAGAGTAGGCACCAGAACTGGTTCAATGGCTCTTGTCAGTGAAGATTGAATCAAGTTGAAACTGCACTTACGAAATTATTCATTTCAATTCATTCGTAACTCGATAATGGGTTAGACTTGATATTGAAAGATAAATTATCCATGGTTACATTAACGATTATTATAATCACTTTGATAACATCCATCCTTTACCATTGCAGGCAACCTCATTTTTCTGAAGACACTCATTTTAATATTATGCTGCAATCAGATAGTAACATCAGAAGCAAAAAATATCACACAATTTCACGTGAATCAATTGAGATGAATTAATAAAAATGACAATGAAAGCAACCTTTTGACACAATTAAGAAATGCTTTTAAATAAAGGATTTGTTTCAAAGAGAGAAGTTCCTCTTTGATTTGTCTACTAACAACACATTTGATCTCGTGATTCAACGAGATCAATAAATCGATAGTAACCAGCTGATTGACAAAATTGGTCTAAATAGCTTTTTACTTTTAATATTGAATTTTTTCTTAATAAGTTCATTTTCCCAATTACTTCTATTATAAGTAGTAATTGAACCCAATAAAAGATTAAATTAACAATTGATTGCAAAGATTCAGTAGTTTAATTTAGGTGTATAATTACCAGTTAAATATTTGAACCTTTAACAATGGAATTTTTAATCATTTTCAATCCCTTGTCATTAAAATTGTAAGGCAAGCAAAATTGATAATTTCATAAAACCACTGAATGGGTTCAATATGAATCTTCATGGGATATTCAACATATACAACTCGATACTTTCGAGTCGAAAGTCCATCACAAACTTGAGATCCGCAAGAGAAGCAACAGATTTTAAACTCGATAGATGGAACTAGTGATAAGCTTGATCGTTGTAAATGACAATTTAATGTTGAATTTATAATTATTTTTTAAATACAATTTGACTAATTAATTGGTCTCAACGAGCAGGGGATACATTCTGGAGTACCCGAGGACTTGACATTTGAATCTAATCCTCATCAGATAGTTACGTACAATTAGATCATCAATAGCTTAATCAATAATAATTTTTCCATGTGATACACACTCAATGAATATCCGCTTTGGTTAAGCTGATTTTGTTTTAAATCACTCGAAATTAACTTTGCTCCCTTTTTTCAATGAAATTTTCAGATCGATAAAATAATAATAACAATAAAATAATCCAGATTGAATCATCAAATTGAATAGATTAACCGTAATTTGTACTCATCTATTCCTGTAAATGCATCTACAGATCAATCTGGTAATATAATGAGCTAAAGATTACATGTAACATGACTTTTACTGAAAAATTTTAAATTCCTGCCTTTTTTTGGTTAAATAATCCCTGAATCTATTCAAAGTGCAGCTTAAATCAACTATTAATAGCTTCATTGCCAAAGAGTAAAGTAGAAGAGACCGCAATCAAAAGTAGGAAAATGAAAGTTAAACTTATCCCCACCGCAGGACACTTAATAGAAAATCAAAGGAAAATTAAACTAAGAAATGATTAAAAAAATTAGCGATAAAAAATTGATTTTGATATCACAGTTGACTTCAATTGCAAAGCCTTCAAACAGAGTCATCCTGTGGGGATAAGTTTAACTTTCATTTTGATTGCAGTCTCTTCTACTTTACTTTTTGTTCATTACATCAAAGAGTAAGAAGAGTGTTCACTTCAATAGGAGCATAGGCATCACAAAAAAGTTGAAAAAGTCACCACACGATGCCTCTGGTATTGGCCAACCACGTTGATTTGTTTACAATTAATTGTAAAGATAAATAATACCATAAAGATAAATTTGCTCATTTTATTTTTTTTTTTTGAATGTTAGATGTCTGCACTCCAAAAAAGCAAAATATACGAGGTTTGGGTGTATTACTCAGTTCGTAGATAACCTAGAGACATAATATTAATTTTATGAAAGTTTCTCAGATACTCAATTGCTATATTTCAAGGTCAAGATCATTTTTCGGAAATCCCTCCTAACAATATTAGAGGTCAACTAAGGTCAAATTATGCTTTTTAAGGTCAAGGTTAATTTCTAAAAAACACACTAGCAGTACAGATAAACGCAAAGAGTTAATCCATTAAGAGTTGATCGCGGAGGAATAAAAGAGAGGCATTTGCTTCAGTTGTTGTGAGATGTACAGCATGTGCTGCTTTAGAAGTTAACCAACTGAAGCTACAAACTGTAAGATCATTAAATAGCAACTTCACCACTACGTAGTAATGACTGCGTAGCTCCGACGAAGCTCTGCAAAGGACAATAGCCAAATCTGCCAATGATCGCTAATTGGTCGCACCATATATCAATCGAAAGCTTATGACGAGCCAAATATGCCTCCCTAAAAATCAGGTCAAAATTTCGTAATCCCTAGAGAGTTATTCAGCAAATCCCTTGGGACCCCATGAAGGTCACATCGGACCTAATTTTTCAAGTAGAACTTTTAATTTTGATTTCAATGGTGCTATGCATGTTGCTCTAAACCTGCGGCTTTTTGAGATATTGCAATGTAAAAAATTTTATCATATGTAATTGAATATTCAAAGCCGTGGCATTTCTTTTTTACCCAATGAAGACCAAGTCACACCTAAAACATATTGTTCAACACCTTGAAAACTATCTTAAAATTCCAAAAATTAATTTCCAAATGCGCGGTTTTTTGGATTTACTATATATCTTTTAATCCAATATGAATTGAAATATAGAGATATGGATGGAAAATCTAAAACCGCACACTTGGAAGATTATTTTTGGACTTTCATGATAGTTTTTAGGGCGCTGAACAATATGTACTAGGTCTGACGCGACCTTCATAGGGTACAAAAGAAACGCCACGGCTTTGTGTATTCAATTACATATGAAAAAATTATTTACATTGCAATACTTCAAAAAGCCGCAGGTTTAGAGCAACATGCATAGCACCATTGAAATCAAAATTAAAAGTTATACAGTAGACCCTCGATTTTTTATCACCCTCGGTTTTTTTTCAAAAAAGAGCCATCTACTGACAAAAAGCATGAAACAAACAAAAACATTCTTGTTTACATGCTGGATGGTAAAGTAACAATGTTGTGACTTACTGTGTAAGAATGCCTCGTAAAGCTTTAATTTCATAACTATTTCTTATATAACTAGATGGAGCTGTTATGATTTTCCTCGCCCGATTTTGATAAAAAATCGAGGGTCTACTGTATTTGAAAAATTAGGTTCGATGTGACCTTCATGGGGTCCCAAGGGATTTGCTGAATAACTCTCTAGAGAATACGAATTTTGACCTGATTTTTAGGGAGGCATATTTTACTCGTCATAAGCTTTCGATTGATATACAGGGTGTAACTAAAGTTCGTGTAGGTGGCAAAAAATTGTTTCCCCTTGCGTACAAACCAATTTTGGTTTGTTTTGATTTTTTGTTTAGAAAAAGATTTTTTTGTTTTCTTTACTTTTGTTTCTTTTATTATTTAAACATTAATAAGATGTTTGATGCCCATTTTTTCAATCAACAGTAAACTTAATAATAATAGTAATGCACATGTTATAATCAGACGATTAAAAATCAAAAAACCGCCATCTAATTGCACATCTCTTAAGCCCTCCTACCTACACGAACTTTAGTTACACCCTGTATGGTGTGACCACTGCAGAATAAGGGCCGAAAATCGCGCATTTTGGCTATCCTCCTTTTATAAAATAATTTAATTCTTTTTCTTCTCAGAATCGAAATGTGAATACACCAAAACCTCGTATATTTTGCCTTTTTGGAGTAGAGACATCTAACGTTCGTAAAAATAGAATGAGCAAATTTTTGTTTTAGCTACTGTAGCTCAAAGTAGCAAGTGAATGATTTTACTCTCGGTCATATCTCAAGGTGTGAAGATTTAATACTGTGAACTACAGTAACTAAAACAAAAATTTGCTCATTCTATTTTTACGAACGTTAGATGTCTCTACTCCAAAAAGGCAAAATATACGAGGTTTTGGTGTAACTTGTAAAGAGCTTATACCAGAAGGGGTAAGGCTGTAGAAGTAACCGTCGGCTGACTCTCGCCTTCTTACTTACGGCTTATGTCCAGCTTAGCTTCGAATCCAAGGAAACCTTTTAAGCGGCATTTTAGAAAAGATGTTTGGGAATAAACACAATTAATAAAGTAATAACAACTTTCAAAGATTAGCACAAGATGAACTTATTCAAAGTCCAAAAGATCACAGTTGATAGGATTATTCTGGAGATGTTCAAGGGTAGTTAGGAAGTTAATTCCAGGAAAGTTAATTCACTAATTAAAAGCATATGGTTAAGATTAAATTGAAATATATATAAACAGAAAAACTTACCATTTAAATTTCATTTCAACTTTTGGCATACAAAGTATTTCTTCATATTTCACCATCATGACTTCTATTAATAACATAAATCTTACAAATTTTGATAAAATCATAACTTTTCCTGGAGAGGATATTCCTGGATTGAAATTCTCAATTAATTCAAAACTGATTCCTGACAGTGAACCAAAACAATGTTTTAATGATAATTGTCAAGGAATTATGACTCTTCAAAAAGTCAAAACTTCGGCATTAAAAAAAGCTTTCGTATGTAGGAAATGCCGTAAGCAAATTAATTGGTCAACAGGTACAATTTTTGATAATACAAAACTTAGTGTATTAATGGTTTTAAAAATAATTTTTTGCTGGGTCCAAAATAAATCAATCAAAACTTCTTCTCAAGATTTAGGACTAAATGAGCGAACTGTCCATCTTCATTATAAAATGCTGCGAATGGTAAGTAATTAATTAAATTTGCAATTGAATAATTCTAATTTTTTTCTTATTGAATTTTTCAGGTTTGCTTCAATATTATTAATAAAAATCCAATAAGAATCGGAGGTCCTGGAAGAACAGTGGAAATTGATGAAACAATGATTTATAAAAGAAAATATAATCGTGGCCGATTAACTAATGACCAAAAAAAGCAAATCTGGGTATTTGGTGGAATCGACCGAGAGTCAAAATTATGTTTTGCTGAGATAGTTGAAAAGAGAGATGAAAAAACTCTTCTTGATTTAATTCACCGCCATATCATTCCGGGGACAACAATTTATTCAGATGGTTGGAGCAGCTATCAAAATCTACGGCTACATGGTTATAAACATGGAACTGTTAATCATTCGGAAAATTTTCTTAATCCTTTTGATAAAAATGTTCACACTCAGAACATAGAGAGGAAATGGCGATCTTTGAAAGAAAATATCCCGAAGTCCTCGAATGGAGCTAATAGTTCTGACCATGTAATTGAATTTGTATATAAATCAATTTATCATACTTCCAATCAACCAGGAATTAACTTCCAAACTACCCTTGAACATCTCCAGAATAATCCTTTCAACTGTGATCTTTTTGAATTTGATTAAATTAATCTTGTGCTAATCTTTGAAAGTTGTTATTACTTTATTAATTGTGTTTATTCCCAAACATCTTTGCTAAAATGCCGCTTAAAAGGTTTTCTTGGATTCGAAGCTAAGCTGGACATAAGCCGTAAGTAAGAAGGCGAGAGTCAGCCGACGGTTACTTCTACAGCCTTACCCCAGAAGGATGTAACTTGACCAGTACTATTCTTTGACCTTAGTTTACCTCTAATATTGTTAGGAGGGATTTCCGAAAATGACCTTGGATGACCTCGACCTTGAAATATGTCAATTGAGTAGCTGAGAAACTTTCATAAAAATAATATTATTTCTAGGTCATCTACGAACTGAGTAATAGTCAAAAAACATCGGACAAAATAGCTGAAATGCCCTGTACAATAGAGCAGCACTCTATAACATCTCATTTTGGATTTTAGCAAAGGTCACTTATTCGTTTTTTTCGAATTGTAGGTCACAATTGAAAATCTTTTTCAATGGCCAATAATGATTGTAAATAAAAGGTTCAAGACAGGTGACATCAGACATGTAGTAGTTATCAGAGTGTAAAAAAGTGAAGCAAAGATTTTTATTTTTTAATTGTTTAAAACAATATAATAATTTATTTTGTACAAATCTATTTAAATTAAGAAATACAAGATGGCTTGCATTGAGCATTATCTTTGTAGTTTGACTCGATACCGAAGTGCAATGTAAGCTAAGACACGAAATATAAATATGACAAAAATTAACATCCAGTAGTCAAATTTAAGATCAGATTCTTTGAAACCAACTGAGGCAATTACTTGCTTCCCATTGACTAAGCAACCTTGTCCAGTTGCGATGGTGCTTTTTGACAAACCAGGCGAATCTCTTGCTACTGAATTTGGAACGGGTATCTCAAAATCACAGTCAATGTGAGTCACATCACGCCATTGATTAACTGTCAAGATTTCATTTGAATAGTGAAACCAAGAGAAATACTTGAGCCAATTTATCCATTTCGGGATTGTACTGAAAACAGAACCATACAAAATTATATTTTATAATATGCTTCATACACTATCGATTATCAGATTAAAAATAACTCACCGATTATTCACGAAAATCCCGCCAAGTAGAGACAAGGGAGAGATTGCAGGCGATGCCACCTCAAGACCTACAGTCAATGAAGTTGTAATGGATGATATAAAATAACCAAAGCCAGCAGCTGCATTGACAAGTATAATGGAAACAGCATTACCAATCAAGAATGTCTCAAAATCATTGAACAGTCCAATCCCATAATAACATATTGACCATGTAGCGCTGGGCAAAAGGACGAAATACGGTAAATCTGACACCATTCTTGCAATAAAATAAATGCTAACTCGATACAGTCCGGCTGCATGTTCTCGCAAGAATAATGGCATTTCATTACAAAAAGCCTGAAAAAAATGAGTTTCATTAATTAATCAACTTTAACTTAATACTTTATACATAAATTAAAAATCAGTTTGTGACAAACTACTTACACCAATAATCATATAAATGCCAGAAAAATTTCCACTCATAATCGAAAGGAAAATGGCTCCGTTTATATTCATTATGCCTTCTTGATTATAATCTTGTCCCCAGTAAACCAAAGCCACAAGTAGCGTGCAAAACTGTCAGAAAAGTATAGATAGAATCAATAAACAACACATTTATGAATAATGAACAAGGCCGAAATTATCGATATTAATAGACTAACAAGAGTAATAGCGATTCGTGATGTTGTCAAAATGGGATCTCGAAAATTAACAAGAGCAGCTCGATAAGCTAGTAGATTGAATTGCGAAAATAAGTCTATCTGAGCTGGTTTAGAGCATTGTTTCAATTTATCAGGACCACCAAGAGTTGCTCCTGATACAATTTTTAATTCGCTTTTGAGACCTCGATGATAGTGAGAAGCTTCATAAGAATTACAGATCATCTGCATTAAAAAGAGAGAAGATATCAGTAAATTGAGTTCTAAATGTTACATCGATATTGTACCTACATTTACTTTGGATAAACACTGTTCTTTGTTTCCTGGTCCAATAGATAATTGTTGCACATAAAAATCTGATGGATTATAATTTGACGGGCACTTGCATCCAAGTTGAGAAAAAAAATCAAGTGCTTCATCTGCAGTTCCTAGAAAAGCGACTCTACCTTCAGCCAGCAACATGATTTTGTCAAACATCTTGAATATTTCAGATGATGGTTGATGAATGGTACATACAATGGTTCGTTGCTCGTTGGCCAAAGATTTAAGAACAGATACAACAGTTTGAGCCATAAATGAATCAAGTCCAGAGGTTGGCTCATCACAAAAGAGTATTGCAGGATCGTTTAAAATCTATTGTAAATTTAAGATTAATAAACCAATATCACTAAAAATGAGTCACATCATAATAAATCGAGAATCAATGAATCACCTCAGTAGCAATAGATAATCTTTTAAGTTCACCACCAGATAATCGTTGTCCGCTTGATACACATTTTATCCGATTTTCAGCAACTTTCATCAGTCCTAACTGAAAATAATAAGTTTAAAAAACAAATAAATATCTAGTTAAATTGTAATAACTTGATGATATGACTTACCTTTTCGAGTATTTGATCAATCATTTTGTTAATTTGACTAGCATTTATAGAAACTCGAGTTCTCAGTTTAAGTTGGAATCGCAAGTGTTCTCGTACAGTAAGAACACCAAAGAATAAATCATCTTGTTGGACATACGAGGAACATGAAGATAGCCTTTCAATAGCTATTGGCTCATTGTTCAAAGAGACTTGTCCTTCAATGGACAATTTATTCAAATTTTGACCAGTTAATACATTCAGTAAAGTGGTTTTTCCTGCTCCAGAAGCTCCAAGAACGGCCAACAGATTACCAGGTTTTGCCTGGCCAGAAACTATTTCAGAGGAAGAGAGAGAGAATCAAACATTAAATTCTGTTATTAAAACAATATCTCCAGGATTGTTCGGTTTAAGTGTATATTTTCAATAACAATAACAAGAACAGACGATCAAAGTCTAATTTGCAAGAGCCGTAAAACAATCAAAATTAAACTGCTAGTTAAAGCATTAATATAAAAACATACCTTTTTTAATTATGTGAACTGGTTCCTTTTGCTTACGGAAACAATCAGTTAAACCAGACGATCCTTTGGAGTAAACGTTAAGGTTATTCCAACTTAATGTAGTCGGTTCAAAATTAGTAGCACTGGACCTAGAATCTTCTGATGAGCATGAAACACTGTTAATCAATTCTGCTAATACACAAATATATAAATATGAAATTAACCAATAATTAATAATTATCTATTAATATCGAGCTTGTAAGCTAGTAAACAATAAAATCTTTACCTATTGAGTCAATCTCATCTGTTGAAAAGTTGGTATTCGTGAGGAAACTTTGAAATGCATCTCCCGGGTTTACTTTAGTCTGCTCATCAGCTGTTAACATTATGATTGGCTGGTTAAACTGAAAGTACGATGGATTACAGATTAACTTACAGACTTGAGAAATTCACCCAAATTATTTTACAGCGGCAAAGCAAGATCTGAGGAAAGCAGGTATTAGCATCAGAACTGCCTCAGTGAAGCTTGATTCAAGTTGCAATGAAATTATTCATTTTAATTCAATCAACACGACAATGAGTTTGACGTGATATTGAAATATAAATTATTCACATTAAGATTATTATAATCACTTTGATAACATTCATCTACCTCCATTGCGAGCAAACTAATTTTCTGAGAACGCGTTGCAATATATCCTGTAATAATAAGATAAAAATATCACATATATCTCATGAATCGATTGAGATCAATTTAATAAACATGATAATGGAAGCAACTTTTTGACACAATAAAAGGGGAATCCCATCACTGTTACAATTTGAACAAATAGATGCATCCATTGTACTTGAAAATACAAGTAAAACATTAGCTACAGGCATTGAATTTTACATCTACGTACCATGAAGTTCTGCCATAATGAACAAAGTAAATCAAATAATCAAATGACAAAAAAGTTAATCAAAATAACCAAAGTAATCAAAGAAATATATCCAAAGCTATTATTGAATCCTAAAGCTAAAGCTAACCTCTCTTCGCTTGGAAACGCGAAAAAGAAGCTTAGCTACATTGACGAGCGGATTTCAAATATTTGACCAACGCACATTACGGTTTTGCCATTGTTTTTCTTCGTGCATTGGTCGCAAAGTACTTATGGCATAAAATTTTTCTATTGCAAGCAAAACATTGATTTCTGCGTTCAAAAATACAATTTAGCCATCCAAATTTGAAGAAATTATTGAGCGGGATGAGATTATAATATTTAAAATCATAAGCCCAAAAGTTATAACATTAGTATTAAAACTCCTATTATTAGTAGTAGTAGTATTTTCTTGTTATTTCCACATTGGTGCAGCTTCTGAGTGATCATTGTGATAGCACGTAAAAACCGAGAGATTTTATAAAATGTAAATTTTCAATATCGCAGGATTGATCTGAATGATTTTTATGATCAGACGTACTCTTTTTTAATTTCAAGCCAAACTGTTTAAGTTTGAATTTTGAGAATAGCATGTTGTAAAATTAGTCTGTAATTATTTGAAATATAATAATTTATTTGTACAAATTTACTTAAATTATGAAATACAAGATGGCTTGCATTGAGCATTATCTTTGTAGTTTGACTCGATACCGAAGTGCAATGTAAGCTAAGACACGAAATATAACTATGACGAAAATTAACATCCAGTAGTCAAATTTAAGATCAGACTCTTTGAAACCAACTGCAATTACTTGCTTCCCATCGACTAAGCAACCTTGTCCAGTTGGGATGGTGCTTTTTGACACACCAGGCGAATAATTAAGATTAATATAAACACTTTGATAACATTCATTTATCTCAACCAGATTTACTAAGAAACTGTTGCAATATATCCTGTAATAATAAGATAAAAGTATAAGATAAATATCTCATGAATCGATTGAGATCAATTTAAATATGATAATGAAGCAATTTTTTACATTTTTAGATGGAAGTCTATCAAATCTAGATTCCGAGAATCGAGACTTTTGAATTGGAATTCTAATGAAAGTGCGTCATCTATTATCAGTTTGTAGCCATTTAACCTGATGACTAGAGTGTATCTTTATCTTAAGATTCGAAGAGATCTCAAGTGAAGCAGCTCAAGCTATTGTAGTTGTGATCTTGAAAAAAGCCTGTTCATCAATCTTTTATAATCAAGAGAAATTAAAAACGATACAAAATACTGTTCCCCAATGCTTACGAATGTATTAATATTCACTCATTGCAATTTTAGAGCCTAAAATTTCTACTAATTGATATCAAATATTTTAAATAAGTGTGTGTTTATATCATATAAGTATATCAAACATATGTTTTTATTTAATAATCTCCACTCATTAAATGGACTTCCATCTACATGCATAGTCTTGAAATTTTCAGCCTACGTAAATGAATATGTAAAGTCAAGGCGTTTCTTTCATTAGCCTATGAAGTCAAATCTAGTGCATATTGTTCAGAGCCTTGAATACTATGGAGAAAGTCCATATTCTGCTATGTAACTGAATATTCAAAGCAAAGTATCAGTATGTGGTTGCATTGGCAAATTAGCAGTCTCCTTGTGACCTCCCCCAAGGGATCTGTTCAATAACTCTCCACTAATACGGATTTCGACCTGATTTTCAGTAAAACATATTTTATTCATAAGCTTTCGATTGATATATGGCATGACTACTTCGGAACACGCTTTGAAATTGGCATATTTTGGCTACTCTTCTTTTGAAAAAGATGTACTTTAAAAAGCGTCATTCGTTCCTACTACGAATTTTCTTAATGTTTTTGGAGCTTCAGAAGAAAGAGCGATTTGGATTGTTGTTAAGCAAAGTGAGTAAGGGCCGATCCGATAGACTAAAAAATGTTAAAAATGTTGATTAAATCTTTGTTGCTTCAGTGTTTGATTGATTTTGTTACGTCAGCAAAATTAACACTGTCGGATCAAAACATTAACAATCATTTCATTCATGCACAATTACATTCTACATTCTTTTTTAGATTCTATCTTATCTTTATCGTATTGTTTCTAGTTATTTTTGTAAAATTATTAAAAAACAAAAGATGGCGCTTTTTAATCAAGATTTAAAATGACATAAATCAAAATTGATATATATATATAAATGTCAATTGCCGCGGTTAAACCAGCCATTAAACCGCCGATGGTGTACAACCATTTTGATGTCAGATTAATTTTTTATATTAGGTTGATCAGTTAAGCTTCTGATGTTACTTAAACGAGGTGGTCCAGTTAAAGTAAACTCATTGAAATTGAAAATTCCTCAATTGGATTCATAGAAAATTGTAATTGTAAGTGTTCATCATTTTTTTATATGGTCCCTTTTAAAGAGGAGTTGTTACAAAATTAGATTTTGTTTGCATTTTTCATTTTGAATTATTCGTCAATTTGTTCGTGAAATTTTAATCCAAGAATAGCTAATAGCTCCAAGAATCAATTTGAATTGAGAATATGAGTGAAACTAAATCCATCAAGATTGAAAATCATGAAGACAAATAGCGAGAATAGCTATTTCCACATTGCAAAGTTTCTGAGTGATCACTGAATAGCGCAGAAACCGACGACTTTCTTCAAAATCGAAATTATCAAGATTACAATTTTAATTGAAGACAAAAGATTTAGTACAAAATGGCTTGCATTGAGCATTATCTTTGTAGTTTGACTCGATACCGAAGTGCAATGTAAGCTAAGACACGCAATATTACTATGAGAAAATTAACATCCAGTAGTCAAATTTAAGATCAGACTCTTTGAAACCAACTGAGGCAATTACTTGCTTCCCATTGACAAAAAAAACCTTGTCCAGTTGGGATGGTGCCGTTCGACACAGCGGATAAAGCTCCTGCTATTGAACTTGCAACGGGCCTCTCATAGTCACAGTCAATGTGAGTCACATCACGCCATTTATTAACTGTCAAGATTTCATTTGAATAGTGAAACCAAGAGAAATACTTGAGCCAATTTATCCATTTCGGGATTGTACTGAAAATAGAACCATACAAAATTATATTTTATAATATGCTTCATACACTATCGATTATCAGATTAAAAATAACTCACCGATTATTCACGAAAATCCCGCCAAGTAGAGACAAGGGAGAGATTGCAGGCGATGCCACCTCAAGACCTACAGTCAATGAAGTTGTAATGGATGATATAAAATAACCAAAGCCAGCAGCTGCATTGACAAGTATAATGGAAACAGCATTACCAATCAAGAATGTCTCAAAATCATTGAACAGTCCAATCCCATAATAACATACTGACCATGTAGCGCTAGGCAAAAGGACAAAATACGGTAAATCCGTTTTTGCTATAAAAAAATGCTAACTCGATACAGTCCGGTTGCATGTTCTCGCAAAAATAAAGGCATTCCATTCCAAAAAGCCTGAGAAAATAAATTTAACTGAATTGCTCATCTGGCAAAAATACTTGATACATAAATTTGAAGTGAGTTCACGACACGTTACTTCCATCAATAATTGAAAATGCCAGAAAAATTTCAGCAACTTTCATAAGTCCTAACTGAAAATAATAAGTTTACAAAACAAATAAATATCTAGTTAAATTGTAATAACTTGATGATATGACTTACCTTTTCGAGTATTTGATCAATCATTTTGTTAATTTGACTAGCATTTATAGAAACTCGAGTTCTCAGTTTAAGTTGGAATCGCAAGTGTTCTCGTACAGTAAGAACACCAAAGAATAAATCATCCTGTTGAACATACGAGGAACATGAAGATAGCCTTTCAATAGCTATTGGCTCATTGTTCAAAGAGATTTGTCCTTCAATGGCCAATTTATTCAAATTTTGACCAGTTAATACATTCAGTAAAGTAGTTTTTCCTGCTCCAGAAGCTCCAAGAACGGCCAACAGATTACCTGGTTTTGCCTGGCCAGAAACTATTTCAGACGAAGAGAGAGAGAATCAAACATTAAATTCTGTTATTAAAACAATATCTCCAGGATTGTTCGGTTTAAGTGGATATTTTCAATAACAATAACAAGAACAGACGAGCAAAGTCTAATTTGTGTGAGCTTTACAAAAGTTGAATTCATATTTAAGCACAAAATCAAGCATAATTTAAAAATACCTTTTTATTTATGTGAACTGGTTTCTCCGATTCACGGAAATAGTCAGTTAAACCAGACGATCCTTTGGAGTAGACATTAAAGTTATTCCAACTCATTGTAGTGGATTTAAAATTAGAAGCAATCGAGCTTAAATCTTCTGATGAACATGAAACACAGTTAATCAATTCTGCTAAAATATAAATATATTGATATTACAGTATTTTAAGAGAAGATTCAACATTTTCGATCACTTATCATAATCGAATTTTTTAAATAGCAATTTAGTAAAGACTTACCTATCGAGTCAATCTCGGCTGATGAAGATTTGTTGATATTAGTGAAGAAACGCAGAAATCCATTTAGACCGGCAAAGGCAAGATCCGAGGAAAGTAGAGGTAGGCACCAGAACTGACTCATTGAAGATGCAAGTTGCAACGTTGATCATTTCAAGCCTTTCGTAATTCGACACTGGGTTAGTCATGACTCATGATATTGTAATATAAATTATCCATGATGACACTAAGATTATCATAATCACTTTGATAGGATCCATCTTTCCCTATCGCAAGCAATCCAATTTTTCTGGGAACGCGTTGAAGTACTATCCTGAAATAAGCAAAAACATCAGAAGTGAAAACAATGTCACAATATTTTTCATGAATCATTCAGATTCAATTTAATAACGAAAGCAACCTTTTGACACAATTAAAAGAGAATCCCATAAAATCTCAATTTATGTAATTAGAATGATTTTCGGGTTGAAATTCCAATGAAAACCGATTACTCCAATGAAAAAAGCCACATCTATCCCTAAAAATTGATCTAAAAATCAATATGACAATATAATGAGCTAAAGATTAACATGAAATTTACTGGAAAATTTCAATTTTTGCCTTTTTTGGTTAAATAATCATCAAATCTATTTAAATTACTCATCGATTGTTCAAGCAAAAATGGCTCTTAAAATGAAGTTAATTTTACCCAACCATCCTCACCTGGTATCATCATGTTAATTGCTGATCAATTTATTCACAATAAACATTTAAGCAGCGATTATCAATATTTTGTTCATCTTTGCTTCAAGGTTTTCACCCAATATAGCCTTTGGTATTTGATTGAAAATAGAAAGCAAAATGAAAATGATATTCGGGTTAATTTGATTTATTGTTTAAGACAATTGAAACTGAACAGGCCTAAAGGTTATAATGCAAAAAGGTGCTTTAATGAATACGATAAACTTGCCTGCGGATAAATATGATTTCAATGTCTATTTGAATTAATCACGATAAAAGCATTTATTCACTGAATGATGATAAAATATCCATTAAAGCTATTGGATCAAACTGGACAAATTGTTTCAGTTAATTGATATTTCATGTGTTCATCATAACTGCGTCAATAATCAAGTGTCCAAATGACCAAATAATCTAGTGTTGAAAAAAAACACTCACCAGAAAAGGGTTTACTCAATGGTCAAAGTTTACCTGATTTTTAACATGCAACGGAAATTAAATTTAATTTCAAACAATTATTTTCTTTTCTAACCAATGTTTCAAGTTGATTAACCCAATACAATGAACCAGTTTCCGATAAAGTAAACGTAACAACAACTGGCTAACCGCTAAATTGGGTAAAATGTCAATCTAATATTACCTTTTATCATTAAATATCACAAATCCAATTATCATTGTTGTACCTTTTTACCTTTTTTTTCACAACAGGATAAAAGTTTATTTACTTGACAATTAACTACCAACAGGTAAACAGGCAATTATAAAGAGACTTTCATTTTCAAAGTAAAATTAAATTGAATGGAAAACAATTGCACAAGAGAAATGATTGAAACAATTGAACAGTAAACAGAGAAATCAATTGAACAATTTTTAAATCAGATTAAAGCAATAAATAAAACAGAAACTTAAATTGTAACGCAAGCAATTGATTTTAAATGGAAATGATCAGATTAATCATTGATTTGTAGCTTTTATTGTTGAGAAACAATAAAAAAAAGAAGAAGAAGAAGAAAGATGAGAATAAAAATATAAACAGAAAACGGAAATTTGCCTTTTCCATGTTGATCACAGTAAGATGATAATATTGATCAATTGCGCAGTCAATAAGGTCAACTTGAACGGCGTGAAGAAGCGCAACAAACGCACAGTTGATATTGGTTTCTGGTTAACTTGGAGTTTATGATTTATTGCTGGGAGTGAAATAATTCGGAACTGGGAGGAGTTCATCATTAATATATCATTTCATTTAACTAATTCATTTATAGGCAACCGTTTGCTATCTTAGGTTATCATCTTATTGGCAGCATTTCAGGAAAGTTGATCAGTATTTTGTTTCCATCGAAACTGAACCATTTTTCACTTTAAACAATTTTTCCTGTAATCCATTGATTCCAGATTCTTGACCAAGTGAAACTAACATTGTCTCAAAATGATGGTTCAACAGTCAAAAGGATTGATTTTCACGGTAACAATTATTGTTATGATAACTCTTATTAAATTTGTATCAACAAGTGGTAATAATAACAATCAAGCCAACAATCTGGAATCAAACGATTTCCAAGCCGTTCTTCAGCGACCTTACCTTGATCATGATAACAGATTGACTCGTTATCTGATTGATCGATTTGCTCCATTCATTATTGCCCGAACTGCGTAAGTATTTAATTGTCCATTAATTTCATTTCAATGTTTCAATGGAAATTTGATTGAAAATTCAATTTCTGTACCTTGAAACATCTTTAAAATGTAATTAACTTTCAACTCAACCTTTCAATTTTAGTTTACTTTTTTAGCAACATCTTTTGTCTCTCCATTAGTTTGATCAACTTTTAACAGTTTTCTGATTATCATTTACTTTTCATGAAATTTGAACATTCAAGATCTTCTTTCTCTTCACATTTCATGATTACGTTTTAATATTTGCAAGCTTCAACGAGTTTACCTTTTGTTGTTGGTTTTTACAGCAAACTGTTGCTGCCATTTGATTTAAGGTTAATTTGGTCGGGAAAAAATATTGAATTTAACTTAAAATCAGTTGTAAATAGATTTTTTGAGTTTTAAGATGTTCATTGGTTATTCATCGATTTTCTTAATGGATTCAGGGATTGCTTATGAATAAGATGAAATTTATCGGTCAAATGATAAGAGTTGAATTTTATCCAGAATATTAATGAGAAAAAAAGCAAAAAATTTATTAGTCTTCGGTTAATATACTGTATTAACCTTTGGTTAAATGTTTAATTTGTAATTCAAATATTTTCTGAGCTCACAATTTTTTGTTTCTTAAAACACAAGTTCAATGATATCTGAAATCATGGCTAATTAAAGTACAGATTAAGTCAACTTAATGTTGGTAACAATAACTACAAAGGCAGACCAAAGATTAAAGTTATAATAATAACCAGGATTTTGAGGTTAACAAGCTTAGGTTAACCAGTTTTGGGGTAAATAGGTTTGAGTTGATTTCAAAATCCTTTCAATGTTATAAGCATTAATAACCAGGCTCATTAATAAACCTCAGATTGGCAACAATTTGATTGATAATGTTGACTCGATAATATTCATATTTAAATCATGAAACTCTGGAATTGCGTCGAAATTGAAATTAACATTTGAATTGAAATTTTCATTGAAATTTCCAACTATTTGGTTGGCAATTTATAAATGTCATTATTGAGCAACAGTCATTAATTATTTAAAGTAACCTTTTTCTGGTGCTTTGTAAATGAAAAATCAAAAGTCAACCCAAAGTTGAGTTTGAAAAATTTTCCATGTTTACTGGAGTTATTGGTGTCAATTCTGGTTAGACTTGTAATCAATTGATTATCATACGATTATTCAGAATCTATATCTAGATAAAAATTTCGGAAAAGATAAATTTACATAATAAACAGCAAGGAAATATCATGATATATTAGAGTTTCAATTTTTCTGGTAAACAAAATGGGTAAACAAAGAAGGTACAAAAATATAGTTTACTTTTTTGCTTCTCTTCATTAGCTATTGAATTTGAATTTCCTTTCAATTAATACTGTTGATTATCGCAATTGGCGAATCAACAACACCAACATTATAAATATCATTTGCAAAAATTGAAAGGGTTTCAAACATTAAATAGTGTCAAAGTTGTTATTTTAAAAACTGGTTACATTGAATACAATGAGAGTAAAGAAATGAGCTAAAAAGGTTTCACTCTTTCAAAAGCATACATTTAAGTTTTTTATTGACTCTAGTATTTAAATGAAACAATTAAGGATACACTTAAACTGTTAACTTTTTTTTCATTTAAAATACAGAAATGAATAACTTCTTACCTTTATTCTTATTTTTATTTTTATCTTTCATTTGAATAATTTTGCTGGCTTCCAAGAAGTCCAATTGATGAATCGTCATTTGGTTTGGCTGATTTAGTGCGTAAAGAAAATCGATTCAAGAAAATGTTTCTCAATTATGATGACATGATTCCAATATCAAGTGATCATTACAACAAGAAGGATAATTCAGTCTATAAAGACGCATTTGTTGGAGTCAGAGGATAAATACAATTTAAAATTAAGGGTCAAATTAATAATGAAAAAGGATCCAAAAGTGTCACAATGTAAAATTATAATGTCAACATTTCCAGATGTAAGCACTAAACCAAAAGGAGAGGAAAGTCTAAGAGCAACAAAATTTGTTCTTTCACCAATTCTTGTATCATTCAATTATCTTTTAATTAGACAACTATATAATAATATTTAACAAGTTAATTTGTCAATCTTTGATCTCATCAAATAAAATACAATTGATTAAGACTCTTAAACTGTTGAATTAACCATCTTTTAAAATGTTATTTCAAGATTGTATAATGAAATTAAAAAATTAAAGTCAACTTTTGACTACTGTCGCCATCTTGTTGCATTTTTTCCACTTTCCATCGTCTGATATTTACGCTTTTAACAATTGTAACAATAAATGTGAAGCTTAAATTGTTTTCAATAATCTTTTATTATTTTGTGCTCTTGTTTTCACCCAATTAATATCAAATCAATGATATTTATCAACAATCAGGTAAGATAAATAAATGGTAAGTAGTTTTTTTTCCTGGTTTTCTGTTTTATTTTCTGTTTTAGATTGCTATACTTGTCATTTTAATTGTAGCATTGGTTCTGTTGATGATTATCATGTCTAATTGTGTGTCAAAACCAGAATGATTACATAAATCTGATTGTACATCTTCACCACCAATTGAGATTGTAAGAGTCTTGCATTCAAGAGCAGTTAGCTTCAACGTAAAAATGTTGACATTTTTGGTAACACTTTCACCTCTTGAGACACTTGACTTTTAGCTTGACCGTAACAGTGAAGTGTCGATCAGAAGCTAAGTGTACAATCAAATTGGTTACAGGTCTTACCAGACATTATTTAACCTGATTTATGTTCATATTGTTCAACATAAACCATCGAGATTACCATAAATAAAACAGTCAACATGTCTTGGTAATTGGTAACAAGTTTAGAGCAAAAGGTTAAAGTTACAAAATGATAATTCAATGTAAACTAGTAAAGTTATCTACAATTAATTTGGTATAATCGATGAAATGAGCACACATTGAAAATATCTATCATTTATTTGCAATCAAATTATTTGACTTTTATCTTAATAACTCTAGGTTTAGACATTTTTGGTAACTTTATGGTTACTAACAAACAAGCCTTTCAAAAGGTCAATTGTATTTTAAATTTTCTGGTCATTAATAGAACTTTGAGTTTGATTAAGGTTTATTCACTTCATCAATTCTATCATATTTATGGTTAAAAGATAACTCAGTTTGGATCTTGATAGTTATTAAAATAAATTATCGTTGGTTTTTAATCAACTATTTTTCCGTGCTAACCATTCAATCATGATTAACCAGGAATTGGTGATAATAAATGCAACACAATTATGTCAAATTGAATCGTATTAAACTGAATCGAATTAGTTTATTTCAACTTAAACTAAAACTTAGCGTAATCTTCATTTAATTATTGCTAATTTCAAATTGTTAGGATAAGAGTTAATGGAAATTAGGCCTTCAGTTAACCAACGTTTGAATCAATTGTATCACGCTGATGCTTTTGATCACTTTATCTTGAATCTATCGAGCAATCTTCATTTTAAATGCAACTGTATCTCTTGTTTACTAATTATTTATCAAATTAATTGATAAATTGAAAAAAGTGTTAATTCAGCTGATTAACGGTGAAAACGCCCGTCAATCGGAATGGTTGGAGAAACACATTAGTAAATATGTAAATAAATCAATTATTAAAATATTTTTGATCCATTTTTCATTTAAAAACCTAGACACCGTTAACAGTACATTAGATTTCAATTTTAACAGTTTTATTTACAGCTAATGCTGCATTTTATCATTAATTAATTCATCTATTGATGGATCTAGTTCAATTTTAATCATGAAATTGCTTTTAATCATTAATCCTTTCATAATAACCTTCATTACAATTCACATTTTAAGTAAGTTTCAAATTTTTTGTTGACTATGCTTTTAATCATTTGTCTTGTGTGTAATTGAAAAATACAGGTGTTTATGGTAGTGATTTCAACTCATTAGCTTGTAAATTTGATAATGATACATGTGGATGGATAGACAATAATCAAGTTTGGACAATTGGTAGCTCAATTAGTGATCTTCATAACCTCTCTTGGACACCGATACAAGGTTAGTCTGTTAACATGAACTATGAATATTTTCTTGATCTTCTACTTTCCATTATCTCTTCAATGAATCTTGAAAGAGTCTGGTTTTGCTGCAATATGCCAAATAAACTCTTGTGTCATTATTTAGTTAAGACTCTTGTTTTTGGAGGTTCCAGTTCAAACAGTTTAAAACATTCAAAGATAACGTTAACTGATCATAAGATCTAATCTATGATGTATCCATAAAACAGTGTCTCTAACTCAAAGAGTAACCAAAGGTTTTAATTTTTACTAACGTAAGAGTGTTTTATTGTTTTATGCGATTTATGTTTTTCCAGGTGACCATGATAGTGGATCTGGAGGCTATTTGTTTGTTGATATACGCAAATTTTCGCCGAAAAAATTAAATGAAGCTATATTATCAAGTCCACAACAGACTGGTAACGCGACATGTTTAACCTTTTGGTACTATATGTTTGGTTTAGAGTCTGGTAGCCTTAATATTTTTCTTCGTCACACTAATGCCTCTTCATCATCGGAACCGATTTGGGAACAAATCTATAACCATGGTCGACGTTGGATAAAAGCATCGGTTGATTTATTTCCTGATTCCACTAAACCATGGACTGTTTCATTTGTCGCAAAATACCCAAATACTTTTTCAAATTATGAAATAATTGCCCTTGATGATATTCAACTGACTCCAGGATCATGTTCATCCGATATTTGTGATTTTGAAACTTCTAACTGTGCTTGGTCATTCTTATCTTATGGTCAAGCGTCATGGCAAACAGTTTATGCCGGAGAACTTGAGCATTCTGCAATTGCAGGTGATCACACAGATCAAACAACACGTGGTCATTTTGCCTATGTTAAAGGAGTTGAGAGTCAAGACGTGGCAATTATGTCTTCAATCACTTTTAATCATACTGGTTATCGTTGCATGAAGTTTTGGTACACTTCGACTACTGACGATGCTACCCTTTCTGTGTTCAAAACTAATCCATTGGAAAGATTATGGCGTCGAGATCGTGATCATTATGGCGTTTGGCGACAAGGTGTTGTCAGCATTGGAGAGTCAGTCTCGAAATCGTACAGTTTAGAGTTCAGGGTTGAATTTGGCAGAGTGTTGGATGCTGGTGAATATGCCATTGATGACATTTCTATTGAACCTGGAACTTGTGTTGATCCTGTCAGCTGTGATTTCAGTTCGGATACTTGTCTTTGGACTACAATCGCAGAAACAGAAACATTTGATTGGATAAGAATGAATGGCAACCTACTCAAAGATTCACTCGATGGACCAGGCAAGAATGACGAGGAGAGTGGCGATAATTTTTACCTTTATGCATATTTTGATCCACAATTATCTGTTAAATCAGCAGTCATCGACTCAGGAGATTTTGATTCAAGTGAAAGTGGTTATTATTGTTTAACTTTTAATCTATTTGCTGTTAATCATGCTAAATTAGAATTGATTGTTGAGATGTGGGCAAATGGGAACGAACTGAAGCCTGTTATCACTTTAACTAGTGACAGTTTAATGGAAAAGAGCTGGTATCCTATTGAGAAACAATTTTTCGTGAATAATAGTCATTCGGAAAACGATTTCCATTTTCTGCGCCTACGAGCGGCTTATATATCAGAGGAAGAAAAGTTAGGGCCTGATGGACGACCTCTGCCTCATCCATTTGCAAGTTTAGCTATTGATGACATCAGTCTTTTTAAAGGGATGTGTGGAGAAGTCTCATCAACTGTAATACCTAATCCACCACCAACTACACCCTCGATAAATAATTTTGCTTGTGATTTTGAAAAAGATTTGTGTGATTTAATCAATGACAATATTGAATCAGATTCTCCTTGGTATTTGCGCTCTGCTTTAAAAAGTAAAGGTGATGGTCCAAATGTACCCAAAGTTGATCATACATATGATGATCCGAACGGGCATTTCTTGTTTTCGAAAGTTAAAAGTAAAGGAGATGAAATGATTAGTGAACTATCAACTCGAGTGATTAAAGCATTGGGATCAATTGATGGTGGCTGTCTGACCTTTTGGTACTACATAAGAGGAAATAGGGGAAGTTCACTATCTATTCAAATGCTAACATCTGATTCAGAACCAATGACTATCTGGAAACGTTCTGATATTAGCGACGATTATTGGTATCAAGGTTATGTTAACATTCAACCAGCAACTTTTGATTTCCATTTAAAATTTATTGCTAATCATTATGATTCTGATTCTGGAATTGCTTTGGATGATATCAATTATTCGTCTGGTTTATGTTCGTTTAATCCCAATTTGTGTGATTTCGAATCAGGTTCGTGTGGTTTTGATAATGGTAACTTCTACGATGAAGTCTGGAAACTTGTCAATGGTTCATCTATTGGCTCCATCGCTATCGACTACTCTACTCGAACTGAATCTGGATCATTTATGTATGCCCAATTCAATGATAAAATGCAAAAGTTTGATGATAAAGATGGCCTTTTGATTTATGATAAATTCGTTGATAGTAATCTAAATTGTATACAGTTTGCCACAAATGTAAAAGATGGCCAATTATCCCTCATTATTGGTTTAGACATCGATGAATCGTCACAGAAAATTATTTGGTCTTTAAATTACACTCCTATTTGGACTTTGATTAGAATGCCTTTACCATTCTCTGGTGAATTAAAAATGATTGCTTTTAGCTTCAAAGGTAATGGTTATGCTGCCTTGGATGATATTACTTTTCTAAGTGAATGTCAACCTCTGGGTTATTGTAATTTTGAGACTGATTTGTGTGGATGGACAACTGATTCAGATGGATGGGAGTCATTCAGACGTGCCAATGGAAGAGATGAAAATGTTTACAGCCCAGACTATGATATTACCACAAGAAAAGATTCGGGCTCATATGCATTAGCTTTGTTTGATTCTAACAAATCAAAACAATATACTTCTGAAAAATACAGTTTAATTTCTCCATTGATATCAACTACAACTAATCATTGTTTGTCTTTCTGGTATTATGGAAGTGGTAAGGACGTAGCTGCATTTTTTGTAAACATCCGCGAATATGATTCTGATGGTCAGTACAGCGTCCGTGGCCTGGATACAATTCTCCCATCTGATCAAACACCAGTTTGGCATCACAGAAGCTATGCAATCAATTCAAGATACTCAGGCAAACCATTCAAAGTTGAACTGAAAGCTTATGCTAGAGGGACTACCAAAAGACCCACTCTAATCGCTTTTGATGACATTGAACTCTATCCTGGTATATGTTCAGAGAGTAAGGAGATAATTGATGAAGCTGTTTTTCAATGTGATTCAAATACAAACAACATAACTGGCAACTTAATTTGTGACTTTTACCCGGATTGCAAGGACTCTTGGGATGAATCTAAATGTGGGGATAATTGTGATTTTGAGACTGATTCTTGTGGCTGGATGGGAGGCAGTTATACTGATAAACATTTGTTGATTGTTGATACAAGCAAAAAAAAGGTTACACCTGACAGGGATGTAACATTTGGTACTGCAGATAAAGGCTCTTACTGGAAGTTAAACATAAAGGTAAGGTTTAGCTTTATCAATTATTTTTCGATTTTAATAAATGTTTAAATATACCGAAGACTCAGTAAAATCAAATTCAAGCCTTAAAAATCTAGTGCAGAATAAGATCTCAAAATATTTGAACATTAATACAATTTCAATAAGAATCATAAAACAATGCAATTAAATTCAATTTTTCATGCTGTTTCCTTTTTCTGTTTATTAGACATCGAAAAATTTGGTTTACCTGAGTCCAGTCATGAGAAACTCTGGTGAAAACTGTTATATTTATTTATCGCTTTACATGAACATTGCGAGTAAAACCAAATATTCCAACAAGTTATCGCCGCATTTAACTATTAGTATTGTTGACTTACGTTCAACTTTGGTGACTCAAATTCACCGTATCACTGATGATTTAGGGAAAAAATGGCATCCAATCAATCTGTATATTGGCCGAATCAATAGCGATTTTCAATTACGTATAGAGACAAGAACTTCAAAAGGTTCTGATGTGATTGCAATTGATGATATACATTTTGACCCTGCCTGTGCTGTCCCTCGAATCGGAGACTCGACCTCATGTTCCTCGGACGAATTTTTTTGCTCTCGAATGAAAAGATGCATCAGCTCATCTCTAACTTGTGATTATCGAGATGATTGCGGTGATGGAGAAGACGAATCAACTGGGTGTGCTTTAAGATCAGGTCGATGTGATTTTAATCAAGATACATTGTGTGACTGGTCAACCAATTTAACCCAAAATGTTACTGAAAGATGGCGTATAGTTGATTATGATGATCTTTCGTCTGATCTAAAGTCAATCTATCCAACTCGTGATCATACACTCAACAATGGAGCAGGAAAATTTTTAGTTAACACTGGAACAACAGGTAACAAAATGTATTCATTGGACAGTCCACCGCTATTTCGTTCTGATCCCGAGTCGATTTGTTCATTAACATTCTATTATCAGTTTACTGATGTTAAATCAGCAATCAAAAGTCTTGATCCAGCCTCACCTGATCATAATTATCTAGAAGTCTCAATTGTTTTACCACATATACCCAATAGCAGAAATACATTGGAAACAATACAAGGATCATACGTGTTAGATTCACCTCATTTCAAACGAGCAACAATTAACATCGGACCAGAAACTGTAAAAAATAATAGATTATTTAAAATGAGTTTAATGGCTGTGCATTCATCAGATTCAAGTGCATCATGGGCTATAGATGATATCTCATTCAGTTCAGACTGCCGTTTGGCTGATTGTTACCTTCGATGTCAAAACAAATTTTGTGTCAGTTTGGATCATCGCTGTGATTTTATCTCAGATTGTGTTAACGATGACGGTTCCAGTGAAGATGAAGATAGCTGTACAGCTCCTATTTGTCCATTTGGCATGGATGATACCTGTCATTGGGATATCATTCAAGCAAACGATTCGGATTCATTGTCCTGGAAACTTTATCAACCCATAAGTGATCCTGAAGATGAACCATCATTTATAATACCAAAATATGATGCTACTAACAAAGATTCATCTGGTTGGTTATTGTTATTTGATTCAAGAAGAGCAAATGTTTCTGGACAAGCTCAACTTTGGTCTCAGATGATTGGTCGATCAGCTGCTCAATGCTCTCTCAGTTTTAATTATTTCTGTGAACTAAACCAATGCGACTTAGCCATTTACCTAGAAACGGACATCGATAGACCTGGTGCTAGTTTGAAGCGTCTTTGGGAACCTCGTAAACCTTCACAGACCTACGACTTAACAGCTAAATGGCGATCGGGAATGGCTTTCATTGGCGCAACTAAATATAGTCGCATTTTGATTACTGCATCAAGTGATTTTAATAATGAGAAATTTTCTATTGGATTAGATGATTTAAATTTCATCGACTGCACACCTCCTCAATCATCAGAATTTGGCTGTGATACAGAATCTTCATTCCAGTGTGCAAATGACAATTGTATTGATAAATCGTCTGAATGTGATTTTGTTGATGATTGTCTTGATAAATCTGATGAAAGTGAATCATGCCAATCTTTACCTGGTCGGTGTGATTTTGAGTCATCTTGCACATTCTGGATGTCAGATTCTTTCAAATTAGACAGATTTTCACCTCTTTCATGGGCACAAACTCCTGATTTACCTGCATTCGATCACACTCTTGGTGTTTCATTCGGTACTTATTTAAGTCTTTCTGGAGCGGAAAAGCATGTAGATGTATTGGCGCAACATTATTCACAAATCATTAGAGGCTCTAAGTCAAAGAATTGTATGATTAAGATCTGGACAAACATTATTGATTTCCAATCAAAAAGTGAACTTGTAATTTATCAGCGATTCAATTATTCTCCATCTGGCTATCATGTTGTTGGACGTATTTCAGTAAATTTCCTAGGTGACTACTGGAAAAAATACGTGCTGACTTTACCCGATACTCAAGACGATTACCAAATTGTTTTGGAGGGGTCCATTGAGAAAAACAGCGACGCTTCAATCAATATTGATGATATAACACTTACTGAAGGTTGTTATATCGCACCAAATGACACGAAATTGCCTGGTAAAGAAGATAAACCGACAACACTTCAACCGTCAACTGACTCATTATTTAGCTGCTATTACGGCTATAAGCCATGTTCATCGGTAATTAAATGTTATCCTGTTGAAGCTGAATGTGATTTTAAAGATGATTGTGGTGACGGTACAGATGAATCAAACTGTCCTAAGACCTGTACATTTGAAGATGGTTGGTGTAACTGGACTAATTCATCGTCTGAGGATGTGAAAGATGGCGAATGGATAATTCAAAAAGCATCAGAATCCGGCGGTAAAATACCTACAGATCATACAAAAAGTGATGCTACTGGATCTTATGGATTAGTATTATTTGAACCAAACGCTTCAAACATTTCAGTCAGTCTGAATTCACCTAGTTTTTCTTCGTCTGGACCAAGATGTTCATTTTCATTTTATTACTACATGCCTCTAGATTGGGATGATGTTGGTAAAACAGATCATCGTTTAGAAGTATTTCTTAACCAGCCCGGCAACGGCAGTAGATTAATTAGCTCTGTTTCCGCTCATCACGAAAAACAATGGTTCTACAGTTATGTTGAACTAGGACAGATTGACTCAAACTTTAGTGTAACAATTAAAGCTATCAAACAGAATGAAAAATCCGCAATTGAAACAATTGATGATATTTCCTTTGAAAATTGTGCTCCATTGAAGAAAAGTATTATGGAAGACTGTCCGGTAAACGAGTGGGAATGCCAATCGAAATGTATTCCTATTGACAGATTATGTGATGGTGTAATTGACTGTGCTAATGGAGACGATGAAAATATGTGTACAACACCAATCGGAAACTGTGACTTTGAAGAAAATTCATGGAGAGATACTTGTGGTTGGATCGAAACTGATTCTACTGCATCCTGTAGCCTTGTAAGCGCTGACTCAGAATATCCTAATTCTATAAAATTAGAATCGAATTCGATTTGGCCTTGTTCATCTACTCTGATTAGTCCTAATTTCCCTTCAATGGTGGAAGATTATTGCCATTTAACTTTCCAATTCAAATCTGAATCAATTTCGAATGTTGGCGATTCATCTATAAAAGTAAGTTAATTACAATTGGTACTTGAATTGTGTAGATATTTGAGAACTTAAATATAATTTAATTATTTCTTTCTCCTCAGCTCGGTATCAAAAGAAGCGACTCCTTTCAAGAGTTAAGAAGATTTAAAGGAAACCAAAAGTCGCAAGATTGGAACACTTATCATATTGCAATTAATAGCACACAACCCTATCAAGTTTATTTAACTGGATCAATCGATGATGATGCAGTCATTCGTTTTAAATCTTTCAGATTTTCACCTAACTGTCAAACAGGAAAACCGTTAACACTTGATCTTTACACCAATAAAACTGAACCTTGGATGACTTCAACCTCGCCATCGCCTTCAATCATCACAAAGCCTTCAAGTCCTGCACCTAAACCTACTCCAAAACCTACCAAAAAGCCAACTCCAAAGCCGTCTCCTAAACCAACCCCTAAACCCGTTCCTAAGCCAACGCCAAAACCAATAATTAACTGCAACTGTGAGAAAAATCCGATACCTGCAGAGTGTCGAGAAATTTGTGGTAAGTACAATATTTAGTACATAATTTTTCCTTATTATTCGCATTATCTCGAATTATTAATGATTCGCTTCATTTTTGCAGATAACCAACGACAAACCAAAACAGTTGAAAAACATTCCAATAGTGCATCAATATTATGTAAGTACACTTATTGTTGGTATCTTACGAATGCGATTTCACTTGTCCCTTTTATTTTGAAAATAATTAAATTATAATTTTTAACTTCAATTTTAGATATATCGTTTGGAATAATATCTTCAATTGCGATTGTTGTCGTTTTTGTTTACTTGATTTCCCCTGCAATCGCGCGACGAAGAAATGGCCAATATCGTCAAGCAATTCTTGATGACAGATTCAATGAAGACGTTACATTTGATATCACCGGCACTAACTATCGAAATTCATCAAGTGATCGTAATTTGTTTGGACTAGCAGAGAGCAAAGCAAGATACAGAAATCGAGAAGACTCACTATAAATGTCAACCATCTTTAC
Organism: Tetranychus truncatus; assembly: GCA_028476895.1. Classification (NCBI taxonomy): domain Eukaryota; kingdom Metazoa; phylum Arthropoda; class Arachnida; order Trombidiformes; family Tetranychidae; genus Tetranychus; species Tetranychus truncatus. The sequence continues at coordinate 15,283,587 of CM052062.1, forward strand.
AAAGTGATTAACTAAACGACTAAAATTGTCAATTTTTTAACAATTTTTACTAATTTTGTACAAATTCATGAAGAAAAATTCAAAGCAGAACAGAACTGCGTATTTTAAATGGTTTAAATGAATTAAAATTTTTTTAGACATATTCACAGTTAACGTTGATTTCGAATGTTAGTCGCCTACAAAAAAGGCTCTTCGATCATATTTAAAATTTCAATTTCCGGCCTCAATATTTTTTGGTAAACTTGATTAAATACGCATGTTATGTATACATTTATGATTACAATATTTACTCTTTTTTAATTTTTTATCGGGAAAAATGCATTTAACATGAAAATTCAAACTGAAAACAAAATTCGATTGAAGTTGAAAATCGAGATGGCGCCATCTGAGAGTGAACTTAAGAAGGTAAGAACTAAATCTCAAGCTGAAAGTTTTGCTTTGGTGTTAGCTGAGCTCTCATTGTGTTTAATATCTGATAATATCGTATTAAATAATGATTATGATTAATAACAAAGTAAATTTTCAAAAAATTATAGATGCGATTGTAAAATCGTTTAATTGGGATCTTCAGAGTGTCTATAAATAAAAATCATTGACTGAAAATTGAGACATAAATTCTTAAATCGTTTCGAGGTTTATAATTTAAAGTAGCTGATTCCTAATCCAGTTCAATTTCCCTTCGCATTTAAATCAAACATTAATGACTTTTTGTTCATCACAACTCAATTGTTAATTTAACTAAAGCATTTCAAGTTGAATTACGCTAATAATTTTCGTTTGATTCATTACTAAACACTTCACTAGATGGTACCAGTTTACTCATAATCTACCTCTGTCGACCACATGTTTTTAAATTGTTTAAGAAGGAAATAAAATCATCTATTTCTAATTCTTTAATCTTTATAATTATAATAGTATTTAATAAAGCAGTGCTTCGAGTTGAAACATAATGGCAGCGCCTCCAGGAATGCCGGCTGATTTCAGCTCACCATCAACACAGATGCGATTATTTAAAGAATATATGATTGACTTTAATCGTTTAGCCGAACAGTGTTTTAATGATTGCATTTTTGATTTCACTCAGCGTAAAATGACACCCAAAGAAGAAAAATGTGAAGACAATTGTGTTCAAAAATATTTCAAAGTAAACCAACGTTTGAGCAAAAGATTTTACGAGATCCATGCGGTTGAAAATCCATTGGACAAAGCTTCTGCTTAAGCCCTTAAGTCTCTAGCTCATATGTTTCACCACGTGTTCGCTACTAAACCGATCAGTCTTTATTAGTAGTTTATTACAGACATTATATTCAAGTGAAACTCTAATTTTTTGTTTACTGGACAATTATCTATACACTAGATTTTATATTTTTTGGTTTTGTTTATTTAGTTTTATTAATTAGTACTGCAAGTAGTTGCACTAATTTTCAACATGGGTTTAACTACAGACTACACAAGATTCTCTGCCAGTGGTGATCCTTTTGGATTGATTGGATCATCCAATAGCTGTATTAGATATGTGAAAATCAATGGAATAGCCGATAAATATATAGCCACGAGTGGACTTCAACACATCAACATTTGGGATATCAAAACACAACAATTGATTTACACCATTGGGTCTGGTACTGCTATGATCACTTATTTTGCTGTAGACTTCACCAATGAACCTTTAATTGCCATTGGACGAGAAGATGGGTCCATTCAGATTGTAAATTATGCTACGCAAGATCTTAAAATAACATTCAATGGACATAAAGGAGCTATAACTTGCCTATCTTTCGATTCTAAAGAGATGAGACTTGTATCTGGAGGAGTTGATACGACTATTATTGTTTGGGACATAGTCAATGAATGTGGATTATTCAAACTAAAAGGCCATAAAAACCTCATCACCCAAGTCAAATTTATGAAAAATCATAATTGTATGATTTCGAGCTCTAAAGATGGCACAATCAAGTTCTGGGATCTTGAAACTCAACACTGTTTCAAAACATTTATTGCTCATAGAAACCAAGTTTTAGACTTCATTCTTATCAAGAATGATACCAGGTATATCTTTATCACTTTTCTATTTATCTTCCTTGTTATAATACCTTTCTTTTTTTACAGATTGATTACAGGTAGTGATGAACTCAAAGTTTGGAAGATCCAACTAAAATCAGAAGCGGAACTATCTAAAGAAAACTCAGACGAAATGGAAGAAGAGGAAGAAGTAGAAGACAGTGAAAATGTCGAAGATGAGTCTAGTTTGTTCAAAGTAACATCTTATGGATCAATTTTGAGAGAGTGTGATTCTCGTTTCCGAGGTTTTGGAATAGATTCTAAAGAAAGATTTTTCCTCAGTTATGGTGTCTCTGCAAAAGTTGAGTGTTTCAAAATCAGAACGGATAAAGAAGTTGCGTTAAAGGTACAGAAAAAAGCTCGAAAAGAGCGAAATAAAAAGAGTAAGAAAAGATTAGCGAATGAAAATGAACCAGAAATTGAAGAGACTTTCGATGAAGTCCCAATCACCATCAAAGATGAAATCGAACGATTAGAATCTTTTAAAGCCAGTGCAAAAGTTAAATTCTGTGATATCTTTGTTCAAAATCAAATATCTAAAGTAACCTTGTTGCTGATGAACAATACTACAGAAACCTTCTCCTTCAACTTGGTCAATTCTGAAGTTGAAAAACTTGGTAGCCTGGAAAACGAGGGTCATCGAACTGATGTTCGAACTGTTTCATTTAGTGCGGATAATCTTTTGATTCTTTCAGCAAGTAGTGACTCTTTGAAAATATGGAATAGGTCTACCCGAAGATGTATAACAACTATCAAAGAAGATTTTGAATATGCTTTATGTTCATTGTTTGTTCATGGAGATAAGTACGCTATTACTGGAACCAAAACTGGTAAACTTCAAATATTTGATATCGGATTGGCAGAAATAATTGAGACCATTGAAGCGTCAGAAGAGGGTAAACCAATATGGTCAATATGTGCCCATCCAGATGGAAAAAGTATTATCTCCGGATCAGAGGATAAGATTGTTAAATTTTGGGACCTTGAGCTTGTCAAATCAGCAAAAACCAACAAAATGGTTATTACCTTGGTTCATTCAAGAACCTTGGCCACTGATGAGGGTGTTCTTGGTGTTCAAATCAGCCCCAATTCAAAATTTATAGCCGTTTCCATGCTGGATTGTACCGTTAAAATTTTCTACCTCGACACACTCAAATTTTTCCTCTCGCTTTATGGTCATAAACTACCCGTTCTATCAATGGATATATCAGATGATTCATCTATTATTGTTACTGGTTCAGGCGATAAAAATTTGAAAATTTGGGGTCTCGATTTTGGTGACTGTCGACGTTCGATATTTGCTCATGACGAAGCAATAACAGGGGTCAAATTTGTTCCAAATAGCAAACTGTTATTTACTTGTAGCCGAGATAAAACAATCAAATATTGGAATGCTAGTGACTTTGAACGAATAATGACTCTTAAAGGACATCAATCGGAGGTCTGGTGTCTCGCTTGTAGTCCTAATGGTAAATACCTTGTTTCAGCTTCTCATGATAAAACTTTACGTCTTTGGATGGAAACTGATGAACTCCTCATTTTGGAAGAAGAACGAGAAAATGAGAGAGAAGAAGAATTGAACAATTTAACTGATGATGACACCAATCGCGTTATTCCAGGTGATGTTAATCAAGAGTCCTCGCTTCCTGTAAAATCTACCAAAGAAACCATTATTGCCACTGAACGGCTTATTGAAGCGATTGACATCTTCAAGGAACAAATTAAAGCGAATGCATTATATAACGCTCAATGTCAAGCAGCGACAAGTGAAGGGAAAAAGCCACCAAAATCATTAGCTCCTAATCCAGTTCTGTCAGCCTTTAAAACTGATGATCCATACCGTTATATATACATTATTTTGACTCGGATTAAACCAAGTGAAATACAAGAGACAATTTTAAGTTTACCTTTCAATTATGTCTCCGACTTGCTCATCATTTTAACCAGCCATTTAGAGAAAGGTTGGGATCGTGAAATGATCTTGAAGTACATTTGTTTCATTATCAGGTAAATATTCACCTACAAATTTTTCTAAAAATATTCTCAATCCTCAAATTGACTGAGTTAATTTCACATTTTAAACTCTTTTCTCCTCTTAGAACCCATTTCGGCCAAATCAGCTCAACTCCAAGACTAATTCCTACCATTGATAAATTGCGATCTCTAATGAAACCAAAACTAATGGAAACAAAGGTAACAACAATAATAAGAAATAACAAACACCATTTTCCAAAAGCCAATATTTCATTATTTTTTCTAACCTTTTATCTTTTTTACTTTCGCTTTTCTATATCTTTTCAGGATTTATTTGGTTTCAATCAATCGGCTTTCCAATTCTTACAAAGTGAAATTGAATCAAGAGAAGAAGTTAGATTATTCTATGAGACATTTAATAAGAAGCGCGAGAAATCTCGGAATAAGCGTAAAAAGGCGAGAAAAGTTGTTGAGAATGCTCCAATATTAAGTTTAAAATGAATAAAGATTGTTTTCACAGTTGATTGGTTAACTCTTACCTTCATTCATTTTCTCATGATTTCTTATTTCTCTTCCTATCTTTTTGTCGGATGAATACACCTTACACCAAACATAAGCCTAAAAATATGAATCTTGAATGATCGAGCAAGAGTTTACTCTTGAAAAGTTGAATCAAGAAGGGTAGCAACAAGAAAATGATGATAATGATCATCCACAGAAAAAGTGAATCAACTTAAAAATCATCTTTTTGTGTTTCTCTTTTTCCTTTAAATCAACCAATTATTTAATAATAACATTGATAATAATACTAATCATAAAATACTTCTTATACTATTCATTCTCGCTGAGTGATCCTCCATTTCCTGTTAATTTGATCCTGTGAATCCATAACTTTTAATGATGTAAACCATGGAAAAATGAAAAGATGAAAAGGCTCGTTTAACTAATAACCATGGACCTGTTAACATTATAAATCATGTTGAGCCAATATTTTTGGATATTTAACTCGTAATGAATCACAACTGTCATGTTCCCGATAATCACGGTCTATCAACAAATTCAAAGCAAATGAGACAATCCAAACTGAAAGTGTCCAATGAGCTCAATGACTCAACACGATTCCATTGTAAACTGACAATTAACCTGATGATACTGATTGACTTGGTTAAAGGAAAAATGTTTTTCCTTTTTTACCTTTCAAATGTTGACTTTATTTCATTTTCGGATGCATTTTTTTACCATTTTTACCTTTCCCTCAACCTGATATTGTTGAATCTTTAAGCCGCCCATTTCCTTGAATTGTTAGCTATTTTACGGATCAATAAGCTCAAGAATTTTTACAATCTCTTTTTTTTCAAGCAAAGATTCAAAGATGATGATTAAGAAAAAGCTAGAAAAGATGAAGTACAAGAAGCAAGCAAAAAAAGCTAAAGGAGGAGGAAGACGAAGAAATATGAAGAAGAAGTTATAAAAAAAATCTTTACACTGGAATTTCAAGTCTATAATAATATCATTTTGCTTTTCATAATACGGTCCATTGCGGCGAGAAAATTAACCTTTAAAAGTTAATTCTCATCGGACATAATCAGTAAATTTACCATTAACTTGATATTGTCAAAATATTTTGTATCTTCTTCATATTTTACCTGCTCTTATTGTCACCAATCGAAGATTTGAACAACAACACAAACAAAAAAAAGTGGAATCGTGTACAGTTGATGGTGGACTTTCATATTAAATTGTAATCAACTTTTCATTTGATTAGAGTTGATGGAGAGTTGATTAGTTACAAGTTGATTTTACACGTTAAATAATTGTGACGATGATATAAAAAAAAGAGGTTTGATAATACAGACTGGAATTATTGTTTTCATCATTGCAATCATGGATCATAAACGTTTAAGTTAACGGTTTGATATTTTGATCACTGACTAATCAGTCAGTAAATTAATAACAATAATATCTTCAATTTTCAAGAAAAAAAAATTGTTCATCTCAATCTCAATCTTATCTTGAAACTCTTGAGGTAAAAAAAATGTAGAGAAAAGGTTTACCGATAATTTTGTCCAACAAAAATTCACATTTCTTGATCATGATTCCAAGAAGAGTCAAGTTTAATCAACAATTGGACCTAATTGAGTCGACAAAAGATGAACACAATCAACAGAATCAAAGTGACTTAAAAAACGAGCAAAATTTTACTCTAAAAATTGTGCTTTTCATTGCTGTTGTCAAAAGAGTTACATCTTTATGAGTAAAGCGTTGAGTTGGACAGAAAAAAACCCAAAGAAAAGCACAATCTAATCTTATCCCATTGTTAATTAATACAACTGATTAATTCATATTTAGTCTTGTAACTGTCATGGTTGGATCAACGTTGCTCATTATTGTTTACAATTGTACTTTCCTCTTTGTACGCTTTCACAGTCATCAGTCTAATTGTAAAATACACATAATTTTGAATGATAACAAAATTATTAAAACTGGTCGACTATTAGATAAGCAATTGTAACCAGTCTTGTCAACTTGTTACTCTGGATGCCTTAAGGCTAATAATTCATTTCTATTTCAGTTTCATTTCCATTTTGTCATGAACTTGTCAACTTGAGGTTGCTGTTGATTAACAAACACAAACAAGAAACTGACAAGAAAAGATTCACAACGAATTAAGATTAACTAATGAATAAAAAAAAAGGTAAAGGAAAACAGAAAAGGCAAGAAAAGTTGATTAACATAATAAAGTGATATAAAACTTGACATGACAATCAACATGCAACAAGCAAAACTAAAACCATTATTATCATTACTATTAGCATTATTGTTAACACATGCATTTTAATCAGTGGAAAATGTATTTAACTGAATAAAAAAAAGGCAGCGAAAAGGCTGAAAATGAATTGAACATTTGCTAGGGAAATTGAAAATTACTTGAAGACAAAAAGAATCGCAAACATTAACATTAAACATTTAAGCAAATTAAACAATTCACATAATCATTAAAAAAAATAAAGCCAACTATTTGAACGTCTTTACCTTCATTATCATGTTCAGCATCATCATCATTGCTTATCGTTCAGCATGACCATAATCATAAATGTTTGTTATTCATATCTAAATAACATGGGAAAAACGGCGACAATTGTCTCAACAGTCTAAAATAATCAACAATTGATACTAACCACTAGCTCGTTAGTCATGGTAATGAATCAACAATTGTCTAATTGTTGCCATCAGTATAATCAGTAAAGATGAACAGCAATAACTCAAATGGTAATAAAACAAAATAACATTTTGTGTGATTCACATTTTAACACATTTTCAATCGTTATATGCAAACAAGTGAAGATTAGATTAAATTAGTGAATGTTTAGAGGAAAGGTAACGAATATTGGCAATTAAATATCAAATTCTGGGCTCGATTGTGCTCTAATGTTGGCACAATTAACAGTGAATTTACAAAAAAAAGCATTGAAATGATTTTTCAAAATCTATCTTCACAAATCTCTCCTTGACTACATTACAAGGCATCGCTTTAAATGTGAGTCTCTTGAGGTAGAGTCTTTACAAAATGAATTTCATTTTACAATCAAATTAAAATCTTATCACGATTTAAATCAGTTTGCCTACACTTGGATTTACCCTAAGATGACAATGAAAAGTATTCATCATTTGGATTAATCCAGAATAGATGAAGTCACTAATCAAAGATTTCTGAGATTTAGCATTTTCTTTGAATGTATTAATATTTATAAACCTTTCTATTTTGATATCAATATCGGAACAAATCTTAAATTGGAATTGGTTAGTAAAGAATTTGATGAAAATTCTTTTAATAGAATAGAAATATTCTTGAATATTTTCTCTCTTCTATTGACGATCATTAGATTAACCTTACATTTCAATTGCCTCTTTCTTCAAGGTGTTAATTGAATGCAAGTCATTATCGTGTAACAATTGATTGACGTGAAAATTGACAATCAAATTAAGCAATTAGTTATGAAAAAAAGCAACATTAAATGTTGAAGATGGTGACACTGTAACATGTTTTTCATGACTGATCAACACAATTAATACGCTTACTATGGATTAATTAATCAACTGACCTGAAAACATGCGGTTAAACGCAAATGGCAATTGATTGAAATATCAAGGTAAAGACAATTGAAAAAACGGACAAAAAATTGAGTCTCAATTTTTCATTATTTTTGTTTCCAGTTGAAACAATTTTAAATCAAAGGTAATCATCAACTGGCTTCTTCATTATCAGTCATTTATTTAAGTTTAAAGGTGAATTGTTGTTTAATCAAGTTGATTAAGTCTTCTCAATTTGTTATCATTTACTATTATTAATCGTCTTAAGTGGCCTTTTCATTGATTAAGTTTATTTTGCATAATTTAATCATGAAAATATCAAAGTGAGTATAAATATCATAATATAAATGTATTAATTTATAAGATGATGATTATTGTAAATGATTAGCTTTCAAGAGTACCTAAAGTAAACAGTTAATTTCAATCTCTATTTACCTAAATCATTTGGTCTTAATTACAACAATTTACTTCACCTTATCGGGCTCATTTTGTTTTCATCTTTTCTCTATCATTTTGAGCTTTTTTTTTATATTGTATATTAACTTTTGCAATTAACGTAAATGCAAAGTTCAATCACTTCTCATTATTATTTAACAATATTAATAGTATTATAAACAACAGTCTAATTACTTTTGAGAATTGAAAATACACATCAAATCATAATTAACTCATTGTTCACCTAATCAATCTTTTCTTTCTTTTCCCATCTAACAATTATCATAACTGTAATACCAATTGTTTTTGTTTCATTTGTAAATAATGATCAGAGAAAAGCAGAAAATATGAAATACAGAATCAACAATTTCTTTCTGATTTTTCTTGATGATCCATTTAATGTTAACCAATTGACCAGTTTTCCAGAAAATCAAATGATATGAAATGTTGATCAAGAAAATTCTTTACCTTTTTTTCTGATAATGATACAAATGATTATCAAATGATTAGGGAAACCATTTTCAAATCGTTCACTTTTTGCTTGATATCTTTAGTCTTAATCAATAATAGTTGAAATTGGCAGTAAAATGATGATTTAAGGTACAAAAATTAAACTCAAATTAAAAGTTATTGATGATAAATTATTGCGATTCCTATCAATCAGCTATAAAGACTGGAAATTATTAGACAATACAATCATAATTAAGATGGCAAGGAATCAAAGGTTGCATTGTATAATAATGAATGTTAATTAAAGGAAAATAAGATGAAAAGGAAATGATAAGATAAATTGAGACTAAAAATTGTAACAATTAACGAGTCAATAACATTAGAGTGAATCAAAAAATAATTATGCAAACAAATACTCGAGTAAATCCAACAAGACTATTGAAGTTGAAGTGATTGGCGCATTTTTTCATCAATTTTAAAGTTTAAATTGAATAAAGAACGGAATTGAATTGATGAGAAAAAAAGGGTTGCAATAAACAATTGGATCAAGAATCAACTATTCAATTTGCGGTAACAAATTGAACTTACAATGGTGACAAAAAAAAGAAGGAAGAAGATGATAATGATAAGGTTGTCAATGATGATGATGATATTGGTGTTGATGATTATCATTGAAACGTTGTCGTTGTCGATTCATGTTAAATCATATATTCATTATGATTATTATTACTCTATTATATTATGATGATTAAAGATAAATAATATATAATAGATAAACTGATAAGGATGGTGAAGAAGATGGCAATGAGAGACATTCTAATGTCTATGATCTCTATGATGATTAGACTGGTGATGAAGATGAAAAGTTGGTAAGCTTGAAAAGAAGTAGATTAAATGTTTAATACACACTCCTCCCCTCAAACCACCCACTCCACTCTCTTCCTCCTCTTTTCCTTCTACTCTCTCTTTCTCTCTCTTTCTGCCTTCCATTTCTTATCTTTCATTTTTTTATATTAATTTATCTTCTTCTCTCTTAATCTTCATGGTCTTTACCGTTGCCCTGCCCTTTCTAATTTTCTGTCTCTCACCCTCTCTCTCCCTCTCTCTCTATTCAGCTTGTTCATGATCATCTTACTACGTTCATCATCGTCAACTTTTGTCAAAATAATGGCTCAAAATAATTTCTTACACTTTTCTATTCTCCCTCCATTTCTGTCCCTCTCTCATGTTTCCTTCAATATTTTGCTTGTCTCTCTGTTGTTTTTTCATTTCTAATAATTATCACTAATATGTGATGTATTACTGACAATAAGCTCACTCTATGCTCACTTTGTCTCTATCTCACATTCATTCTGTCTCATCATCATCATCCATGTTGCAACGATAATCATCATCAACTATTATCCTCTGTTTATCAACACTTTTTATCACCTTCTAACCATTGACGTTTTACCATAGATCCAACAGTGACATTAACCACAATTTTAGCATTTCAAACTGTTCATCAGCAATATTCCCTCCTTTTAAGGTGTTGACTGGACACCTGATTCATCCATGATTTAAATAAACACGTCAAACTAATTTGATTAATTCCAATTGTTTTCCTTTCTTGTGCGTCTTGTATCCTTTTGTGGTTTAACAACGGTTATCCATCCAGAGCATCAATCCACTTGTAAGTGTACAACCGAACCACCATTATCACCTTAACGCATTGCCATTCTTGAAAACCTATTCTGGATACTTGTGTCAGTGTATTTATGTTCATTTATAACCAAGATTACGCTTGTTTCCACCAAAAAAGTGTTAATAAATTAACCAAAAGTGATTCAACAGCAACAAAACCAAAAACAATAGGCTATCTTTCGTCGTCATTGTACTCTTGGATTGCATGAAAATTTACCAAACACTCTACATGAGTGACAATTTATTCCTCCAATTAAACCATTAAATCTGTGAGTGGATAAAAATAAACACAAAGAGTAAGTAGATGTCATAAAATTAAAAATAAAACTTACCTAAAACAGATTTCAAATTAAAAGTTTAACGGTTTTATGAAACAAAAAATGTTTAATCATTCAATGAGATTCCAATAAACTTTGACAAAAAAAACAGTCAACGCCATCTGTAGTGATTAAAAATCTAATCTCTTTCTTTTTTCTTTTTCTTCTAGACTTTGATTAGGAAAGAGAAATCGAAAGAGAAATGGATTTAATTACAATAGCTGGCACTGACTCTTTTTTTCAAAAAGCAAACCATTAAAGTTAATAACGACTTTTTTGTTTGTGAAAAAATTAAATTAGTTTATCATGTTAATTTATTTGTACAAATTAATAGTGAACTTTCACCTTGGATTACAACTGTTTAACTATCAAAGAATACATATTTTATGTAAATATTGATTCAAATTGGACTTATCTCTAGTACAGTGTTTAATAAACAAGCAAAACCTTGACCTGAAGCTTTTCCAGTCTCATTTTGATACCTGTTTATTTACCTTAAACCCAATTACTATCTACAGTTTTAGGTAAACTAACACTGATTAGCAGCTTTAATGTGAATAAATAATCAACTGTAATTTATAGCTGATTATCAGAAGAAATTGGAAGTTTTATAGTGATGATAATATTGTGCCAAATTGATTGTGTTTAAACATTATTGATACAGAATAATAATTGCCTTGGTTTGCTGATTTTTATTTTTTGCTTTGCATGAACATTTTGGTTTTCCCTTTGTTACAATTCAAGTGAATGAAGAAATAGATGAAGATGATAGAAAAAAGGTGCGATAATCATCACAATTACAAGTCAACTATCAATTGAAATACTCATCCTTGTAAAGTAACAAGAATTCAACTTGAAATCGGGCAAAAAAAAGGAGAGAAACTGATTGATATTGATGTTACTAAGGTGAACATTACAACAATTTACTAATTGAATGTTAACCATATCGGTATTGTTTAAAATTACCTAATTGAGAAAAGCATATAATGAAAGATATCAAGGTAAGGCTTTGCATATTAGTCTGACAAAAGAAAGGTTAGGCTTTATGGAACGTCATTTTAAGCATTGCTTTTGTTTTTTTGATAAAATTTACTCTAAATCAAAATAACAATTCTTCCTTCTTTTTTTTGCTTCTCTCTGTCTAATTGTTACAATTTATTTGTACAATCAGACAGACATTTATCCACATTACAATAGGTTTGTCACTCATCATAATAATTTCAAGGTGAAATGAGTATAATGTACCGATTTTGTTCAACATTTAATAATTCAATCTCATCATTAACCACCCACAATCATCTTAAAATACAAAGCCTTCAGTCAACATCATGTATCCGTTCACATTAAGACAGGAAATTATTTCAATGCAACAATTAGATTGATTGTTCTCATCAATCAGATTCAGTTTGTAAAATAATAACAGTTGAACCGCCAATTGATTTTCAACCATAAACAGTAAAGTACATTGAAATGAACCCAAAAACCAGTGTGGAAACTAGTGTTGCTATTTGTTTTCATGGACAATTGCTATTTTTAAAGTGTTACAATTAAACACTTGAATAGTGATTAAATTTGCTTTTACCGTTCAGTTGAACATTAATTTTTCATGTTGTAAGTGCTTGCGGCTAAAACAACCTTATAACACGATAGTAATAATCCTTTTCTCCAAATAAGCGTATGAAAAATTGGCTTGAAAGATTAAATCTCGGCTCTAGGTTGATGGATTGACTGTAATAATAAACTTGCTAATTATAGTTGTATAATGAGTGATAAGTTGGTGCAAAGTGTGAAGATGAGCAACAAAGAGATGATGAAAATGAAGAAGCAAATTGAGGTAAATAAGGTAACAAGTGAAAAGATGATAAAAGAAGATGAATGGGATGAGAGGATGCAAGTTGAACACACAAAATTTGGAATAATTTTTTTTTAAATAAATGATGATTATCATGATGAAAATGAAATTACTGATGATGGAGAGACTGAAAATTGGTATCAAAATGAGGCTCATTTTAGTCTTCATTATAATGTAAGCATGAAATAAATGTGGATGAAATTTAGACAGATTGGTGTAGGTTAAAAGAGGAGAAAGTGACTTGATTCAGGTGAAAAGTGTCATGAATGATAGTCATGAACATTTGCATGATAAAAATGATGGAGAGTGAGGGAATGAACAAAATGTAAGCCAAAGTGAAAATAAAAATGAAATTATTTCACGGTCAAAGGCTCTACTTGTGATAATTTTCATCCTACGAGAGTGCCTTTTCAGGTTGCAAAAACAGACTTAACCCCCTACTTAATGTCAACAAATTTGATGATGAAAATGAAAATGATGGAGACGATAAAGACGATAATGACAAAATGAGGATGAAGCTGACGGTAGTGATGAAAGCCTTGAATAAAACAATCATGAAAATTAAGAGGAAAATGTTGAATCCGATTAAAGTTATTGTACGAACGAATGGTCCTTGTTGTGCTAATGTTGATGCTACAAGAGTGACTTTACTAGGTTGAAAATGGTCGGCCATTAGCCTAACCATATTGACTGATGATAATATGATAAAGATAGAAATGGAGATGAAGATAATGAAGATAATGGAGATGACGATGTTGCAATGTGGATAGAGATGATGAAGATGACGATGATGATGAAAATTAAGATGAAAATGATGAAGATTATTGTACGATTGAGAGACTCTCGTTGTACTTCTGTTGATGCTACAAGAGTGACTTTACTCGGTTGCAAAATGGTCGACCATCAGCCTAACCTGACTGACTGATAAAACAGTAAAATATAATAGTCATTACGACTGCCAAAAAAGGCTTCATTAAATTTTTACATTAAACGTTTTATCCATCAATCTAATGAATTTAACCTTTTGTTTTTATTATATTTTTAAATTGTGCAAATTGATGAAAACCATTTTTATTATCATCTATTCCCTAATTAAAGGTGCAATTTCTCGGTGATTTGATTTGTTATTGATTTGCGTTCAATCCAACATGAACATTTATCATTAAAATATATTTTCCTCTCATTTTTTTTTCTCATTTATAATCATTTCAATCATCATTTTTATTTCTTTGGTAATACCTTAAATGATTACAGTGAAAAAAAAGAAGCTTAACCATTTTGATTATCACCAATTATTATTATCATTATTGTGTTCCCTGCGTGGTAACCTCACATTAATATTAACAAAATGAAAACAAAAATTTAAAGCTAATTCACCAATTTATTGAATTTAAACAGCAAACCCAAATCACAATCAAATGAATGATATAAACCTAAAACAAAACCCAAAAATTTAATTGCAATTGAGGAAAAACAAATGAGCAAAGTTTACTTGAAGCGATCAAAAGACGAGAAACCTTTTCAAGTTTGATTAAAATTAAAATGATGGCGATGAATAACAATTACAATCAGGTTGTAAACACACGATGACAGTTAATTGATGATTACTTGATCAGCTTGTTCCTTTTGTGTTTCCCATCTTTTAATATTTGGATATTCCGATAACCCTGAGGTTTCCATTTTTCTTTACAAGTTAAATGACAGTTTATTATTGCCATTATCATTATAAATATTATTATAGTTATTATCATTTATTATTAATATTATTATTAATATTCGTCAACCTATTATGTATTTTATGTTGAATGATAGATTTTATGACTTACAATGAATATCAAAAGAAAAGACTATCTGTGAATAAACTAAATCATTATTCATTTCTTTTTCATTTTTTTTTCTACCTTTTCTCTATTCTACCTGTTATTGTGTATTGACAACAGGTTTTGGTTTGAAAGTTGAGTCTCGATTTACCTATAAAGTATTTCTCTTCATCTGTGTGTCTTCATTATTGAACCATGCAAATGCTGCAAAACAATTGGTTCCAGATGATAATTAATCAAATGGGAAAACAATTGAACACAAAAAATGACAATTTTTCATTATTCATAATTCATTTGTTGCTGTTTCACACCAACAAAATATTGATGTTAATTTTGTCGTAAAACGTTGGCTTACCAATGTTTTTACGCTCATTGAATTTGCTAATCAATAAATGGATGAAACGTGAAAATTTCAAGTCAATTTTTCAGTTGAAATTGATGTTAGCAGGAAATCTTTTCTAGAGAAAAGTGGTTCCATGCAAACTCGAAATGAACATCTGAAAAGAAAAAGTTTGAAACAGAAATGTGCTGTCCGTCTGAGTCAAAGTTTTACCTATTTCCAACTTCGAGTTTGGTCTTTGATCTTTTAGCTTAGTTGATAGTCATTTTCAAGTCTCATAATTAGTTGACGAATTTTCGTTCATTTTTCAATCCATTAGACCAAACTTTTGTTCTGACTGAGCTCGTATGAAGAAGCGAAACGCGAAACATTTTGACCCGAATGTAACTCAATTTGGAAATGTCACTATTCGAAGTTTCTCTAAGTCAATGTTAACATGATTGATGAATCTTCTGAATCGTTGAAGATCGAAAAATGGATTGGAAAAGTTTACAGAAAATTTGTTGATCCAAAATGGATTTGATTAAAATTTGGATTCCATTAGAATTGTTCGGTCAATTTCTCGAGATTGAATTTGCATGAGAATCTTTCAATGAACTCTCACAGTTTTACAATTTTAACCTGAAGCTAATTCAAGCTTGAAAAGTGAAAAACTAAAATTAAAAGATTCAGTTTCATCAGCTGTAAAGGTGCAAATATCTCAAAGTTTCCAGCTAAATGACAATTAGTAAATTGGAATGGAAATTAAATGATTTCCAATTGAGCTTTGGAGGGCGAAGAAAAGTTTACCTTTCAGTGTCACCAATTGATAATCATGTAACCATTTGCAATTGGACTCATCATCATAATCTAATTCAAATTACCTGTGATAACTGGTTAGACGTAATTACGCTTTTGAAAAGGATCATTTTTACCTGTTCCATCATCATCATTATCATCAGTGAAAACTGTGAATCCAGATTGGGCGAGCAACAATGATAATCACTAGTCTCACCTTGTTTGTGTCAACAGCAGCAAGCGCCAGTCAACACGAACATAATAATTATGAGACGTTTCAAATTTGCGTCTAATTACTGAACTTGTTTTCACCGCCAATCAGTTTCAATAAGTTTATGAAACAAAAAACTCAGGTAAATGAGAGAGAAAAAAAAAAGTTCTGTATGATTAAGTTATCAAAGTAAAAAGCGCAGACGGAGCAAAAACACAAACCTAGAAGTAAATTAACTTTAACTTGAAAAGCAAACCTGACAAGTGAATCTTAATTGTAATGGTAAGGAAGGCAAAGAGAATCAACTTTAATTTTTTTCTTCAATCAAATTATCATCATTATCCTGTTGATCCTCACCATCATCATCATGATAACCATTATTAAACATTATTAAACATGTTTACATTAAAAAGTTATCAAAAGAGCATTTTGTTGATCGTGATTTTGAACGGGCAAAAAACAAGCCCAACTCTGCATTCACATTCAATTAGATTCATAATAACATATCATTGTATGTTAACCAATTAAATGGCCTTTAATTTGCATAAAAAACATTAACAATCCTTAATTGTACAAGTTAAGTTAGACACCAAAGTTAATTGGTTAAAGGTTAACAAAGGTATAATCATGTATTAATGGTAATGTTAGTAATTATATTATTGTCTATTACAATCAATTAATATGTTAAACAGTTGTTGTTGGTTTTTTTTTTACTTTTGGTAAACGATTGGAAGCCAATTGTCATGCAAGCTCGTGAGGAACCACACAAACAGTGAAACAACTAATTCCACCTTCATAATCAGTTCTAAATTGATTCAGTGAAAAGTGATTATCAACAAATTGGATTAACTTGAACAATCCTTTACCAAATGATAAATGTTGCCAGTCAACCTTTAACCTGTAATTTGCTGCCTATTAAAGTCAATGATTTAGAGTAGAGAAATGATTGTAAAAAAAAAAAAGTTTTCCTTTGCTTTTTCTTTTCCTCTCGTTACCAGAAACAACTTTAATTATTGGGTTTTACGTTCAACTTTTAATGTCTGGTTATGGGTTGAACAGTAATGGGCAAAGGTTTTACCTTTAAACTTTAACCTTCTAACGAGTTTAAAAGGGTAACCAGCCAATATATCACCAGCTTTTACTTGCCTGTAAACATTTATTGTAATCTAATGGTGATAATATTTTGATAGATTTTTGAATTATTGATTTTGTTCGCTTTTACCTTTTCACCTTTTCTTGTGTAAAAACCTAACTAGACATCATTATCATCAGACTAATTATCATAATCAACAATTCAAAAAGTATATTTACTTTCATCTTCGATCAATGGTGAACTTTAAAGCTTGACCTGACTTTAGCTTTTTTTTTTGTTCAAAGGTTTGGTTCCTTAGGCAATGCTAACCAAATTAAGATCCAGTTAATTGGAAAACCATTACGTTAAAGAAGTGAAGAAAAAACAAATTTTTTTTTTCCTTTTCTTCTTGTTCTGCTTTCGTTGTTAGTGCTCTAAAATAAAGGTTGGTTAGTCCAGGAAATGCAGACACACACACACACAGAAACAGAAGTGCACAGTAAATTGGTTAGACCTTCCTAGGTGTTTGTGTTTATTATAATGATAATCATTATGTTACTAGTTAAAATATATTGCTTTAACAATCAAAACTTGCAGGAGTAATAAATAACCTTACTCTTGTGTTTTGCATTCAAATTGCCTACTTAACGAGTTTGGGTAAAAAAGGCAACTCGAAAAAAATGTATTGGACAAAATGAAGTTCATTTATTTGTGGGTTACTCTAGCTGTTATTCAAAAAGTTGTAATACCTTTTTAAGTTTGCCATTTAAATGATTAAGGATGGGTGTGAGGGAGGAATGATGAGAATCAAGGTAAAGATGAATAACATTGTAATTGTTCTCAAGCGGTCATCCTTTTAATCCGTTGAGAACTTGCTTTTTGTCCAATTTTTGACCTTCTACGGGTTTCCATTGAATTTATAATTAGTTTCAGGTTATCAGGAAAGTTGAATAATCTTGAACAATAAGGATTAAAGTCATACTAAGATTGTATCAATATGTGATGCTTAACCATACAAGAGGATGTCTGGTTGTGCAGCAAGCTTGACTCGGTTAGGATGAAAATTGAAGGTTAGTTAGGCAACCATGTTCACTAGCATTTGGCCAAGTCAAGGATTGAATCTGGATGAATCTATTGATGTCCAAGCAAGGCTGAAGCTGCAATTACAATTATAATTAACGAAATCGAATGCACTTTCCTTTAGATCTGGACAAGTCCACATCGACCAATATTTGAGCATTACACTTTACAAGATAAAAAATAACGGGATTATCAGTGTTAAGGTTACTGTAAGTCGACCATTGGTTCTGTACGAATCTCAACTAAAAAGACTTATTCTGAAGCCTTGAAAAAAAAAATTGAAACTTGTTCAAAACACTCGAATGTTGGGATTTTAGAATCACAATCTGAATCAATCTTTGTGATTAATTGCAACTTATCAATTTCTCAAGTTTTCCAACTCAAAGAAACAATAAACCAAACATGAAAAACATGTGAGCAGTAAACCAGAATCTTTGGAACGAGAAATTGCCAGAAAATCTGTAAATGAAACAACAACAATGAAAAGAGTTTTCTTTTTCAATGAAAACTCATAATTGAATAAGACAATTATTCAGCAGAAACTTGAAACTCAGAGCTTATCAGAGTGTAAAGTGACCAGAAAAAAACCCAAACGTGAAAGCAATTGTTTAACCCTCAAAAGCAACGCCAACAAGTGGATACTCTCAACTCTCAACGTCGACATTGAACTCGAATGAAACTTTTCCTAATCCCGAGAAAACCTGCAACACTGGACATTTGCATGAAAAACAATTTAAATTGCAGTGAGAAGAGAAAACAAAAGTCTAAAAAATTGAATTCCATCAATTGGCTACAATAATGATGAATAGAAAATGATTAACATGGAATGAAAATTTTAATTTTCATGTTGTTCTTCTCTTTAGTTGCATGAATTATGTTTTCTTAATAAGTAACAAATTCATTAATCAATTTGATTCACTGTTACATAAGCATAATTTATTCCAAGTATAATTACTTTTAATATGGTCAACAAGCAAACAAGAAACAAACATCAAATATCTTTATATAATTAACTTAAATATTATACAAGAGCGACGTCTTTTTTTTGCACAATTTAAACCCTGCGGCAGTCTTGAGCATTCACTCTCACAGATGATGATGAGAATGAAACAAAAGGTAGAAGTAACTAACCTTACCTTTACCTGTTAGTCCAGTAACGTGATTCTGTGTTTTCCTCTTTTCAATAGATGCGATTGTTTCTCAATGTTGAATCATTTCACAGTAAAATGTATTTCATTTGTTCAATTTGTTTGCAAGTTAAATCTGTTTACGATACAATCATAATTAAAGTGAAATTACCTGGAAAACAAGAAATGCTTTCAAATCGAGTTTAACAATTGTCTTTAATATTCATTTATGTGCATCATTACAGCAACTTGAAAATGGGGAAAAAAAAGTTAAAGAAAAAGTAACGAAAAAGTTCAATATTAAATTGAACCTGGAAAACGGTCAAATCAGTTTCATTGAATATTTTTACGCCAAATACGCCTCTAGTTTTGAGGCATTTTTCCGTTTCTAAATTAAGTGATGATGATGAGAGTGATGATGAAAATCATTTTTCATGTTTTGCTTTGTAAATTTTACCTTCTTTTCCCATTTTCAAATTTGTTAACCTCAAGGCGAAAGTTAAAGGTGAATGTCAATTTCGCGGAATAAGACATTCCCTTTTGTTAACAGTTGAAGGTAAGATGAGAGATGGATGAAGGAAATGATAAGTTAAATAATGTCCATTGTAACAATTGATTATTTGGCTCATTGAGTTTTCAGTTAATTACTTTTTCTCACTCACCAGAAACTGCAAGAAAAAAAGATTAATGACGATTCTCTAACTGCTTTTCAAATTTTTCGCCTTCCTTTCCTTACCTTTTTCACAGAGTTTTAAGCCCTTTTATCCCTCAATCATTACCTTGGCCCTTTTGCTCTCTTTTTTTTGCATTATTGCAAGGTCATCAACTTTGCCCTTGAACAAAGCAAATGATCAATTATGTTTTAAAATTAAGATCAACTTTTGTTTCAATCACCGACAAATTAACCGACACTCAACTCACCAGGGGTCACTAGGGAAAGTATTAAGTTATCATTTTTGCTCTTCACCTGATTCCAGTTCATGTGACTGGTCAGGCTGATGGATTTTCACCCGAGTTTTGGGCGATTCACTGCTTCACATGTTGACCTTGAAAATGACTAACGGTTACTCGATTGAGTTTCACAAACTATGTAGTTGTGAAGTGTCCAAAGCTGGATCGAAATAGCTTTTGTCCGATCTGAATGATCAACCGGTGGATCACCCGAATCACCAATCGATGAAGAACCTAGTTAGCTATAATCGGTGCAAATTGCACACACTGAGCTCTTGAGCTTCCAACGCACATTGCGATTTTCGGGTCTTTCCGAGATTATGCTTTTATAATGCAAAAAATTATTGAAATATTTCTTTTGCCTTTTTCTTCAATATTTTGTTTGGACGCAACTTTTTTCTGTTCAGACGAGATCGACCGGCTATCGAAACCGTTTCGTATATTGTCTTTATAACTCGACTTAATACCCTAAATGACCAAAAAATCAGAAATGACAAAAAAACAGTTTTTCCAAAATCGACCATTTCTTGCGCACTTGATTATTGGTAATCTTGAATATTAGCGCAGAGTTTTCAATCATTTTATCGCGATACAATTACGAACATTTTCCCCATTATCTAAGTGTTTCCGAAGTCCTTCAATGCTGTCTAACATTTCCTATCAACGTTACACACATTGACGGGTAAATAACCTTAAACTTTTCCGTTAATTGTTAATAACATGTTTGAGTCTTTAAATACGCATTTACATCAGATACTGTTGAATCCAATGCAATCTCAACATGACACTACAAATGGTTACGATTCAGTACAACAGCTTGGTACTCACAAATATCTTATAATTACACTTGTTGATAATGAACAACCAGATAATTTAATGTTTCAATAGCTGCTGTTGAAAGACGCAAATTTCAAGATAAACTTCAGAGTAACTCCAAGTATCAAATAACTTGCACATGAAAAATGAAAACTCGTTGAAACGAGAGTCATTGCGGCCAACGTTTCAACTTTGCAAAACGAAAACTTTTTTTTTTTGCTTCCATTGAAAGAATGAATAATTTCTTGGAAAAAAAAACTCGAAAGATTTAGGTGCAACTTGTGAGATCGAGTTTCGGGTTTTCACGAGAAAAAATTTCAGAGACTTTTTTAACCATTCAAAGTTCATTTGGTATCAGATTTTGGTTCATCTCCAATTTTGGTTAAACTTGCAAATGGAAGGAAAATATTGAGATCATTTGAGTTTGCACGATCCCAACATGATTATCATTATTATTAAATGAAGTTTGCTTTTTTACATTTTAATCTAGTTGCTTATTCAAGGTAACAGTTGAGCTTCAGGTTTACTTGATGGAAGCTTAAAGATGATAATTATTATAACTACCTTTTAATAATAATTAAATAGCTGAGGTTGCCCTAATATCCATATAAAGTGATTCTTCGTTGTTGATAATTATACGCTTTCGCTTAAATTAGGCGAAACAAAGGTTAATACCATTGTGCGGTAAACTTGATCATCATGCTCTTGTTCAGCGCAATCTAAAAGGCAAGGGAAAAATGATTGAATCGTTGAGTAATTGAGGTATAATAAGGTGAAAATGTATTAGGAGTTTGAAAAAAAAGTCTCACAATTACAGGGTGATGGAATAAAACATTTGTAACATTTCAAAAGGCAATCGGGTTTTCACTTTTTTCCTCACATTTTTTATCAAAAGAAAATTTATCTTTCCTTTGGTACTATGATCGTAGTTTTTGGCACATCGATTTTTGAAGAAAAAATGTCCGTTAGAAAATGAGTTAATTTTGAAATACCTGCCGCTCATCGATTTTGGTAGTTGAAAATATCGAAAACTCAAATTTAAAGTTTCAGTGTTAACCAAAAAATTTGAAGGTTTCTCTTCGTGTGCGAGAATTGAAATTAATTGAAGTCTTTATTAATCGATTTCAACACAATCAAACCCTTTTCTTGTGACCCAGGCGACGCCGAGTCAAAACTAGCGAGTTTATGTCAACGAAATTTTACATGGAATTAACGTGTTAGACAGGAAAAATTGGATTCTTGGCAGCGAAAATGATCTTCGAGATTGCAAAAGTTGATGCGCAATCCAGAATTGGGACTTTAAGTTAGAATCACATCTTAGCGGGAGCTGGGTAGTTGTCAAAAAGTCACCAAGACCTAAGACCAGCTCGGTGTGGACAGAAACCTCGGATAAAGCAAAAGGGCAAAGCTGCCTTGATTCGGATTTTCAGTGCGAATTCGAACGACAAAGCCTTGACCGTCAATCCTTTTATTATTGAGAGTTTCAATCAAGAGGTGTCAGCAAAGCTACCACCACCACCGACTCTTCCTACCTTCGCGTAGCAGAGATCAGAACATGTGAGTTAACAACATTCATGGTTTGATGAAATGGACAAACTCAATTTTTCAGACTCTATTCGCAAGTCAACCAAAGGTCGCCTTTTAATCGTTGCTACTACAAAACTTCGGCTTAGAGCAACTTTTATCACTAATTGAAAAAAGTGATTTAATAGCGTTGCCCAAGCGCTAATCAAACTTGTCGAGCAGCCATTATCAAGCGAAGAGATTTCAATGATTTGTTATCAATGAAAACGCAATTTGACTGATTTTTTCATCAGAGACTTTCTAATGACTTGATGTTGAGTGTTTTTGAATCAATCTTGGTAAATGAAAAAACAAAACAAAACAAAAGACTCTTTAGTTGTGGTCACATTGTTAACCAAAGATTAATAAGTTGCTCATCTTGATTCATTTGAACCTTCAGCTTATTCTTAATCACAATGAAATTTGGTGAAATGATAAAAAACATTTATCATGATGATGAGTGCAATGATGAACAAAGGGAAAGAGAGAGAGAGAGAGAAAAAAAAGTATCAAAAGATTGATCAATTCTGATTGATGAAAAATATATCATAATTTCCTTTTCTTCACAATCATCATGTTAAATAAGTCCAACAATATATTCAATGATAACAACAAATTAAGATAAATATCATTTTGGTTCAATATTTTCATTGCATCCTACTTGATGATGATCACCATTCTCATGGTGCCAACTGATTTCAATAGATACTGTTAATATTAATCAGAATCATTATTGTAATGTCTTCCTTGAGTTTACTTCTCTCCAAATGATAATAATAAAAAGTAATAATTATATTCTAATAAAAATAAAAAGATAATTGCATGAACACTTGAACAACAAGTGAACAATAGTCTTCATCTATCAATCGATTTTGGACTTGATTCAGCTATTAATATAATTAAGAATTGCTTGAAGAAGAAGACGAAGAAGAAAAATGATGAGAACAAAAAATTTCCATCCCATTTGAAGTAGAAGAAGAATCCAAATGAAAAAGGTTAATTAGAATACTTGACTTAATTTGATTCTCGATTCTTTTACCGGTAATATCATCATTATTATTATTGAGTCAATCAACTCATTAGCTATTGAGCAAATAAACATTACCTGATTGTAATCATTTTGTTACTAGGCTGTTAATTGTTACGCCTTTTTCCCCTTCGTTTGTTTTTTAATCATTAATCTCAATCATGATGGTTACTTATTGAGCTACAATAAATGCTCAAATGGTTTGCTCAAGCAAATTAAAATTTACTCGATAAGATGAAATGAAAGTGAGTCAAAGTTGATGAAACTCAAGATTTCAAGACAATTGTTTCATGCAAAATAATGACGTCTTTGAGTTAACCTAATCAATGTTTGCATAAAAATTTCTTCACCGACTGTTTGCAGAACTGTAGACTTTAAAATCTTTGTCGCATGTGTTTCATGAAAAGTTTGTCATTCCATTGAGACTTTCCGAAAGCCTCTGTGATCAATATGTTGTGACGATAAAGTAAAGTTTCTTAAAGGGAAAGACCTTTACTGGAGTAAGTTGGACTGCCCAAGTGACTCGAGTGCTGGTTACATATCTACACTAGACATTATCCTAGTACTTGCTGTTAGGTCTGCAGCTAAGTCAAATGTGCATTAGTGAGTTAAGAAAACAAAATTTTGGCTGTTCGATCATCTCGAAGCTGAAGTGAGCAGCTTTTTTGAACAGAAGCTAATCTTGTTAATCTGAAGAGATATTGTGAGGGTTTGCTGGGTGCCATGGATTGCGCTGAATAATGAATAGTTTATGCACGGTGCTCAAACGAACCTTTAAACTTTAAACTTTTAATGCCGCGCTGCAGCAGCAAAATCTGACTATTTTCTGAATCTTCCAGACTCAAAAGATTTCGGTTAACGTGTTTGAAACTTTTAAATTTCATAGTTTGATCTTTGCCAATACAAAAATTAGTGATTTTAAAATTTAGTTACTCAACTAAATTTCGAACAAAAAATCAATTTTCGACCTGAAAGAAGCGCTATCTAACAAAAGCGGCTAAAACGATGAAAATTGGGAAAATTTTGTGTCGATGATGAAAAGAGCTGTGCTGACTGTATCTTGACAAGCCAACAAAAGATAGGAAAAGTTGATCTTGTCTTGAATAGTTTCGAACATGAAACTTTAATTTGCATCTTGACTGTGCCAATCATGACCTGTCTAGACGGTCAAGTCTTGACGCTATTAAAACCTTCCTTACCTTGAGTGTTCAACTTGTGATCATGAAATAAACAGAAACTCATTATCACACTGAAATCAATTAATTTCCAACTATTCAGCTAAAAGTCAATAATAAGTTAACATCTAAAGTTGAAAAAAAAAGTACGACTTGGCATTCCATGCAAAGGCAACTTTAAATTTAAAATGTTGAATTAACATTATCAATGAACCTTACCCATTTGATTTATGTATTGACACTTTACATGGTTTATAATTTCATTTATTTAATCAACTGTTAACCAACAATAAAACATTTAACATTTTAAACACACACACAGAAAATCATTTCATTATAAAACATCTTCTTCATTATCATTATTATCATGTGAAAAGTGATAATAATAAACATGATAATAAAGTTAATGATAATGATAATAGTTATTTTCTTGTTTCACTGTTGAACACTGGCGATGTTTGGTCAACGAAAAATGATAATTGTTGATAATTATTATTAATATAATTAAACAAAATCATAATTATACAAGAGCAAGTTTAAAAGACTTTCTTCTTTATTATAATGATAATGGGCTTTATGTTAATCTTTTATTGTCTGAATAATATTGATATTAATTTTTCTTTTCACCATTTTTTTTTTATCATTTGAACACACTGAACACATTTATTTCATCCTTTACATATTTAACTTGATGATGATGATGATGAATAAAGGTGTGATTAGCATCATTAACATGATGATAAGTTTACATCATTTTGATGGTCAATAGTTTATGTTGTTCAATTGATTGATTTTAATGGACAGCTAAAGTGTTATTAAATCACTTTTGATTGAAAGCAATGAATGTTGAGGGAAAACAAGAACGAGTTTAATGTTTGTCAGCGTTTTCCGTCGATTGATTTGTCCATGCTTTTGACAGTTGAAATTCAATGAAAAAGATAAACTTGAAGAACGAATTGATTTAGCAAGTTTCACTTGGATGAATCGGGAAAAAAGTAAAGTTACGATCGAAACAGTTTTAGCCTTGTAACTTTACATTCAATTGTTTGACTCGAAGTCAAGATTGAAAAAGCAAATTGAAAAAAGCTTTCAATTTTAACAATTAAGTCGATGTTAAGCTTCGAAGCTTTGTTTTAGGCTTCTAGATTTTTGATGAAACTGTTTGTTTCAAAGTCATCAAGAATGGATGAAAAAATTTGTCGACAAGGACATCTTTGTTAGGTTAGATGATCTGTTCGAGTTCAGACAACTTTTCTGAAAGCTGCACCACTGGATGGTAGTGAATGGACATAGTGTGCCAGAAAATCAATTTTTGCCAAATCTGGAATTTCGATAATTACTAAAATCGAAGAAACTGAACCGATCAAAGTTCAAAAGTTTCGTTGTAAAATAACTATTTACAAGAATATTTTCTTAGTCGGATTACTAATACGATCTGATATTTTTTTTGACTCTTTGAGCTTCTAACCTGCCTCTCATAATTTGAACCCTTTGACGTAACCACTCATAGCTGATAAACTTTTTGTCACAATGACAAAGCAAAATAACCCGATGACGTTTCTTAAGTGAAGCTTATCTTTCAGAAATAACATAACAAGTTTAAAAAAGTTGGTCAAGAGTTTTAACGGGACAAGTCAAACAAAATCACTATGCAGAGTGTTTGATTGTTTGAAGGTTGTACTTCTCTTATAATACGAGGGTAATACGTTAATGATCCTTCCGCAGGTTCACTTACGGAAACCTTGTTACGACTTTTACTTCCTCTAAATGATCAAGTTTGAACATCTTTCTAGTACAATTCAACTACTAGTCTCTCAGTGGTGTGGATTGATCAGTCCTCAGTCCCCATTAAATCATTCAATCGGTAGTAGCGACGAGTGGTGTGTACAAAGGAAGGGACATGATCAATCAGTCTTTTACTTCCTCTAAATGATCAAGTTTGAACATCTTTTCAGATTTTGTCACAAGTTGTCGCTTGATTCAATCGTTAGTGACACTTGCACATTTCGATAAACCCTGATCAGTCTGATCAAGTTTGTTGAATTTTAAAGGTGCAATATGGCAACAATATAAATTGAATATTGAGCATAAATTTTAAACAAGTTTCAACAAATGAAACTAATCATGTTAAACCACCCACAAACCAATTCCACACCTACTTTTCAATAAACTGATTGTACAGAAGACAGGAAATGTATTCAATTCATTTAACTATCTCGTTATTTTCATCATCATTATCATCAATATGATTAACACAATAAATTGGAATCTGTATTAATACATCATTCTCTCTCAAGCGCAAAACTTTCTCATTGTTAAACCCTAAAGATTTCTGTAAACATTCATTGATTCTTCAACATTTCAAACATGACGACTGAATAGCACCGCCATCCCTATCTGCCAGCAGTTCAATCCGATCCAAGAATAGAAAAAAAATGCCGAAAAAAAAATATAAATCAAATAAAAATTTTCTTCTCCATCTAATCAAAATCCATCAATGATCCAAAAAAAACTATTTTGTAGTTTGAATTGTTATCATCATTATCATTATCATTACCATTATTTTTATTATTATTGCAAAAAAAGACGAATCCTTGAGATGAATCTTTGCTTCTTTAAACTATTTTGATGAATGAAAAAAAAAATATATTTAGTTTTATCAAGCTTCTGGTTCACTCATTCATTTGAAATCATTCAGCCATATCCGTTCATTGAGTGAATAATAGAGTGTAAATAGGGAGTTCAATTCATTCCGTTTCTCTTTCTTTTTGCCTTCTTTTCTTGTTTCCATGTTTTACTTTTTTTTTTATATTTCAACTTGAGAACATTTTTAGTCTTTTGAATTATTATATTATCACAACTATTTACAATTATTATTGTATTATTATTATCATCTTGTTCAAGCTATTATTATTAGTAGCTGCTAGTAGTAGTAGTACCATAGCATCAGTACATGATCATTTCATTCTTTAAATAATAACTTCTTCCTTCTCATCATCTCTCATCTTCACCATCATTCATAATAATGTTTATCAAGAAGATAATATTCAATAATATCATGGATTCACGAGACATCCTGGTAGGTCTGTTATTAATTGTTGTAGGAATCAAATGAATCAACTCTTGTTTTCCCTTCGATTCACCTTTTGTCTTGCCTTTTATGGTACCAAAAATGTGCAAACCAATGAACATAATAACTTGATAGTAAACTTTTAAATATTTATTTAGCTTGATATTTTTATTTGCTTAACATTTCAATCATCATGAATGAACCTTATTATTTGACCCGACCCATAAGATAAACAGATATGAATACATTTCAATGTAACTAGTTGGGCAAACAATTAAACTTACAAATTGTTAGCCAATTAAAAATAGCAAAATTGCAACTCAGGTTGATAAATTAATCATTTTTCCAAAGGCAACATGTAAAAGTTTGAAAAGCTTATTTTGCATTATTGTTGTGAAAAAGTTTGCAACATCAAGCGATGAAGTTGTAAATGACACTTTTTAGTCATCGATTGCCAGCCGAGTTGAACTTGACTGTATTGACTGATTGGGAGATTTGCAAAATATCTAAGCGAAAGCTAACTTTCGTTCTTGATTAATGAAAACATTCTTGGCAAACGCTTTCGCTGTAGTCTATCTTGTGACGGTTTCCCTGTAATTTGGTTTCTGTGTTTTTACCGTTCGGTGTGGATGAATGTGAATTCAAATTGGACTTACGATTATTTTTAGCAATATTTTTTACTCATCAGACTTGATGCATTACAATGTCTTCATTGCCACCGTAATGGGTCAACCTTACTGCACAATAAATAACCTTTTATCGAGTCTTCAGTGAAGCTTTAGCAACAGTTTAATATCGGCTTCAAGAAAAGTTATTTTTTGCTCTTCATTAGCGGAAAGTATAACATTGGATTATTTTGCATTGTTACGAGTAAATGTAAATGATTGTACGGTTGCTACAAGCAAATCGATTTGATCTTGCTGAACATCTCTTTTATTGTCCACACCACTTTATGCGCAATTTTGAAACCAAAGAAAGTAAAATTTAAAATTTAACTTTTAACCAATACAGTTTCATCAAATTTGATGATTGGTGGCTTGAGAATGGCGATGAAGTGAAGAGAGTGGAAAAAAAAGGATGAAAGAGTAATGCTGTCAAGGAGAGAGAAAATGATAGGAGGAATGGAAAAGATGAAGGATGAGGAAGAAGAAGAAAGAATGATAAATTTTTTGCTTCTCTAAATTGAACTTAGCAAAAGCAAAGAGAAAGATTGGTAAAAAAAGGGAAAAAATTGTAAAGGATGAAAAGGATGAAAAGTAATGATGATGAAGTTGCCTTGTGAGTATGTCTTTGTGATGAAGATGAAGCAGGGCCAAAAAAAGGAAAGAGTAAAATGTGCGTGAGTTTAAAAAAGGAGTTTCCCTATTTAGCTGCTTTGAATTTAAAAAGTTATGTTTTTCATTTTTGCTCATTTGCCATCGAAATAAAAAAGGGATGAAAATGGCATTTACATCAACATTCAAAACTCCCACTTTTATCAACTCCTCCTTATCCTACCAAATGTGGGTGGGTTTAAAGGCGTAAATGCAGGTTGCATAAAATTATGTAAATGTTTTATGCTGATCAGAAGCAGATTCAAGTTGTTGTGTTAATTTGCAAAAGTAAAAACAAAGTGCAGAGGTTTGATCACCAATGAAACCCTAAACGAGTTTGGTTATTCACACCTTTTTGCATGTAAATGTGATACTTGAATGTTGAAGTACAATTGAAAATCAATTGGTTTGATGCTTTTTTGGTTACAATTTAATGGTAATTATGATTGGAAAAGGTTAATAGCCAAGGGAATGGTTAAGTTGTAATGATAATTTGCTTGTGGAAAGGCTTGGTTTGGCTTTTATTCAACATTTCACTTCTCTCTCTCTCTTTGGTTAATTTAAATTGTTGCAATCAAAACCAGAGATGTTTTCATCAATATTAACCCTTTTTTGGCTTCATTGTGTTTCGCTTATTAATGATGATATTATTGATGTTGCTTTTGGGTTGTTACATTATATTAACCTTTGATAATTGTTAAATCGCAAATAATGAATGATGAAGAGAAATGATTATTTTTGCTTGAGAAGATTTTCTTTACTCTTTTTTTCTTCTTCTTCTTCTTACTTATTCTGTTGTTCATAATGATGGTGCTGATGATGATGATGTGTGTGTGTTGTTGGTGATGATAATAATAGTTATGCTTGTTACTTAATTATCTTTAACGTTCTTGGTGTGTGTGTTCTTAGTGGTTGTGAACATTTTGAATTGAATGTAAAGAAAGAAGAGGTAAAAATGTAATGAGAAAGATGAAGGTGATAATAAATACATAATACTCGAGACATGTTTCAATGTTAATCAAGATCATCTTTATCATCATCATGTTAACCTGTTGACGGCCTCTTGCAGGTTAAAACCTTGTAAGGTCAACAGAAGTGGCAAGAAGAAGAAGAGAATGAACAAAAAAAAATGATGAAGATGAGGTTGATTAGGATGATTAGGATGAAGATAAGTTTAGATGAAAACAAAAGCTAAAGACACTTGGCTGGTCAGCCCAGCCCCGGTCCACTTTTGTCGTGACTCTTTCCTTAAAACAAGTAGTTCGGATGATGGGTATGATGTTAGTCTGATGAGTATTATGAGTATGATTATGGTGATGGGTAAATGTGTGCAATAAGTAGTTGATTTAAGGGTGCCTCTTTGGCCCAGCAGAGGCCAAGTGCAAAAAAATGAGAAACCGTGAAATTCCTTCTTGTTCATCTTCTTCTGGTTCAACACAATTTGACTTCTGGGCATTTGTTTTAAACAAGCTACAGTTGGATGATGAAGATGAATTGAATAGAGGGAGGGTTAACCTCCTCCGGAACTACAGCCTTTAATAGTCTTCATCTTGTTCAATTTATTAGCAAACACCAAGCTGGCGACCTTTCCACAAGAAGAAGGCAAAAAAAAATCTGAAAACTTGTTCAATGTTTAACGAAAAAGAGAGAAAGCAAAATGAGCCAAAAATGAGGTAAAATATGAAAAGGCAAATTGAGTTATCAAGTTGATGATGAAAATGATGTTTTATCATTTAGTAATAAAGGTTTGACCCTAACCTTGCTTCTCTCTCTAATCATGTTTTCTTCATGAGAATCATTTTCCTCTGATAATTACATTTTAGTGTTCAATTTTGTTCAATTTTGTATCATTTTCCATTCAAAATGCTTTTCTTCACCTTGTAATCAACAACAATTAACGATTAAAATGAAACTCATGCAAACTCGTAAAGTCAACTTTTCTCCTCAAAATCAAAATCTTTTCCTCATTTGTTAGCAATCAAAGGTAAAACTCGACTCTCATCACCATTATATAATCACAGGAATCGCTCATTTCAATGAATTTTTTTTCTTCTTTACTCAACTTTTTAATTCAACTTTATTCACATTAGTGCAATTGACTTTTTTTTTCATATTCAAACAAAAAGTTAATTGTTTTTTGCTTGAGAGCGCTTTTCACGTCGAGACTTTGAATACAATTTACAATCATCATAATCATCATCATAATCATTTGTTGAATTGTCAGAGTCGGTACAAAATAATGGAAGCAAAACAATTGAATTTGGTGCAAACTTTTTTTTTCTCCATTTCTTTGCCTTCACTTTTTTCCACTTTATTCATCAACCTTTATCATAATATTTGCGTTTATTTGCGTTAACAATTCGTCTTGATTGAATGCATAGTTATCGTCATGCTCAACATGATTCACATGCAATTCAATTTCACCCAAAATTACAATCATTTCTTAAACATTCAACCAATATTAAGAACTTTTTTTTCTTCTTCTCTTTTTTTTCTTGCCTGAACTTTTCCAAATCAAACCCGCCTTTCATTTCCTCTTTAATCATGAAAATGTTAATTGCATTTATGCTTTATGAACAGAATCACAAATTTTGAGCTTTTTATTTGCTCGCTCCATCTTTACCTTTTCATCAAAATTTCCTTTTTTTTTTATTCTCTTTTCCTTTTCTCTCCTTTTTTTGGCTCTTCATTGCTTATTTATTCTGGTCTCTTTTGGTTACTTTTGTGTTGACCAAAAAAGAGAGGAGCAAAAAGACCCAAATTTTATGAATTAATGACCAACCGACTGTTAGGTGTCACCAGCCATTATTTATCGAGACTCTGTTATTTGATATAAAAATTGCGCCAGATTTGTTGGCTGTTCAAAGATGTTCAATTTGGTATTTTATAATGAATTTATAGTGAAACTTGATGGGCAAGCAAAAATGGTAAAAGGTCTAATCTCACATTTCATGAGATTATTATTTTCTATTATTACGGTTATTGTTTAACTTGATTGCTTACCTTTCACTGATTTTGATCTTATTTTGATATTGAAAGTTCCCTCTGGTCTGACTTTAGTTTATAAATGAATGGCATAAATCATCTTCTTGGTTGGTTGAGAAGGAAAAAAGAGAGAGAGAAAAGTAAACTTGAAATTGTACATTGTATTCAACGTTTAAGCATCGCCATCTTCATCATCTTCTTCTTCCTCATCATCATCAACAGAGGATAAATAGTATTAAGAGTCAGAGAAGAGAAGAAAGCAAAAAATGTTTCTCAGCTTTTTGAGTGTTACATTGAAAATAAAAATAAATAAATTAAGCAGCTCTATGATGATCAATAGATAATTTTGAAGGATAAAGTTTAGGGCAAAGTTAAGGGATAAATATGATGATGAAGGGAAAAAGATGCTGCAAATGAAATTGACCGATGGTTTCTCATATTTCATTAAATATAGCCTTCAATAATCTCAAGGAATAACAAGACAATCAAGAAAAATTCAGTTTTTTTTCTTCTTCTTCTGTAAAAAGACGATCAAATTCATTGATGGCTAACAGTTGATCTTTTAATTGAATAATTGTTTCTTTATTTCAATTTGTATTCGCTAACTTTATTCATCTCGAGTTTCATCAGCTCTTGAATTTCAATATTTGCAAGTTTCAGGTTGAACTATTCAGTTCAAATTAAAATGTCGATTCAGTATCGTTTTTGGTGACTTTTCACAGAATTTTGTCATCAAGTGTTATCAAGATTTATATCTCATGGTGAAAAATTAACATGTAAGTCTATGGAAAGTTTCCAAGTTCAAGTTTTTTCATCGATATTCAAATAACCTGATGTGAAGCAGCTCAAGCAATTTGGACTTGCTCAACATCTGGTGACATCAAGAATAGAGATAATTGTTGATCTAATTGTGTCAAAAGAGGGCGACACAGAAGCGTTACAAGCTTGACAAACATTGAACTGTTTTTAAACTCAATGAATCACAAGCTTCTAATACGAGTTTAATGTTTTTATGTAACTCATCGTTCATTTACAAGGACAAAATTTGATTGAAGCTTAAATTTTGCCATTTCTTATCATTCATTGGGCAATCTATGGAAATGATAAAACGTTTAAAGCTAAATTGGACAACAATCCCTTGACTACATTTTCACTGAATATTTGATGCAAAACAATTATTCAAATGGTTTGTTTAAGCAGCTGAAGTGAAAGATGATTTATCAAACGGAGATTAATCTAATCTAACCTGATCTAACCTAAGTTTGAATTTCATCTTGCTATTAAATATCGATTCCTGTATTGAATCTTGAATTGTTACTATTTTCTTACATTGTAAGGAAAACGGAAATCATCTGATTGATTGCACAGTCGAAATGATTGAATTTCAAGTTGACATTTAAAGGAAACGAAATTGATATTTGTAAATGAGATTAAAGTTGAAGTACAAAACGACTCATTTACTTTAGAACTTTTGTTTTTCTTTTCAAATTGAATAAATTGTGAGTTCGGAAACAGGGAAAAATAATACAGAAACCAATCGAAAAGTCACACTTTTTTACCGATTAAAATCAATGTTAACAACAATTGACGGTAAAACCAACTGGTGAAAACAATTCATTTCAAAATTTACTGTCAAATCAAATAAAATAGTTTCATTTCTGTTCTCTTTTCCTTGCTTTTTCTCATGACAAAAGTCGTTTTTTTTAATCAATCAAACTCAGTTCTCATTGAATTGAAATAATAATCAGAAAATGAGTGAGACAATTGAAGAAAGAAGGCGAAACGAGAAAAAAAGGGAAAACAAAAGCAAATAAAAGGAAATCGATGAATCAATTTCAATAGATTTCATGAAATCCTAAACAAAGATTATCATTATCAAGTCAAATGTCGAGTAAAGAGCCGTCAACTGCAATTGCCATGAAAAGTCCAAGAGAAAAGTTCAGAGTTTCGTAAATTGGCCAACATTATCATCATTAAAACTAGAAAAAATGTTTCAAATGATATTACAATGATGATAAAATGAAAAGAATCTTCGCTCTTTTCCTTTTTTTTCGTTCATTGGAAAAACATTTCTTATTCGATTAGCTAATGTTTTCATTGAAGCTTGAGATTGATGAAATTAGTAATTGAGACAAAAAACATGATGATGACGATGAAGATGGTGAACATGTTTGCAAGGGAAAAGAAAAGCATATGAAAAGGCAATGATTCTAATGAATCTTTTCTCATCATCATCACCATCTTATTTTCCCTGTAATATTGATCGTTCATGACAAAATCATTTTCTTGAAATCTTCATTGTCTTCTCTTCTTTATCTTTTTTTTTCACTTTTCTTCTTCTTTCTCTCCCGTTCTTTCAGGCTTACAATTTATTGTTGCTGATAAATCTTGAAACGATAAAAGCATAACCAATTAGAGTTGTACAATGTTGATTATGTTTCCAAAAATGGTGAATTGATTGTGAACCAGAAAAGAGAAGCGAAAAAAAAACAGAAGAAAAAAGTTGCTTCAAAAGCTGATTCTAATGTTCATTGGTCCAAACAGGATAAAAAAAACGAATCGAAGGGAAAAGAAGGACGAAAAGTTACATGAAAATCTGGACGCAATAATTGAACCAAAGGTAAGCAGAAAATTGAAATTCAAAGCAAACCCTGTAAAAGCAAAAGGTTTACATCTAAAGTCATTGATATGCTTTTTTTTGGGTTATCATTATTAAATTGGTTACTCCGAGTCACCTCTTGTTTGTATTATGTTAAAAGTTTCAAGGAAACTGATGATAAACGGAAGATGAAGAAGATTGTTAAGTACATATATTTACTGACGAATGAGAGAGAATACAAATTGAAATATAGCGAACAGAATAATTGAGATGAAATTTTGATTGGCTGAATAGTCTCTCAACTGAATAGAATTGAAGTTATATCAAGAATATTTATATAAATATATGACCTTTTCTTCTCCTTTTCTTCTTCTTCTTCTTCTTCTTCAGTTTATACTTTTTTTTCTCGAGTTTCAATGTGAACCTATAACTTGGAATAAACATGATTCTTCATGATGTATGTTCACAGGCAACTGAATTTTCTATACAAAACTTTACTTTGGTTATACATGTACTTATAATACAAAAGTAATGTTGCACTTTGTAAACGTTAAAGTTGAGTGAAAATGGATTTGAAAATTGTATTTAATAGGTTTTACTAGAGTTGAATTGAGTTGGTTGAAAAGATGAAAAGGTTTACAGAAAGATGATGATGAAGAAGGAAAATGAAAATTGCTTTCAAATTGAAATGTAATCGCAACTGTAAATTATTGATATTTACTCCTTTTTAGCCCGTTTTTTACTAACCTTGGTGATGGTCAGCTGGACAGTTTAAATGATAGTTTTGTGGACATGATGGCTCCATGGTTTATAAGGTGTAAAATGATGATGATGGGAGGAGAAAGTGTCACTGTAATGAGTGAGGTTAGGTGATAAACAGGGGATGGAGAGGGACTTGAATGGATTTTGCCATCATGACGATCATGATGAGGAAGAAGAAGAGAAAACGGAAAAGTTTATTGGAACATCTTAATTAGGTCAGACTGTCAGTTGATCTTGACCATGGATTAATCTTCAAGTCAATGAAATAGTGTAACCTTTTGTTGTTCAATAAATCTGAAATGTTGCAACAAATTTTCGCATTTTTCAGTATTTTCAGCTCAAGAGTGCTTTACCCAAAGCTTGACTAGCAGTGGCAAGAATTGCGAGTTTAAATCACTGTTTCTGCGATTAAATCAATCGATTATAATCGACAACGTTCATCGTTCATTTTGAAAAGAAATGTGTGAAAACGTTAGAAATGCATGTGTAAGAAAATCAGAAGTGAAACCAATTTAGGAATAAATTCAGATGTAAAATTCAATTCTAATTTCCATGAAGTGATTCATTTTGAGCTGTAAATGTGGTTTAAGTTTATCAGTCTGACTCAAAGTTTGGTTGACATCATCGTGCTATTTTGCATCATCAGTGTAACATGATTCAAAGTTGAGGGTTGATAGCCAAGTAGGCTAATGTTGCTTTGATGAACATTTTACTTTTTGTAGTTTTTAAATGTTCAATCAAGTTCAATATTTCAATTGGTTGCTTCCTTATTTGGTATTTGTCCATGTTTTTCACCCATGAATCGAGTTCATTTGCAATCAACTCTCATTTGGATGTTTCTTTGACTTCTTTACATTGGTTTGATTTAGTGAATGTTATTTTTTGTGGCTTTTCAGCTCAATAACAATGTAAAAAAGAAGTAAAATGTTCAACAGCCGCAGGGTATTTTAAGCTTTTTTTATTTCTTTATTCCATCAAAGGTTATTCCATTTTCCTCTCCTCTTTGTTGTGTGTTATTGAAACCATATTTCTTTACCATCATCATCACCATTATCAACATTATCATCATTTTTCACCAGAATTTTTCATCCTCTTCTGTTCGATCAGGAAGAAGAAGAAAGAAAGAGAGGAAAAAAAAGTAAAAAAAACTGATTATGAAGAAGAAAAAAAGAACTCAAAGGTTGTTATTGAAAATGATGATAAACACAACAATAGGAACCATGGTAAACGTGATATTAACCATAAGGTTGATGTTTGAAATGAAAGAGAATCTGATGAAAGAGAGAAAGAGAAAAATCTGTAGAGAATGAAGTTTAATGAAGGAAAAATTGAACCAGAATAAGGTAGAGAGCAAAAAAAAAAGTAAGAAACATTTCAGATTCATTTTTGATCAACAAACAAAAAGTAGACCTTTCATTGAATCCATTGAATGTTAACTTCTCGTTGACTTTAAGCCATTCAAATGTTAGTTTTACAAGAAGAAGAGGAAGAAGATAAAAAAAATGTTAACAATCAATCATTCATTTTATGTCCAAGTAACCTCCTTTTTTATTGCCTTTCCTCTCTTTCACACTTCTCCAGACACACTAACTCACTCTCTCTTCATCATAAGATGATGACAATATGTAATGCATAATGTCGTTCTTATTTTCCTTTTCATCCTTCGTAGGCAGAAAACAAGCGTTCCCTGTCAACACTAACCTGTCATCATGACCTTTTCCTCGACCCTTTGCCACTTTAACGTGTAAAAAAATAACTTGTCATCATCAACATAAAAAGAGACTCTTACCTTTCCAACCATTGCTATTAATAAATGTCGCTTTTAAATGTCATTTAAGAAGACTTGAACTCTTCAATATTGAATCAGAAAGCCGCCAATATTGTCATCGACTCAAAATTTTTCATCATTTTTTGTTGAAATAATAATGCAAAATAATCATGTCATCTAAAGGCCCATAAGCGAGTCAAACTGCAACCGCAACAGACTCATGCCTCAGCTCAAGAAATCAGTCTTGCTCTGCCTCGATGATTTCCCGTTGTAAATGACATGAAAATGAAGAGCACAAAGTTTTTCAATTTTCTCGAAAACTTGATTTTCCTTTTCGTCCCGAAATTTGAATTTTCATCAGTTGATCCTGGCGAAATCAATTTATTTCTTGTTAAAATAACAATGCAAAATAACCCGAATTTATAACTTACAACTTATAAGCTAAACTTGGAGTCATAAGTCAGTCTAACTGTGACCGCAACAGGCTCTACCTCTGCACTAGATATTAGTCTTGCTCTGCCTAAATAACGATACAACGCGAAGAACTCAGAATTTTTTAATTTCCTAAAAAACTCACTTTTCAACCCTTTATTCTTTCCCTTTTTATTCATTAATTTACATTATCTTTCGTTGAATCTAAAGATTTTGATCCATTTTATGTTGCATTAATAATGCAACCAGGTGATGTGGACCACTTGATAAAATCTCTGAATACAATGCAACAGATATCTGTAGATGCAAACAAGATTGTATCAGTTTTATTAAGCAAACAAAAAAAAATGAAGCTAATTTCAGGCATAAACACTTAATGAAATAAAAACAGAGTAAACCTTTGGCGAGACTAAATAAAAGAACATCAATCTTACCAAGAGTATCATGTTAATCCAACTAACCAACCATTTACATGAGAACGAAAGTTTCTGCTTCAATTGAATATCCAACCATCCCATAACCATACAATTTATCGCCATTTTCAGATGACTTCTTATCCAATTAGATAATCTTTCCTCTAACCAACTCTGCAGCAGCAAGAAAAGAGAAGCAGAAAAAAAAAGTTCCGGAAGGAATCAACATTCATGTAACATGTTCATCTTCAACTGACTATCATTAATAACCCCAAAAAAATTAGAATAAAGCCATTAAAAGCGCAACGGAAATTCAAATGTCGGTCAAAAATGCAAAAAGTTCAAAAGAATAGAGAAAATGAAAAACAAAAAAAATAAAAAAAAACTAAAAAATCGAAAAAAGAAAAGAAGAAAAAAAAAGTTTAAATGAAAACAATTTTACGGATAAATAATGACCATTGATAACAGTTTCCAGCAAGTAATCATTACAATAACAATCATCATCATCATCAGCAGAAAATAGCCCCTGAAATGAGAGAAAAAAAAGCGAAGTAAAATGACTGAAAAAAGGCGAAAAAGAAGAAATTTTTGTCCAAAAAAGAGAAGAAAAAAAAAGAAACTCAAAAAAAGGAATGAAATTAAACTAATAATAGTGAGTAAAATAACTGGGAGTTAAACGATAATAATAATTTTAAAAAGAGTCCAAGCATAACTTTTATGGATTCAATTTGGTAAAATAGTATTAACGTTATTACTATCATCATTATACTGCTTATTATCATCAGCATCATTACTATTATTATCATATATAATGTAATATATTATGATATATTAAAAAAGATGAAGATGACTCTTTATGGCCTGTGTAAAGTCCACTTGTCGAGTCTAATGTATGATAATATTTGTCAACTAACTGTAACCCCACTGGCTTTTAAAATTATGTTGACATTGTAAGGCTTGTTCCAAATTTCCAACTCATCTTCATCTTGATCATGTTCATCTATATTATGAAATAATATTTATTTATCCAGTGTTGCTTGCTGCTTTGCCTTCTTGGGTTTTTTTTTCATGCTTTACTGTGAAAAGTTATTTACTATTCTGAAAGCGAATAAAACATATCGAGTTATCATGATGATAATGATGATGATGAGGAGCAAAGAGATGATGAAAGATAATATGGCAAATGATTTATAGATATACATCTTTATGGGAAAAGGAAAAGGAATCGTCATCACAATTTTTCGTTTTCACGATTGTTCCCAATTTCAACTTTTCACTTGTCAACCTTTTCATTTCTGCTTTTGAATTTTGAAGAAAAAAAGATATTTTCCCAAATTTTCGTTCGATGTTAGCTTCGATTATCAGTTGAAACAGGAATTGTCAACAGAATTTTTCATTTTCATGATTATTCGTTTTAGCATTTTGATGTTTGAGTTTCAGTTCAATGGTTTGTGCAAAGAGCAACAGTTTTGTTCAGAAAATTTCCATTTTTTCGTTCGTGCGCTTTTGATTTTGAATTTATCGCTCAACTTGAATCGAGTTTTGAAATGCAATTTTGTTCTTTACTCTTCACGGGAAAGGAATGGGAATTTTTAGTACAATTTTTCATTTCGATTATTCGTTTTAATGTGATTAGTGTGTTGTGAGTTTTGAGTTTTGCTCGGAAAATTGGCTGAATTTTATTCGGATTCATTTGTCGAACAGCAACAGTTTTGAAAAGATTTAAATTTTCGTTCTTTGCTAGTTCGCCAGTTTTGATGTTGATTTTAATGGCACTCTTGACTCAACTTGAATTGAATTTAATTTCGAAATCCTATTTTGCTCTTTTCTTTACTCTTTTTCCCTGTAATTGTGTTTATAATTCCTTTTATTTCTTCCATTTCTCTGGCTGAGAATTGAATTTAAAGACTAAATTCACAGTCGATTCAGTTTTACCTTGTTTACTTTTCACTGAAAGCAAACCTTTTCCCTTTTCCAAAGTTGCTCTTCTTTTTATTATCAGATTATCATCATTATCATGAGTTTCTGCCGCCTCTTCAGCCTTTTTCCAAGCTTCTTAAGGTTAACAAAGGTTTCAATATTACAAAATATCTTTAAGTCGGATGATCATGATGATGATAAAAGTAAAGTAAAAAGACATGAAACTGTGATGCAAGATGAAAGTTTCAAGTGAATTTAATTTCCAATAAAATGGATTTGCCAAAAGTTTAACTGAAACAAAAAGGTAAACTTTCAAAGATATCATTTACTGAATAAATTGGTGACAAAAGAAGATTTGAAAATGAAATGTTGATCATTTGAACTGATCTGCCAAAAGTGCCATTCGATAATCAGAATATGAAGAAGAACAAAAATTCGACAAAATTTCCATTTCATCATTCTTTTACTCACACTTTCCAAGTTGACCATGCTCAATGAGGGAACATCGAAAAAGATAAAAAATAATTTTCTAATTCCAAGACTAAATGATGATAATGACCAAGATAAACATGTGTCTACATTCGCCTTTCGTCTTTTCATCATTTTCTCCTTTTCCTCATCTTCTTCATCTTTTTACGTCTCAAGAGATTCTTGGGTAAAGATGATTGAAAATCAATTTATATCTGCCAAGAAAAGCAGTCTTGAATGTACACTTTTCTCGTGTCTTCATCATCATGTGAGATCAGAATCTTAACAGTTTTTCTTTGCCATTCATTTATTCTAAGAGGAAAATTTTCTCTTCTCCGAATGAATTTTTCCTCTACTTTTTTGCCTCTCAAATTTCACCATTGTAATGAGACCGGAACCACAAACCCACTCTTGATACAAATTTGCTCATCAAGTTATAGAAGTTTATCCTTCAATTTTCATACTCGAACTTGAAATTTATTCTGGAAACAATTTTCTCTTCACCTTCTTCCTCTCATTCCCAATCATCATGAGCATATGAATCAACCTTTTCCTGACACATGATCAAATCAAATTTCACCCTTGAAATGCTCTTCAAGAAAAGAAGCTCAAAAATCGTAAACAATAAGTCCAACCTTTCGAAATTTTATCTTATCAAATTTCTTCGAAAGAAAAAAAAAACATTCGAAAAAATAGAAAACTCATAAACACCTTGGATTTCGTTATTGAACATTAATATCAAAAGGAAAAGGCATCAGAATTGAAAAATCAAATCAAATCGAAATGAAAGGGAAAAGGAATTTTTGATAACAAAAAAAAGTTCTAATGATAATAATAAATAAAAAATATCTAATATAATATGGTGAAGAAGTGAAAAATGTTAACTATTATTATATTTATAGAGGCTTGAAGTGAAGGAAAGAAAAGAAAAAAAAAACTTGGAATATTATCAGG
This sequence comes from Tetranychus truncatus, assembly GCA_028476895.1. NCBI lineage: Eukaryota > Metazoa > Arthropoda > Arachnida > Trombidiformes > Tetranychidae > Tetranychus > Tetranychus truncatus. The sequence continues at coordinate 15,325,094 of CM052062.1, forward strand.
AAAATTGTTATCAGAAGAAGCAAAAAATGAAGTATATTTTAAGCCAATTGAGTTGAAGAATGTTGTTGGCTGAATGAAAATCACGCCCAGGTTTAGCCTTTGAAAATGCTACTGAATACTCTTGGTGTACCGCATGTACTTTAAAGAATTTGGAGAAAACACATTTTTTTTTCGAACTTTGCTCAACATACTTTTTTATCCATAATATAAATTTTGATATTTTTCTTCTGCACTCCCAGTGATTCCATGGTTATAGGGTCTGGAAAGTTTAAGTTTAAGTTTCAAGTCTCCTTTGCCTTTTAAAGTTGAGCCTAAAATAGAGATAAATAAAAATACATTTCACAAGGTAATATAACATTTATTAAAGTAAAGCCGCCGAGGATTGAAAAGGAATCAAAATTTGCCTCAATCTTTGGAGAGTTGTTTGTTTCCACTCTCATTTGATAGTTAATACAACTCGCTGATTCAGGAAGCAGCAGCCTTTGGTGAAGGTAAAGAACAGGGAATGAAGAAAGAAGCAAAAAAAACAAAATAATATGTAATATGTTTACAGAATTTAATGTTATCTTCTTTTGTTCTGAAGAGCGTAAAGAATGAAAACATTTTTTTCTTCTCTTGCTTTTTCTTCTTCTTCTCTTCAAATCATTTTGATCTTTCACACGTGTCTTGTAAGATGATGATATGATGGTGGTGGTGATGATACACGGCATTTCATTCAATTTATTCATACAAGAAAATCAGGTAAAGTAAGGCAAGAAATGAGTTTACCTTTGAATAAAAGATGAACAATATTCACAAGTGAAAACTAAAAGTCACTCTTTTTCTTGTTCAAACTCAAATTTCAAGGTTTCTCCTCGTCAAATAGTCATGAGATTTCAACAGAATTATATGTTCATTGCAAGTTTCCATCAAAGGCGATTGAAAACTTTGGTTTAAACTTAGCTCGTCAAAGTAACCAAGTATTCACCAAGAGTTTCATTAATAATGCAAACTAATCCAATGTCAAGCTTGAGTCAAGAGATCGATTCGCTTAATTGCATGGGCGATCTTCAATCTGATCTTGATAATTTACGATCATGATCGATCAAACAAAATGATTCGCATCGAAATTCAGCATTTTGTTACTCTTTATTATTTTTGCTGTTTAGGCTAGGTCACGTTAGGTTAGAAAATGCTCAACGAATGATTCATTGAAACTTGAAAAGATCTTTGATTTTTCAAACCAAACCAATTTGATTGAAATCTAACTCTTTTTCAAACCTTTTACATTTCCATTCTGAACGATGATTAGCACATTCTGAAAAATTTCACTTTGAAGAGCGTTTAATTGGACTGATTAGACTGTAACTCTTTGTCGCAATAAATAAAGTAAAATGAAGCGATTGTTTTTCAACTTGGTTAACCTATGCCTCAGCTTGAGATAAGATGAAGCAAGTTTTAAACTCAATGAGTTATATTCGTTGTAGAGATTTAATTTTGTTAAAGCTGACAGCAAATAAAGTTGAAAGTAGATCGTCTTTAAATTTAAAGCCAATAAATGGCCATTTGAAGCTGAAAATTTTACGTTTTTTAATCTAAAGATGTAATAATGATAATCTAATGTTTCGAGGTGATATTATCACCATTACTATTACTATTGCTATTACTATTGCTTTTACCATTTCTATTGCCATTTTGTAATATTATTAGATTTTTGTGACTCTAACACTGAATCACATAAATGCATGGAAAGAGGGAAGAAGAAAAACAAAAAAACAAAGTTGCAAAACAGTGAAAATGAAAGGAAACGGTCCTTTTGCTTCGATGACCTTTCATGTTTGGCTACTGTCCAATATTGCAAAATGTGTGTTTCTTGTTGATGTGATATCCTCACTGGGATATTTTGCTCGAACCTCCCCCACCTCCTCCTCTCCTTTACAAATGCATAAGTTTAAGGTAAACTAAAAAAAAGGATAAAAACAACATGTTAAAAGTGTTGACCTTTAACTGCACCCAAAGTGACCGTACTATTGGTCACTTTTATGGATCTTGCACTCTTTTCCCCTGAGTTTCAAATTACAAATGAAACTTATTTGTCGTTGTTAATCAAGAAGAAGAAGAGAAAGTAAGAAATACGAAAATTTGCCTCATGAAACTGAATAAATATAAACATTTGGTTGATTCTTAAATCAATGAATATTCCAAGTGGTAAATGTTCATTGAGAATCCAAGTTGCGTTTCAATAAGTTGCTTGGAAGGAAAATAAAATGAAATGAAAAAAAAAGAGAGACCAACATAAAGCTAAACTCATTTGAAAAGACTGACCAGCCATTAACTTCTTATGCGATGCCACATTCATTTTGATTATATTCATTCACTTATTTAGCCAATTTCGAGCTTTTCCTTTCTTCTTCTTCTCGTATTTTTGCACCCCGTTACATCTTATCTTCATCATTATCATTATCATCCAGAGTGCTCTTTCCAAAGCCTCTGTTGAAACTTTTGCGATTATAAATGAGAAGCTTGAATCGCGCCTTGAATCTTGAAAGTGAAATGAAACACCATCAAATCATATAAAGTAGTTTTGTAATTTGTTAACTTTTCCCTCTTCTTAAGTCAACTTTAACTGGATAACCAATCCATTTAATAGTTTTTTATCCTAATGAATTAGATTATTATGTTAATTGTTGAACATACAAAAATGTTATTAATTTCAATTAAACAATTTAACATTACAAGATAATTTTTCACAGTTTTTGGGCAGAAAACAAGAAAATGTAATCAATAAAATTAGCTGTTTAACGATGCTTTTGTGTTGGTAAAGATGGAAATGGCTATTTAGTTGTGAATCGTTGACCATTGTAACCTTTGATCAACAAAACGATGCCTTTTTATTCATGTTCAATTTTGGTTCTAACACAAGTAAGTTTGTTGTCATTGAACGCGAAATTTGGTCCAAAATTGACAACCTTTTTTGCTACTTGAAAAGTTAGCAAATGAGCATTGAATGACTAAAAGTTGAACGATCACATGGGCTACACGTTACATACAGTTGCTGTTGTACTCTTACTGAACCTGGCCAAGCTTTCCCTTTCCTTACGACCGAAGTCTCTACCCGACTCCTTTCCTTAACCATTGCTGGTCCTGGCCCTTAATGTGTGTTGAAACTGAGCTAACTTTAGGCTGAAGTACAGTCCCAAGTAACTCGAATACGATAATCACAACAGCATATTTAAGCCTGTAAGTATCCTTGAGACTTCATGCAAATTTCACGAATACTCATTTGTTATGTTCCAAGGGCAAGGCGTGAAAAACAGAATTAAAAATCAATGTTTCCACACGTTGGTATCACAATGAGGATACAAAAAGAGTGGAGCAAGACTCATAGGCAGATGACAGAATGAAACCGATGACTTGAGACCCTTGCCTTGCAAGTTTCAACTACACCATCATTTGCACCATCAATCACAATCTAAAACGAATCAATATCCTTTAGACAATCTGAACGTCTTTGACATGATGAACTCGAGTTTTCTCAGGAAACCTTCAAACATAACAATGACACCCAGAACACCTTGACAAGGTTATCCCCGTTGATGCTCTGCAAATGAATCAACCTGCTATTGTTAACCTTTCACATTGAAATTTATTAATTTTATCCAACAAAATGAAGGTTAATTAAAAAAAAAAGAGTTTGCTCATAAATTGTTTCCTTCATTTTACCATCCAACCTCCTTTTAATTATACCCTTGCTACCTTAATTGTGTACTTGCAACTTAATATTGTTTACCTGGTGAATCATTTAATTTTAATAATAATAAACAATAAAAAAGTCAAGTTGCTAATAATAATAATAATGTGATAATTTAACGTTAGTTTATGTAGTTTAATTTAAATTGCTGTTAAAGTGAATGGAAGAAGAAGAAGAGAAAAATGTTGATTCAGTTTAGTTCATTAAGTTAATTATTTATTACAACAAAAAAGCAACCCGAACCAGCCCTAAATTAATTATATTGATGATGATAAAATGAATGGCTGAGATGAGTTAACTGAAGAAATGATTGAAAACAAAAAGGTAAAGGATCACCAAGTTTACCCATCCTCTTGCAAGACGAAGCGACTTGTGTGTGTGTGTGTGTGTTTATCATCAATATAATCATATCTATCAACATTAACTAACAAGATTGATAATAATTACTGCAAGAGCAAAAGGTTGATTAAATTGGTTAATTTATTGCTTTCCAATTTAAATCATTTGTACAGTTGAAGCAAAATTTTTTGCCATTCTTTTCAGGTTGCAACGTTTTAAACATGCAAAGGTTAACAATAGCATTAATCTTAACATTAGTTTTATCTTCAAGTTAATCAACATTTGGCAACATTTTTCATTCCCTGTTTTTATTCAACTCAACATTTATATTGATGAACTTTTATGAAAAATGATCGCCATTTATCAAAACAAATTCAATTGGTAATTAGCTCAAGTCAAAGTCAAGAGCTTTTCTGACCCTTGATCACTTTTTGACCACTTTTGAAACACTTTGTGCATCACTCAATTTACCTTTTTGTTTCACTCATTTACGGAAGTTTGCGTTAAAAATGTTGATCAATTTTATTAAAAATGATGAGGTGATTGTCTTATCGGGTACGCTCATGTTAACCACTGAACTCATCAACATTAAGAAGAGAAAAATGATTGTTGATTGATGTTAACTCCACAGGTTTTTATTATATAATATATTTATTATTGATTGATGCTGAAAATTGTTTGAAGCTTATTACAGTGATGATGATTATTATGATGATAATGGTAAAGATGGTGGAAGATGAAGGATGAATTGAATAAGCGCAATTTGGGAGGTTGATCTTTGTGTTGTGCCAATTAAATGGGTTGTAATTTATTTAACCATTAAATGATGATAATGCCAAGTGACTGTTAAAAGCCCTTTTAAATGGAAAGGTATTTTCCAGTTTCATGATAATAACCATGATAATCATTATGATAATAATAATGCCAGTGATAGTCGTGATGATGATGTCACTATTGATTCATTTTAATTGTCAACCAAAAGTTAAAGGTGTCTGTTCAATCAGTTGATAAATAATTCAAAATGTACAGGTTAACAGCAAAAGGTGCTCACATAGCTTAAAGGCTTTGACTGGTTCAGTCGATTAAAAGTGATTAAAAAGTTAACTAAAGTTGAGATTCATCATCGGACTATTTTGCATTACTACTGACTTGATCATAGTTGAGCTTTTAGCTTACAAGCTAAGGATAGTTACACTATCCTAACCTTACCTAACCTTGATCGTCAATCCATAAGCTGAAAGGATTTTGCTTGCCTTGCTCAGTAAAAATGAACTATGGATAGCAAGACTATCCTAACCTAACCTTACCTAACCTTGTTTGTCATTCTGATGATTTTGGTGACAAGAAATTGTTAAGAGTTTAAACTTTATGAATCAAAGGTTGAGTTTTAATTGAAACTTGGAACATGATTCAAGAGTTGAACTTTTGTCTTGATTTAACTCTTACCTGTTAAGTTTGACAAGTTTCCTGTGATTCAGCTTTACATTATTACTGTGACGAGAAATTGTTACTTTGTTTTAAAATTGAAGCAATTTTTGGTTTAATGAACCTTTTCTGGTTCAATTTGGGTTAAACTTTTTGTTGATGTTACAAATGCAAAATTTTATTCCATTAATGAGTTGTTTTTTTCCATGAAAAGGAAGATGAGATTTGTTGGGTGAAGAGAAAAGAAGAAAAATTAACGATAAAACCTGGATGATGATGCATTAAGAGGACATTATTATTAAAGTGAAATGATGAAAAAAGGAGATTTTTTGTTCTTTTCATGTGAAATGTTTCTTATTTTTTGGCTGTTTTTTCTGTTTGTTTACCATCAAAATGTAAGTAAATGGCTTCATTTGGAATCACTCATAATCATAATCATAATCATGATGATTATTATTTGATGCTCACTCCTCTCTTTGCCTTCCTCTTTTTACGACTTCAATCAAATTCCGGATTTGAAGGCAGAAGAAGAAGAAGAAGGAAAAAAAAAGTAAATGAACAAAAATGTAAGAAACGAGAGAAAAGAAAATTGAAAGAATTCAGTGTAAATATAATGGAATAAAATTCATCTCTATTGATTCAAGAGAATGGTGAACACACAGAAGGCAAAGAAACTAAGAAATGAATTTGAGTACATGATGATGATAATGATGATGAGAATGAAAAGAAGCAAATTTATTTCTGGTCAACAATTTTTTCGTTGAATTCTGGGGAAGAGATTATTCAAGAAGTTGAAACAAATTGGTTGAAAGAACATTTCTTTATTTATTTTCTTGTTCGCATTTTCGACCTCTTCTCACATTTTCCTCATCATTTTCATCATCATCTTCATTCAATACTCCTTAGTTTTCATTTGATTTTCCGTTCTTTTCTCTTCCTTTTTTTCTCTTTTCTTCCTCTTCTCTTTACATTTTCTCGTTTCATTTGGATTTACTTTGACGGTTCAATGGTTTCCTAGGGACATTCATGGGACATTCAATTCAATTCTGAATTTAATGAGCTTCTTTTCACCTTTGATGGTCACTATTTTTTTCAATACAATTCAACCTTAGACTTTTTTTATTCCCAAACTCACAAGTTTTTCAAACAATGTTGCCTTTTAAATGTTATTTAATGTTTGCTTTTTGTCATTGTTTAAGCACCATTTTTGGTTGCAAAAACAAGCTTCAACTTGATTTATTGATACTTTGAATTTATTTTAATTTTGAAATTGAAATTTTGTCTGAATTCACTTGATACTTTCCTCATTGAAATTTGTCATGAAAAAGTAAGAATCAAAATGATGGCCAAGATAAAGAAGTCGACAGCAACTTTTTCTTTCATCTTAATTTGCGACTGAATTAGTGATTCTGTACACGATTCTGATGAATTCTAGCCTTAATCAAACATTAACATAATTTCTTTTTTATCATTATTATATGATTATTGTATGAATAATTTCCATTTATATTCTCACATGAGAATCTTTTTTTCATTTATTTTCAGTGAATTTGCCGAGGAAAAATAAATTGCCTAAAAACTCGGTGGAAATGATTGCATTAGAAGAAGTATTAATTTTGTGATAAAAAAGCAGGGGAAAAAAGAGAGATTCTAATGAATGATTTCGAATTGAATCTTGATTTGATGAATAATGATAAACATACATTTAGAAATATTTCAAAGTAAAATTAGTTTATAGCGATTAAATCAACCTTAATCAAGGCAATCATTTTTATCAATGAATTTGCATCCAATTAATTCGTTTCAATGTTAATGTAAAACTGAAAAACTAAAAACCTGCAAAGCATGAAAGTTAGCTGAGGAAATTGAAAAAAAAAACAAAACTCATGAATTATTGTTCTTAATGTGCTTTTCATGTGACGATGGAAGGATTTTCAACTCATATTTGCTCAAAATTGAAAAGTTTGAAGATGATTCAGACTTGGGAAGTTTTGACTAAATTCACAGATTCAGGTGAACCAACTGCTACTGCATACCAACAAATTTAAAAAAATCTCTGGATAAAAATTTAACCTTTGATTCATGGAGTTTAACTTTCAACTCGACAACTTGTGAACCTTTAATCACTTTAAATAAACAAAAATGATTGAATGACGAATGAGGTTAGGTAAGGTTAGGTTAGGATAGTCTTGCTATCCATAGTCTTGTAAGCTAAAAGCTCAACTATGATGAAACAGGGACGCAGAGAAGAAAGGTTTGACTAAAAAGTTGAGTTGAAAAAAATGAAAATGTTCCTCAAAATTATTTTCATTTTGTTGATTAAAAGACTAATGTTGGGTTTAATGAATAACGCCAGGATAACTCTAGTGATGAGGTGCAGAAAAAAGGTAAATGAAGATAACTAATTAGTTCTTTTCTTTACCTTCTCTATGTGATTCAAACAGCAAATGCCAACAATTTGCTGCGTCAGCTCCTCAACTGAGCTAAGTAAAGTGAAGTGCCAAGAAAAAGATGATAAAGATGAGAAAAGAAAAGGCGTTCAAATGAATGACCTTAATTTGTATCATTTTGTGTTGCTCTTTAATCTTACCTTGACTTTATTAACGTGTTCAAGCATCCCAGGTAATCTATCATATAATAATAATAATAATGGTAATAATGATAATAATAAACATACACATGAGCGTAAAGTGAAAGGTGAGTGTAACTATGAACAAGATTGCGGTTTTGCTGTACAAGATAATGATGATTAAGATGGCGAAGATGATATTGATGAGAAGGATGAAAATGATTGAAGTTCTGGTTCATCAGTAAACAGGTAGCAAAAGAAAGAAAACAAAAATTTATAACAAAAAAAATGAGTAAATATCTAATCTATTCTAGAAGTAAGTTAATTTAAAAAAAAATAATAACCAGTAGCAATGTTATTCGCTACTGAACCTGATGTTATGATTAATTACTTGAAAATCAGATTTAACATGAGAAATGCTGATGATCAGGTTGATACTGATGATGATTGAGTGGTAAAAGGTAAAAAAGATGAAATAAACTTTTCCTTTCTTCATTTTCATTTAGTCTTTCAATTTATTATTCAGTTAATTTGTAACTTTATAGATGGCACAGTTTCAACTCTTTAAGGCGATAATATTTGCTTAAGATTTTAATTACCATGATAATGTCCATCTTGATACCTGATCACCAAGCTAACATCAGAAAATCATCTCTTTATTTTCGCATAAAAAGCGATTAGAAAAGGTTACAACTTTTACGATTCCAAGTTCATGAAGATTGAACACTTGGATAATCGGATAAGAAGTTCAAAAAACGGAAAATCGTGAACGGAACATTGATCAAGTTCAGAATAGTTTCCATTGGAAATAACGAATTCATTTGCTTTCTCTCCTGATCATCTTCATGTTGAATAATCTCAATGTTATGAAATTGACAAATCGAACTATTTTGTAAAGGAAAAAACTTTTTACTAAAAAAGTTGAGAAAATGATTTTCGATGAAAACATTAGTAAACCTTTGCTTTGAAACTTTCATTGAGAGACAATTTTAAACGATTTTTAATCAAACTTTTACTCTTCTCACAGGTTGACGGACATTTGATCATTTCATGTGCAGACTGAAGCCAATTCGGTGAGTAAATAATTTTCGATAAAGTTGAGTTTCTATTCAATAATCAAATTGGTCAAGTAATAGAAGCAATCAGACGTTTGGTTAACATGAAAACTTGAAACTTGTTTCAACTATAAAACACTTTTCGTTGTGCAAAGTTGCGCGAAAATGTTTCATTGGTTTCTGCTAATCAATGCAAATTTTATTGTAAACATGTTAAGTTAATTGCAATAAACTCGCCTTGCTCACAATTAACAAGGTCAAACAAATTAATTACAAATAATTTGGTGCAAAATTGTTTCTAATGATAATGTTTGAAGGAAAACCTCTCATTAAAGTGAGCAACTCAAAATGATGATAGCCATTGCTACTGATTCATTTAATTAAAATTCACTCAACGCTCCTTTCATTATTTACTGATTAATGAATATTCAAGCAACATTAACATCATCAATTGAGGTGAACATTAGAGTAAACAAATTAAAATACAAATTGAATAATTTTCTGCTCACAAATGGATGGAGAAACATGAAATAGCAGAATCAAAAAGAGAGACGATATTGGGCACATGAAAATGAATTTCCGTATTATTGATAAATGCTGATTGAATGGCGGAAAAAAAGAAGCAAAAAAGGTTGAGAAACAAAGTGGTTACCGTTTAGCTTGATATTTATTTTTGCTTCTGATATCGTATTAAGATAATTATAATGATTAACATTTGTTTAACCAAAGCCTCAAGGTAAATCAAGTGGGCTGGCCAGTGATTACACTTTGATTATTGTTGCGATTATGTATTCACCAAGAAGATGGGAAACATGGTAAAAGCAGGGCGAAAAGGTTGAACAGAAGAGAAGAGGAAAAAAAAGACGAAGAAAAAAAAACTTCTTTTCTCACATTTCCAAAATTTCAATTTACCTTTTTTCCACCTTGGACATTATTCAATTTGAACTCATCATGATCATCACCAGATAAACTAATAAAGATACATTTTCGTCTGAAGAAGCATCTTGATTCAATTTTAATGCCTTTTTTTCTTGTTCCATTGCAACTCACATGATTGTGAATGAAGTTTCAAAGATTATCAATTGAAACTTTGTAAAGGTAAAAAAAAAGTTACTTGGCAAGGCAATTACAGAAGCAAGATGAAGAGGATGAAGATGACCATTTATATGCACAACATTGAGTGTTGAGATGCAATTTTGACTCACTTTTTTGTGCAGGGAGAAGATTGATTTGCAATTGAAAGTAAATTCAGGAATCATGATTATGATGAGAGGGAGGAGGTCGGAAGATGCAGATGCATATCTAGATGCGTAATTTATGTTTGCCTGGGCAACATTTTGCCGTTCATCTTCTCCATGAAACTGGAAAGAGATAATGAAGAGAAAACTTTTGCCGTTCTTTTAAATCACAAAATTAATCACATTTTTTTGCGTCAAGCAACAAAAATCTTTCCACCCAGGGTCATTTGATAATGAATGCCAACCTGTTAACCGTCGTCTTGAGAGTCACTTGTAATCTTGCATAAAGCGATTTGTTTGGTTGAATAAATTTTTTCCTCAAAAGCAAAAGGTCCATTCAAAACTTTCACCGACGAAAAGCAAAAATTTACTTTTTTTTTCACTCTTTTCTTTTCTTGTTCAGCCCTTGAGGGTTGAATAAATAATTGATTATTTTTTTTCGCTTGGCGCTTAATCATGATGATTATGAGAATGAAAATGATGGTGAATGATCATAAATAATGGGCCACATTGGAATCAATGAGCAAAAAATTTGTGGATAAAAAGTAATTACCTGAAGTTCCAAATTTTTTTTTCTCTTCTTCTTCTGATCAACTTTTCTCTCTTGGACATCAGTCTCATCATCATTATCAATATCATCGATTATAATATTGTTGCCTGTTGTAGACACTTTTTAGTTAAAGAAGGAAAAGAAAGGCAAAAAAATGATCTACTTTGTCCACAAACTTCCGACTTTCTTAAATCGATATATCATCTTTATCATTGGATATTATTTCTTGCTCCATTTTTTCGTCGATACTTTTTGCCTTACTTTTGCATTTGGCTTTTCATTACTTTTCATTCACATCATCATCAGCATCACCATCATAATGTAATAGATCACACTTGATACATGATCTACAACATTTTTATAAATAGTTATCAAGTAATTGTTTGTGAATCAGGCAGAAAATTGTTCACCATGAAGGGGAAGATGAAGATGAAGGAACCATTTTGAGGATGAAGATGATGATGGAAGAAGAATGAACAGGATAACATGAGGATAAGTAATGATAATCCGCTTGTTTTGCAACAGAAAAAGTGTGTAACCTTTATTTCGCTTTTTTTTCGCTATTCTTTCACTTCTCTCGATCTTCTCTTTTTACTCAATATAATCAGTAAATTTACCTAAAATGTTATTCTTTTATTTTTACTTTTTTTATGGAGAAAAAATAACATGTCATTTAACATTGTAGGTTATCCTTTTGGTAAATATCATGGTAATCTTATTCATCCAAACAAACAAACTTTGGATTACGATTGAATGATTAGATAAAAACAATTTTTCAACTTTTACACTCAACAACATTTATACTTTAAATGCCCTTTAATGATTCAACAGTTAATCTTTTGTTTTCACCTTTCAAGTCATTAATTAATGGTTGCAGGTGCAGTTGTGACTAAAAGTGTGAAAACAGCATCACGCTATTTTGCATTGCTGTGACAAAAGTTTATACTCAAAGGTTTTTACTGTAAAACGGTTAGTGTTACAACACTGATAAGGACGGATTTTGAGCCTAATGCTAATTCTTTTCATTTGGACGATAGTGTCGTGCCACTGTTTGGTCGAGCAGTCAAATGTAACATTTGTCTGAACCTGTGGTTCCTCTCGTACTGAGCAGGGTTTCTTTTGCAACGACAAGTCATCAGTAGGGTAAAACTAGCCCGTCTCGTGGCAGTTTGAATACAGCTTACGTTTCCTAGCAGTTGATGAACAATCCCGACTCGAGTTGCAATAAAAATTTATTTTGATTGACAAGCGGCAGAAATGCAAGCTGGAAAACAATTTCGCTCTTGTTAGCTGCATCAAAATACCATTTTTATTTTCATATTTCATCTTTGAAAACGACGTTAATGGATTCACACAAATTCATAATCCAACCTAACCTAACCTGACCTGACCTAATCCATTGCAAATTCAAAAATTCTGTACTAATCAGGATTGATCATTGTGCTACTGCAAGCAACTAAGTTAACTTGCGAAATTTTGTTTCGCTAACTTTTTCAATTTTGCACACTTTTTTTGTGTCTAGAAAAAAAGCTCTAAATTTCATTAACAACCGATACTGTTTCATTTATCTCCAATATATCATTTGTTCGATAACTGATCTGATTTGATTCTGATAAAAATTACACTTTTTTTACTGCAACTAATTTCAGTTTGATACTCGATCAGGTACTACAAAATATCGCTTAAAAAACTGAAGTTTCACAACGCAATTTCAATTTTTCCTTGTTTCTTCTCTGTCACGCTAACAAGTATTTTCACCACTCGTCAAGTGATTGATGGGTTGATAAGTGCCAATAACCTTGAGTTGAAAGTTGAACCAAAAGGCCTGATAAGTTGTATATCAATAATCAAGTGTGCGTTATCAAATATCAATATTGTTGCAATAATAATGTTCAATATTAAACTGTAAACTACTAAAACAAACATAGCATAAGTGGTTAACATGGATAATGATAGCATAATAATAGTTGTAATAATAGTAATAGTTTTAGTAACAGTAATAATAGTAGCAGCAGAATATAAATATGAGAGAAACAAAGACGGAAACATTATTCAAGATTGAACTCGATAAAGAGATGAGAAGCAAATGAAACTGATACAGAAAGATTGTTTATCCTGAAGATGTTAGCATTCAATTCAAATTGAACACAAATTGAATTTAGTCTTTTGTTCTTCTTCTAAATGTTACAATCGATATTTGAACTTTTCCCATTCAACTAAATGAAAAGGTCATTATCGAGCACAATAACAAGAGCGATAATAACAAGGCTAATAATAATATTAGAACCATTATTCTTAATTAATAGCTTTATTTTCAACGTAATAAACTCGCCTCTCTCTCTCTTTTCGTGCTTATTAATGGACAAAATGAGGAATAAAGACAATCATTTATATGGAAAAATCTTAAGAGCAAAGTGTGACTTGCAGGGAAAGAAGGGCTCATAAAGTGTTCATATTGCATGTTGAATGAGCAAGAATGATCAAAAGACAGATGCAAAGCAAAGAGCAACAAGAGGAAGCCAAGGAAGCCAAAAGGATTGCTCTGTTGAGCTTATCTGCAGGGTTACTTGAGCTACTTAGTTTGATGTTGAACGCCAGTTACTCCGAAAGACTTGCCTAAGACGAATTATTGAAGTTTGAAAATTGCGTGAAAAGATTTTTTCTTTTCATTCTTGCGAGCGATAAATTTTCATCTTGTTGACCAATGTAAATGGAACTCGTTAAAAGTCCATAATTTTTGGTCAATTTTTTCAATTGGTGTTTACAGTTGAGAAGCAAAATCAAACCTTGACATTTATCCAGACTTGGTGAGGCTCGAAAAGGCGAGTAAAGATTTATTGCTCGAAAAATATTAGTTGCTTCAAGTTATGAAAATATATTAGATAATAAGAATGTTTGTTTGTTGTTGTTATTAATATTTTGAATGGACCCTAAGAATTATTAATAAAAAGAATATATTCAAAGAATATATTTCTTTTTCTCTCTCTCTTTTCTTCTCGTTTGCTCTCTCAAATACACTGACCATTAAGAGATAAAAGTGAGACAATGATATTGTCATTTGTGATGAGAGTAACGGTCAATGGTCAGTGGTCATCTACCCTTGGAGATGAAGATGGTGGTGATGCTTCTAAAAAGTGAATGTTCATTTTCTTCTCACATTTTTTTCTCCTTCTTTTATTCTTCTCTATTCTCTTCAATCATTTCACCCATAATGGGTTACCATTCATAAACATTATTATTTACTTTTCATTCCATTTTTGTCTCGACATATTTAGATGGTCAACAGTGAAAATGGTCATTTCTCTCGACTTTCATTTCAATCATTTCTCTCAAGTTCACCAACTGAAATATCGATTAAAGATTTTTATCCTTCAAAAATTTGTCAATTTTTGAACCAAACAATTGACTTGCTCATTTTGGAATTGCATTTTCATTTGAAGATTGAAAACATTTTGAGATTTGACGAAAAATTTTCTTTCGATTTTCAAGATTTTCTTTTTCAAACTGAACTTTTGTGACAAAAATTGATTGGCTAAAGTTGGATGGAAACATGAGGTAACTCAATTTCGTTTCAAGACGAACATTCACCTTTCATCAAAGATAACTCATGATGATGCTAATAACAAAAAAGTAAACTCGTCAATTGAAGAGGTTGGAATGGTTTTGACAGTGCAAAAAGATAAATATTGATAAATTGTCGATCCGTTGAAAGGGGACAAGTAAGGATGAAAACAAACGATAAACTCATCAAAATTGTTGAAGTTGATTAAAATGCAAACCAAAGTTGATTTTTTAAGAGAAGAGTCAAAATATCAATTTCCATGTAACATGCCTTTTAAAGCAAAGTCGACTTTTCCATGTTGATCATGTTCATCATTCTGATCATACTTTTGTCTCTAAAAGAGTCGCCCTTAAGCACACACATGAGAGAAATGAAATGTTGTATATTCTGTTTACCCTAAAGGAATAACCTTTAAAAGAGTCTTTTCTTCTCTTCTCCTGTTAACATCTTTCTTTACTCATCATCATCTTTTATCATCTCATTTAATAAACGCATGTTTTGTTATCTTTCAAAAGAGGCCAAGAAATGAGTAAAGAGAGAAAACAAGAGAAGAAAAAAAATGTTGCGAAAAAAAAAACTGGACAACTGATGATTCCTCAACCTTTTAAAATATATTACATGAGTTGGCAGCGAATAAATTTCATTTCATTCAGAGCAAATCCCAAAGGTCCATCTATTAGTGTCCACTTAGGCTGCAATTGCAGTGGCGCTCGAAGAAAGACAAAAAGAAAAATTTTTTTTCTCAGAAAAAAAAAGTTCATAATCGAAAAGTAAAATTTGAAAATTAAATGTTATTAATAAGTAAATGTCAACTGATAATCACTGTCATGTTTAGTTGAGATGAATGAGTGAACAAAAGTGGACAACAAATTGTCTCTTATTGAAAGAGTATCAAATATTAAGTGTCCATCAGTGACAATGATGATGATGGAGATAAAAAAGTGACCAACAAAAAAAAATATTAAACTGACCTTTAATTCCCTTCCTTTTCTTTACATTTGCCTCTTCAGATGATATCTTGATGTAAACTTTTCATACCAAAAGGACAATATCTTTACTCGACAAAACTGCAAGGCTAAAGATGAAAAAGTTTCATTCTTCTTCTTCTTCTTCCTCCTCCTTCGCATAACATTTTACTGTTCATTTGGCATTATTTTTGGGTTCAACTTGAATCACTGCTTACCTATCTCATGATGATCATCATTTTATTTGCTTCAATATCAAGACCAAAGTGAAGTTGTTTTAATAAATGAAAGCAAAATAATTTGAGATTTACTTTTCTCTCTTTACTGTGATATTCACCAACTTTCTGTCTCTTTTACTGTCGTCCATTGCTCCATCTTCCTCCTCCTTCTCATCATCATCTTTTGCTTTTTTTTCAAGTAACAGAGTAACATATATATTTATACATTTCTCAAATAAGAGATACTTTTTCATACTAAAAATCCATCGAACCGTTCAAAATTTACCAAACTCTCTTCATCATAAGGACATTTTCAAGGCAAAAAGATGATGATGACAAAACTTGTCCAATGTCCATTTCTTTAGTTTTTTTTCTTCTTTCTTTCTATTCATTCCACTTAGTTTCCATTATCTTTACTTTTCATCCTCATCTTCATCTGACTACATCACTTGATATACTCTGTCCAAAAGTGGACAATGTCAGTCACTCTTCCTCTCTTTCTTTCTCTTTCTTGACCTGAGCAAAGAAAATCATTTCTTCAATATTGAACCTCTTTTAAAGAGAGTTAGGTGAAAATAGAATGAAAATGATGAAAGTAAAGAAGCAGGAAAATGGGAGAAGAATATTAAATATTAATAAAAGATTATTTGGTCAAGATTGTTGATTTATGCTGTTTTCATGAAAAGTCATTTCTTTAAACATGTCAGTATTGAATGAAAAATGTTGCAATTAAATATTTAAAGTTAACCGAAAAATGCTTTTTTTCAATCCAAATATTAGTTTCCTCTTCTGGTTCAACTTGTATGGACAAGCTTTCAAAGTTCACAATAACAGTACAAAATAACCCGATGCATCTTATATTTGCATCAATTAGATATCGACAGTCGACAATTTTTTAGATGTTTTTTTCCATAAATGTCAATATTTCCAACTGTTGGTCATGAGCGAATGACGATTTAATTTTACAGTTTGGATGAAACATTTAGTTTAAAATGCAATCTTGAAAAATTTATCAATTTCAATTGCCTTTAGTTAATCCATATTCACCAATTCAACTCTGAATCAAATTGGTAAATGTGCAAGCAAAAAAATTCATTAAAATAAACTTTACTCATCCTTGTGCGTCAAAAGTCATTCCACTAATGCAAAACAACCCGATGATGCATTTTAAACTCACTTTTAGACTCTGAGTCTATCCTAACCTAAGCTAACCTAACCTTAAATTTTATATCTAATGCCTTGTATGGCATAACAAATGAAAGCAAATTTTTTGCTATAGGATTTGTTTAAAGTTTGAAATTTTAAAATTCAAACCAAATAGTTGAAAATTTGTTTATAATAGAGTCTTTTATTGGCTGGTGCAAGAGTAACTTTAAAATGATGAGAGGAAGGATGAGGATGGAAACAGTCAATAACTGTTCACGCAGGGTTACAAGTAAAGTGATGCATTTATTATGTTAAACGATTTTTTACTTTTTTTTTATTTTCGCAACAATTTTTTTAAACCAATCTTGAATGAATACTCTTTTTATCCTGTAAAATGTGTTTTTTCAACTCTGATTTTTTATGCCCGCAAAGCCCTTTGATACTGCACACACACGCACACAACATCAACATTAAAACTATTTATCCTCTCAGCATCAGCTTTATCCTTTTATACATCACTTGATCATCATTCACTCTTCCTCTTGTCGCAAAATGGTTGAGTAAAAAATGTTAACCAGTAAAAAATTGTCTCTTATTTTACTCTTTCTTTTCCCGGTTCCTCCTTCCACTCCTTCATCTCCATCATCATTATCATCATCATCAACATCCAATTTCTATTCCATTTTAGATTTTATTCTTTTCTCTCTCCTCCTTCTCATCCTATTTTCTTATCCAATCACTATATCCATAGGTCTGCATCTTTAACTTTTGTATCAACATGATGATGATGTTGATGATGATAGAAGGGATAACTTTAAAAAAAAAGTAAAATTCAAGCCTATAAAGTATTCGCTCAACTTCAACTTGAAACATTCCTGTTACCTTTTCCTTTCTGCGCCATTTTTCTGATGAAGATGGAGAGAAGTCAAAATAAGTGTTAATTTATCATCATCATCATCACTTATATCATCACTTTTAATGTTGAGAGAATCGTTTAAACTCTATTTTTCTGGTTCAATTTTTGGTTTTGCCGATCATCAAGTCTTTGTCTTGAGATTCACTCATCGACACTTGTCTTGATGCCTTCAGGGTTCAACTTGAAACTTTAAATTACATTTGCTTTTTGTTTCAACTTTTGTTTTGCTTTTGCTTTCCAAACACTTTCAATGTCAAAATCAATGAAAATAGCAAAAATTTAAATGATCAAAAAAGAAAAAGGAAACTAAACATTTCCAATTGGTCAACTTGGTCAAGTTTCATCAATAGTAATGAGCAAGTTAACAATTTGAGCATGAACTGTTTGCTGTGTTAAAAATCAATCTAAAATCGATAAAAAACTGGAGAGAAAAAAAGATGAAGATAAAGATGGAGATGAGTAAAGATGATGAACAGCTAAAGATGAGAGTGGAAAGGAAAAAAACTTCAAACAGAATTAACTGTGAATGAATGACAAAAGAAGGGAAAATGTTAGTAAAATGAGAAACAGAGGGGAAAAGAAGAGAGAATGGACTGTCCATTTGGGTCTAAAATCTAGCAACTGATAACGGTAACTGACAGGGAGGCAAAAGTCTCGAAATGAATGGCAAATGTTGCTTTGCTTCGAGTACAATTTTATAATTAACCTTGGACAGTCGAAGGAAAAGAAAGGAAAATTTTCTAATTTTAATCTTTCATCAGAAACTGTATTTCTGCCCTTTCCAAGATTTAATGCAATCATCAAAATCGAAGCGCAATTTGAGAGAAAAAAAAAGAGAAAATCGAGTTTCTATGGTTACATCGTTTTTTGCCATCTTGTTTAATAAAATCAGTTGGCCATAGTTTAATGCTCTATTTACATAAGCGTCAAATATTGTCCTCAATGTCCACAAATGGGCAGACAAAAAAAAATGTCATTTTTCTTTTACTGTTTTCTCTCTTTCATTTCTCTTCCTTTCTGGAACATTTTTTATTGCACTTTTCATTGAGACTAATCAATAGTCCAACATCTTAAATTTAACATTACCTTTGCTCATTGAATCTGCCAATGGTTCACTTGGTTCATCATTTCACCTAACATCTGAATCTACACGAAATGAACCTCTTTAAACTTGCATGAGGATTCAGTGATTTTTTTTTCTTCTTCCTCTTTTTGTTCTGCTTCACTGGGAGAAGCAAATGAGAATAATGTTGAAAGAAAATCTGTAAATGGTGAAAAAAAGGAAAATTTGGCTTTTCTTTTCAATAAACAATAAAATGACACACAGTGATAATGTTTACTCCCAGTTGCACTTTTATTTAAAGTTTAAAGTTGGACATTGGTCATGGTTGAATGTTGCACTTTTTCGTGTTTTAAACTTGCAACTTGACAATGAGAGAAACAAGGAAAAGGCAAGGAAAATATGTTAACATATGATATTCCAAGTGCTCAGGGAATGTTTACAGAATTTGACAGTTTCCATCTTGAATTTGAGTCTATTTATTTACAATTGTATAGAAAGACTACAATTTGGCAATGATAAAGAAGATGATGAAGCCGATGTGCTTAGCATCGCAATTGCAATTTTATTTATTTATCTTCTTCTTCTTCTTCTTCATCTGATCAGTTTTACATTTTAACCAAACTCCAAATGAGTAAAAGATGCGGATAAAAAGATGAAGAGAAATAAAGTTAAACATTATATAAAACACTTCACAGAAGGAAACCAAAAATCACTCATCAATTGGCGGCTACTCTGAAGTCCACTTATGACCCACATCCAAGGCCTGTTTCCTCCTCCTTCAACAACATTAACATCAAAAAAATATTTCTCTTTTTTTCTGCCTTAAAAGTTAGTCCTCGCCATTCAGTGAATCGAGTGTCCATCGTTTTTGATAACAAAAAACAACTTTTTTTTTTGGGAAAATCTTTTTTTTTCTCTTTTCTTCTCTTCCTATTAAATTGCAAAGTAAAACCGGTAAATCACCAGCATTAATACTCATTAGACTGTTGCAGTTGAAAGTAAGGTTTCGAAGAGTAAATGTTCGAAGAGAGAAAAGGAAAAAATGACAAATTTTATAGAAATTTCATTCTCCTCCTTCTCATCTTTCTTCATCTTCGACTCATCATCATTCCATTGGAATAATGATGGAAACTGCGCATTTTCCAATCAAATTTCAACTTCCACTGAAAATTCGTATTCCATTGTCATGCTAATTACCTTTTTTTTGGTGTGTAATTTCATCTACTTTGAAACATTCAGAGTTTGCAACATTCCTGAAAATGGAATTGAATATTTGGATAATCTTTAGTTTCGCTGCAAATTATCGCATCGATGAAAAATTGTATTCAATTTATCAACGAGTTTGGCTCAGATGATTTGCTCAGTTGAAAGGGAAAACAAAAGTTGTCATGGAAATGAATGGTGAAAAAGGCAAGAATAGCAAAGATGAAAAGAATGTTTTTTTTTTCTGAACAATTTTCTCAACCTTTTTTTTTTATCATCCAAACTTTTGCATCCACATTGTTTGAAGAGAAAAGAAGTCGAAAAGAAAAAAAAGAAAATCAAGATTAAATTTCATCTTATTTTCTTGTTCTGCTTCTGAGTAATGCAATTTATTCCCATTTCAATTTCAAGTCTAATGGATTTTTTAGCTTCAAAGAAAAGATTGAAAAGGAAAAGAAGAAAAAGGCATTTATTTTTCAGATTTTCTCATTTTCTCGCCCTTCATGGTGAAAACCATTTCCATCATGTTGAACCTTGCAATTATCATTGGGAATCAAGATTCAACGGAAAAGGTCAAATATGTTGATTTCAAGTGGAAAACTTGAAAATGCAAAGATCATTCATAACAATATGTCAATATTGTGTGATACTGTCATGTAAACGGATCAGAATTGTTGCTGTTTTACGTTTCCCTTCGAGTCTCTTTGATCAGAGGAGAGCAGAAAATCAATTTTTATAATAACCTTTAAAACGCCTCTTTTGCACGCATTTTGCGCCTTCACTTACGCTTGACTTTTGGATAATAATAAGTTTACAGTTTTCACTTTATTTTGTCTTGAGATACTTTCCAACTACAGCTTACGAGTAGAAAGAGAGGAAAAGAAAGGAAAACCTAAAATTATTGTTAACGCCATTTTTAAGCTTTTAACAATGATTATGATGAGCAAATTTTTAAGGGATCAATTGGCACGTGATGCGCTACTGACACGCATCATCTTTAAATCATCTTCACATCATCTTTACATCATCATCTTTATGCTTTTGCAAAAAGAAACAAGAAAAAGGAAAACTATTTTTTCTCTTTTTTTTTGTTAACATTTCTATTCAAATGACATTTTTAACTTTACGATTCACTTTAAAACTCGGCCAATTGAAATTTGAAAAATCAATTTGTTTAATCGACAATTTTGCCACTCATTGTCATCCTCTTTACCACAATTTGCTTGTTGATTGATTGCAGTTCAATTGACGAGACAATATTTTTGATCTCAGATTAGGTGAGGTTATGTGCTGAATTTAAGTGAATAATTCAGTGGAGCAAAAGAAACGAAATGAGATTCCCTGAGTAACGGCGAGTGAAGAGGAAAGACTTTGCATTGAAAGGTGAAAACCGATACTGAATAATGGTTAAAGTCACGATTATTTCAACTAAATCTGCAAGTCCTTTTGCGATAAAGTCCGATGCAAGAACGTAAATAGTCTTTGCCGTTCTTCAGCATTTTGCACACAAGGCTTTTGGACAGTTGAATGGCAAGAATAAGGAGTTTAACTAAGACAGAAATTAATTTCGTCTTTTTTTCTTTCAATCATATTTGGTGTCGAAAAGTGGAAAATTAAAATTCTTGTTTCCTTTAGCTTTAACTTTTTCTTGGATGCTTCCATTCACAGTCGGAACTTGTTTGGAAATTCATCTTTTTTCTCGACATCTTAGGGTAAATAGAGAATTTGAATTTTTTTGTGATTCTTGTAGGTTTTTTGCTTCAGACAAGTTGCTTTAGAAAAGCATTTTACTCAAAATGTTTTTACCCTTTTGTGACCTTTTCTTGAAACTTTTTCTACTCAATGTTTCCCAATGTTTCCCGGTCACGTCAATCAAGTTAATTTGTTTGCTTTTCCCGTTAATTAAATGATAATCATTGTGTTTACATTTAATTAAGCTTGGACTAAGTGTTTGTTATTGATCAAAATGAAGTTAATATAGTTGCGCTTGTTTTTTGCTCGTTTTGCACACATTTGAATGAGAAACATTTAATCATGTTTCAAAGTGTGTTTTCTCACTTGACTCCTCTTACTGATACAATTAACTTATCCATCAATGTCCAACTAGGCCGAGAAGTAGCGTAAAGAGGAAAGATGAAGAAGAAGGAAAAAAAACTATTACTAACAAATAAGGTGTAAAAGCTCAAGTAATAACAGTAAAGCAAAAGTCCAGCGAAAAAGTTGTATTACAGTAAAAAGAGAGAAGCAAAAAAAAGTAAGCCAAATGAGTGAGAAAGGTAAAGACCAAAGTCCCAAAAATCAAGCCCAAAATGATTAAAGGTTGTTTCTTATTTAGTGATCTTGGTGATCCACTAATGAGGTGTCAAAGTATTTTTTGTGAAACATTCATTCACCTTCTTCCTCATCTTCTTTTGCTTCGCCAACACTCGTAAAGGTTATCACAACAAGATCCTTTAAATGTTTCAATATTGTGAGTCTATTAGTCAGTTAACTTGTAATAGTAATCTTTAGATGATGATGATGATGAACAAGTTACTTTTGAAGTGAAAGGCCAAAAGTAAAGGTTCAAAGTAATCACCAAACAGCCTACAGAGACTATCTTATCCAACAAGTAATAACTGACTAACAGGGCAAAACAAAAAGAGCACAAGAGGGTCAACACAGAGCAACACTCGAGTCTGGATAACCAGACAATTGGTGTCACTTGCGTACTTAAACAGTCTTTCCTAACCTAACCAAACCTAACCTGACAAGAGCATGATAAAGAGTTGCAATTAGCCGTTGCAACTTGTAACTGTTATATGAACAATCAAGGTTCATTCAATCTCAGAAAATATTGTGATATTTAGCCACAGAATAAATAGAAACATTAACATTTCGAACCTCGATATTAACTTTTTTTTTCGTCCACTTTTCATTCTTTCCTCTCTAATCAACTTTTCTTCTTCTCTCATCATTCTCTCTCATCTAAATTACACTGAATTAGGTGTTAAACAAGCTTATCCAAACTGATCATTAACCTTGCATCATTTAACTTTGCTTCACCTATTGTTAATAGCAACACCTGATTGTCGACTTGAATTTGTTTTCCTTCTCACAACATTAACATACTCATTGATTTTAACCCAAACAATTTAACCGTTTCTTTGCTTTCCCTTTTCACTCAACGGTTCATTAAAGTATCAATAAAGATTATCCCATTTATAAATCATTTAATTGATTAATACAAGTTGACAGTAACAATAAGTAACAACAGTGAACTCAATCGACAAAAGGCCAAAAACCTTTGGATAAACTTTTTCCATCTTTAGCTTTAAAGTAAATCCTCTAAATAAATGTCAACTTTAATATGCTGTCCAGTTTGCACTGAAAAAAAAAACTTTAATAATTGATTCACTTTCGATTGGCAACAAATTTATTTTACATAAAATTTCAATAACTCTTCACTCCTCTTTGCCCTTTATCATCCTTTTCCTCCTCCTTTTTATCCTCCTCTTTATCCTCTAATACTTTGACAAACTCTTTAAAATTTTGATCAAACAAAATAAACTCGAACATGCGTTATTTGCTGTGAATATTGTTAAACAGCCAATAAAATTGAGAAAAGGTTTCAAATAAAAAAACATTAAAATAACAGATTTCGACTTTTCGATTTTCCCAATCGATTCGAATTTTTTTCAACAAAATTTTTTCGACTTTGGTCAATTTATGTAAATATTTTTCATTTTTCGTTCGAAATCCAAAATTTCATCGAATTTGGAAAATTTTAAAAGTCGCAATTCTCGAGTGTTTCCAGTTTTTAAATTGTTCTAAATGAACTTTTCCAAAATCTATCTTGGAAATGCACTATTTCGACTCTTGAGTGAATCTACTTCAAGTTAATTTTCATTACTTTATAAATGAATTTTGAAATAATAAAACATTTTTTTAAACTCGACTTTTAAAAGTCGGGCAAGGTTGAACATTAGAAGCATTTTGCGATTGCAATTGTTTCAGCTTTTTTCAAATTAACTTGCTTTTTGCTGTGACAAATAACTTTGGTAATAATTCAGATAAATTGTAAAGCATTTGTCGTTCAAAAATGATATTGAAGTAAAGAGAGAAGAAAATGTTAGGTAAAAGATATTATTTTAGCCTTGTCCATTCTCGAATAACTGGTCATTCCAGGCAATGTTTCTTGAACCCAATATTGGAAAGCCAAAAAATTTGGATTCTTTTTTTTCTCCTTTTTTTTGCTGGATCAAATTTTTCTTCATTACACAAGAGAAAAGTAAAAGTGGGCAAAGAAGGGAGGGAAAACTGATGAGAAAGTGAGACAAGGGATGATGATGATAACTAGGGATAAAAGCTGCATCAAAATGGATCTCATAAATTCACATCTTGCTGTGGTCAGCCATTTTAATTTTGATCACTAAAAAGTGTTGATTCGGACGTGATTAAATTTACCTTTTATTTTACTTCATCAGTTGATTAGCAAATGTAAACTTTTCACCTAAAAATTTGCTCCATCATTTGGTCAACTTTTACATGAATCTTCTTGATTCTGATCAGGTTGAAAGTTGCTCGTAATCCGATTAAATCAGAACAATATATTTATAGTTGAACTCTTGAATATTTATCAATCCAGGGAAAAAAAGTGTAATGAATGAACATTGAAGATGAGGATGAATGATGATAAGGCGTGAGTGAATGATAGAGCTTTGATGATGTTGATGATGGAGGATTATTAGCCACTGAGTTACACACTTTAAGATATGTAAACAGTATGGTGTAAAAATGGATTTGTAAGAAGATGAAGAAAAAAGTTATTTTCTCTTTACTTTTTGAGAGAAGCAAAAAAATGGATGAAACCATTGAAAAAGGATTAACGATAATGATGCTCATCATCAACATAATGGATGAGCTTTGATCTTGTTTACATCATTCATTGGCTGGAAATTGGAATGAACATTTTTTCTTCTTTTTCTTTTCTTTCCAAAGTTTCAATATTTTGTTTCAATTTTACCATGCAAAGGGAATGAAAAGAAATCAATTTAAAGGGTTTAACCTGAATCAACCTGAACCCGTTTACATAAATAATTGACTTTAAAACCCACAAAATATCCATAAAGTATCGATTTAGAATCTTGAGGAAAAAAAAAAGTTTCAAGATGAAGGTAACTGTCAGGCATCTTTAGTGGTTTCACCAGTAACCAGAGATTATAACATTGAATTGAAAAGAAAAAGAAACAAAAAAAATTTCATTTTTTCTCTTTTCTCGCCACTTTTCGCTTTTTACCTGTTTCTTTACCTTTCAGCCATTAATTTTTTTTTTCAGGTAAAAAGATGTAAAGATGAGCTCGCAATGGAAATGCTTTCAATCTTCAACTTATCTTCTCACGCTTCCTTACTTGCTCTTTAGCTTATCATTTCAATCAATTTGGTTCAACATTTACCTTTTTTTTAATCATCATCATGATCACTTTCATCATTATTACCTGTTATCAAGGTATTACTTTCAACTCATCAATTGATGTCAATCTGCGCTCGTTTTTTTAACAACTTTTTTGCTTCAACATTTTTCTCTATTCAATTTATACACTTTAATAAATCACTTTGAACACAACCCGAAACGACAACAATTTAAATATTTGCTTCCATTTAATGTGCAACTTTGCATCATTATTATTAGCCATTGATCTTCTCAGTTGATTAGCCTTGATTGCCATTAAAACGCTGATATTATGCGCATTTTATTGAGATAATTTTGAGTATCTTTTTTTTTCGCTATTCAATTTGTGCACTTTGACAAACATTTTAATTCAAAATGACAATCTTTAATCTGGTTGATAATGTTAATGTTGCTCAATGTTGTTGCATTAAAAAGCAAGGTAAATTGTTTCAAGTAAATTGAAAGTTTAATCAATTTAACCTGATAATGAGCTTGTAGTTATCATAATTTATCGTCAACGATGTCAATGTTGTAATGTTATTGCCAAAGAAGAAAGAGTGAAGACGTTTAATTTAATTTAACTTGCATCATGAGGATGATCAAGAACGAGATGAAGAAATGATGATTACTGTTGGTGATGAATTTATAACCACTAATAAAAGCAAATTAACTTTTTGAATTTTTTTTCAGGGAGAAAATTTTTTCGTTGCAAAAAAAAGTAAAATATTAATGATCAAGTTTTTCGCTAATTTTCCAGGTAAAATGAGATTTTCCTTTGAAATAAATTTTCATGTCCAATGGGCAAAGTTTCATTTTTCATTAAATATTTTACAAATTTATCCAATTTTATTCAACTTGCAATCGACAAATGAAAACTGTTTTATCTTATTAATTTAATTATAAATTCATTATCGGACCTTTTTGCTTCGAAACAATTCAGTTAGTCGTGAAGGTCAATTTGATGATTATAAGTGATTTGAATCCAAAGTTTTATAGATGAGCTTTGAAAATTATTTAACCGACACAAAGTCCAACTTGAGTATCCTGAGCAGCCTTTGGTCTCTAAGATGATGTAGATAAGGGAAGTTGGCAAAGCAGATCCGTAACTTCGGGATAAGGGTTGGCTCTGAAAACTGAGCTGGTCGGGCTGAAGTCAGAAGCAAGTACTGCAAAATACCGAGACTGGTTGATGTTGGGTAACTAACTGATGCCGGACTTGTGTTTTTGTTATCTTGTGATCTAGGATCCTTTGAACTTTTTAGCCGGACAGCAGATCCGTAAGTTCGTGATGAGAATCAGATTATGCATTACCCAAAAAGATTACCAGACTTGTTACTAAAGTTGATTTTAAACACTTGCCTGACGAATACAAACTGTGAGTCAAACTTTTAATCCTTTTTTCAACTTGCTTACTCAAAGTTAAAATTGATTCATCGGTTTATTTTGCAATATTATGATAAAAATGATTTTGCTCAACTGCAGTTTCTATGACGATTGCAATTTAATTTCAATTTTCATTGGCCAATCAATAAGATCTGAGTATGTTTTAACGCAGTTTAGCATTTTTGCAATCAGTTTGTATTATCCCAATTGGTATTGATGAAACTAATGCAACTAATGAAAATTGCAACCTTTGACATGGCACTCTACTGACACTCTTTTTGCACCAGTTTCATATCATCATTAATGGCTAACCATCAGCCAACACTCATTGTAACCATTGCATAAAAACTGAGCTGAAAAAAATGTCCATCACTGAGATTGCCATCTTATTTGGATGTTTTTTCATGAGCTTAAGATGAACTGGTAAAGCACAAGAGTGAAGATGAATTTTCAGTTTGCCGGTCATTTAATGAATTCTTTTTTTCTCAACCAATATCATTACCATTATCATCATCATTGGCGTTTTTTTTTCTCTTCTGAACCTCTTCTGTTTCCCACTCAGTTAATCAATTGGAATCATTTAAGTGGTTAATAGTCAGAACAGAAATCATTTAATTGTCTCCATCTTCATTATGGAATCAAAATTGATGATATTTTGTAACAGAAGAAGAAAAAAATCGAAGGACAAAAAAAAGAGAAACTCGAACAACTCGAGACAATCAAAGATGATAATGATGATGATGAGATTCCAAATGGATTAGGTTAACATCGAAATTTGTCCTTATTTTTGTCATCTTCATCATCTTTCAATATTAAATGAAATAATATGTCTTTTACAATTTGCTCATCATTATCATAATCATTGTTCATCAAGAATCATTTTTGTTCAGTAATTTTCAACAATCAATTCCAGTTGACTTGTCATTACAATTACAATTATTTCTAACAAAGTTACATTGAAGAGAGAGAGAAAAAAAAGTAAATCAAAAAGAACACAATTTTTTCATTTATCATGATCAAAATCAGAATAGCAAGATAAATATGGAAGAGCAAAATTAGTTGAAAAAAAGCTCAGAGTAAAATGAAGATAAATGAAAATAGAAACTAATCAACTTTTTTGTTCCGCAAAATGGCGACTCATGAAACTCAAGAGATTGAAATTGACGTTTGGATATTTAAACTGGAAAATGAATAATGTTCTGGAAATTTGGTTTGCAAGTTCTTTCCTTTTCTTGATCTTTCATTTCGTTATCGTTAACGTTACAAGCATGCAAACACGGAACAATCGTCAACATGGGATTGATGGTGAAAAAGGCTGGCAAGATGAAGAGTAAATGAAGTTTCTTCTTCTTGTATTTATATTATTGAAGTGGACAGAAATGAAAAGAAGGGCAAAAATTTTGTGTTTTAATGATAATAAATAAGTAAATAATCATCTCGATGTTTATTTAATAGCAATCATAATAATCGATATTGAACCATCAACAATCGGATAATAGGTTAATTTCGTGTTTCATTTCATATTGTTACCTTTACTTGTTGTGATGATGGTCAAAGTAAACATTGGATTGCGTGTTAATAAGGTTAATATGACAGGCAAGATATATTGAATATAAAAGTGCATGGAAGAAAGAAAAGTATCAAAAATTGAACTTTCAAAAGGTTGTAATGATTATTGTTAGAGATATCAACTAATCTGAATCGGCCAATTGGTACAGAAAAATAGCTGTAAGAGTCATAATGTTGAAACAAGTACGCACGAAAGACCCAAGTGTAGAGTGAATTTAATCCGAGAAGAAGCACTTTTAGGTTGAGGATTTTCCAACCTTTACCTTGACCAGATTCACATAGATTTATGTCTTTTATCAGAATTTTTCCAAAATTGATCAATAGTTCAAAAGAATTATTCAAGGTTTGCTAAGTAGATCATTTTCATGGCTTGGAATTTGGTTCAAGTGCGCGAATTTCCAGAAAAAAGTTATCATGAAGAGTTCAAATGACGTTGAAATATTTACGTGCAAAAGACGCAAGTGTAAGTTGACTTTGATGCAGTGAGATGGACTTTTAGGTTGAAGGATTTTGCAACCTCCGCCTAACCAGATTTACATAGATTTTTGCCAGAATTTTTTTTTCCAAAACTCAATCATCAATTCAAATTAATTATCTGGAAATTTGTTCATTCCAAATATCATCATGTTCATCGCTTAAAAATGAATTATTGTCACGATTTTAGAAAGATTGAGAAATGCTTTTTCAAACTTATCCATGAGTCGCATTCGGATGAATTTTGAATCCGGACGGAAAGAGTTGGTTGCAGTGTTGAAACTTGAAATATGGAAAAGAAGAATATTTTCTCTGATTCGAAATTTTGATTGAAAAGTGCAACATTCATGAAAAAGAGACTTGTGACTCATTTGATAGGCTCACTTAATGATGAAAAATGCATGTAAAGGTTTTGATAAAAATGATGGAAAATATAATGATGGTGATGATGAAAAAGGAAAAAAAATTGCTCTGAAGAATAGGTTATACTTAAATACTGAATGGTGAGAAACTAAAAGTTTTGTTGAGATCGTAAACTTTACATTGTAATTTGTATGATATATCGATGAGGATTATTAGTAACTGTTAAGAGTAGAGAAGAAGAAAAGTTTGGTAAGGTCATTTGAGGCTGCAAATTGAAGATGAAAAAGATGAGCAAAAAAAAGGGAAGATGATGATGATGAGGCTGTCTGTGTGTTCTTTCATCGTTAGGAATAGATTGATGCTATTTAAGGCTATCATGTAAGGTATCAGTGAACAAATGTGAACAGCAGAGTATGAAAATATCCGTTGGAAAACAAAAAGTCTTGAAATAAATGATGGCTCAAAATAATGAATCATATTTGAGCTTCTTTATTTTGTTCACTTTCCAAGTTGCTCGAGATTCATTGAACAACAAAAAACGATGAACTGTTAAAATAATCATACACTTTGGCCTGAATAATATTGTTACAGAGTTGTCATATTTCGTGTCAATAGCTCGTTCCCTGAGGCATGATCAGATAAAAAAAAGTTGCAAGATTAGAAGCGAGCAAAAAATGGTGAAGAATGAAAAAAAAAAAAATTTTATCAACTTTATCTTGTTAAGAATGGGAAAAGATGAGCAAGAGAAGCGACTGAAAAGTTTGTAATTGAAACATGTTTCAATCTTGTTCAGTAATTCCTCTTTTCCTTGTTAAAAATTTTGTCTCTTCTTACCAAGTGTGGTCCACTTCATCAAGCTTTCATCATTATCAACATTTGCTTCAATGGTCAGTCAAATTTACTTTTCATCGACCAAATGAGCAAATATGTAAAAATTGATTCGCAAGATGATGAGCGAGAAACGAGTAAACAATTTTTACTTCAACTTTTTTTTGTCCATTTTCTCCATTTTTTGCACATTTTTGTCTTTCACCAATAATCATTCATTCATTAGACTGCCAATGAGTAATCAAACGTAAATACGCTCGAGATAACATTTTTTTTTTTCATGCTCAACTATGAGCCAAACCTTGAGGCCATATTAAACTACATTTATTGACCATTGAATCTTGCATCTTGTCAGATAATATCTTTGGTACAATTAGCTTGCTTTGCCAAACACAAGTAATGGCACTTTACATGAAACTTGAATCCATTTCTTTTTACCTTTTGTTTTTTCATTCTTGTGTTTCCATCTTTACCTTTTGCATTCATCATTTTCCTACTTTACCTTTTAACTTTCACCTTGTTAGTTTTCATCTTTAAAATCGTTTTCTTTTCTCTTCTTCTCTCGATATATAATTAAGCTGAAAGATAATTACTGACAAGTAAATACACGCCTTAACCAACAGTTTTACAATTACAATTGCAATAATGGCAATTATAATGATAACTATTTACCTTTTCTTTTCTTGTTTTCCTTTGTTTTTACCTTTTGCATTGTAATTGGCAAATTGCTGGAGATGCTGATAACATTATTGTTTTTATGTAACTTGAAAAGCTCTGTCAAGATGGTACGACTGCGCTCAAGTCGACTTTGCAAATGGCTCTTGTGATTACCGGCAATTGCAAGGAAAGGTTGGGCAGTCTGTTTTGATGAATGGTGCGATAATTTTTCAAGATATCGATAGACTTGATTCACTTAGAGGCCAAGGCTGGGTTGATATTTTTAGTGTTGTACAGTTCGACATTGTACTTGCTATCCAAGACAATATCCATATCGACCATTTCTAATGTTCGCAATTGACTATTTGCCGTTTGTCGCAATTCAATGTTGAAATCAATCATGGAAATTCGAAGGTTTTTTCAGCAATTTACAGTAAAAGAGTAAAACTTTTTTCCCAAAAATTTTCTTGTTCTCAATGGTTCTGTTTCATTTCAAAGAAATATTTGCTGTGCGATGTGAAGCACTTTGGGTTTGTTAGGATTTCTCATGACACTGGAATAAGAAAATTCGAAGATGAAGCAATTTTTGCACTGAACGAATGTCCAATTTTTGTTATTCTTGAAAGAATGTTAGTGCTCGAATAAAAGTGCTTAATAGATGCTTATAAAGAATGTTTAAGAATGCAAAGGAAAAAAATGTTTTCCTTTTGTATTCTGCCAAAACTCATAAACATCGTCATCATGTATAAGTAATTGTTATAAATTTCTACTTATATCAACTGAAAACATGATCATTAACTAAAGATTTCTTATCATTTTAATGATTATTCTGTTGAGTTAGTTTTTTTTTCATTTGTTGTTTCAATGTTGAAATGAAGTAATTAAATGTTTAACTATCTTTTCAATTCGTTAAATTTCAGTTTCAATTGAAACATCAAATCTGATAATCATGTTAATAGCATACATAATAAAATGCATTCATTTGCTAAGTACTGGGCTGAAGTTGCATTGCTAAAAAGTTCAAAATGCATGAGTTGACTCAAGGTTTATCATGATTGCTTTACATTTCCATAAAAACGTTTTGTCAATGTTGAACTAACGAGTTGGTTTACGATTAAATCAAACACAGACATCAGATCATTTTTCATTGTGACAAAAACTAGTAAAAGTTGAAAACTATCTTTACTCGAAGATGAATATTCACAATTCAGCTTTCACCATTCTTTCAATCATCAAGAACTTGAATCTAACAAGATTTTCAACTCTACCTGAGAGATTTTAATGTGACAGCATAATCGATAAGGCAACCTTCCATATCAACAGACCAAGTATCTTTTTTTCTGTAGTGATTTTTGGGTTTAAAGTCGAGACATTTTGAGTTTGATTTCAACCTTCGACGGTAAAACGGTGATGCTTTGGCATAACCTCATATCGATAAGTGTGCGAGTCGTTGATCTAGAGACTGTCTAACCGTCAAGAGTCATCACTCTGCATGAAAAATACCTGTTTCCTCGACAAAATCTAAATGATTGAACCGATGAAAGCAATGGCTTGAATTGATTTGATGTTAATAAACATTTCATTTGTACTTGAATAATCGCAAGTTATAACCCTAAATGAGTTTAATCATTTCAACCTCAGAACGCTTGCCTGTCAAGGAATGGGTGGTTTTATGTCAAGAATAGATTATCATTTCATGATTGCATTAATATTCACATTATCCTTTCTTTTGGTTGGAGCACAAAAAAAAAGAAGGTTAAACATTTGAAATGAGCATTAACTCTTCCGGAAATAAGATTAGTCTCTCTGTAATCTTGTTGAAAGTACAAACTTTGATGATTACGCGAAGAGGGTCGAAAAGGCAGAAAAGGAAGACAAAAGTTGTCACAAGAAGAATAAGAAAGAAAGAGAGAGAGAGAGAAAAAGATTTGCTATTCAAAGACAATTTAACATTCAGTTGAATCTTTCATTTCATTTTCTTTTTCCTTACCTTACATCAATTTTGAAAAGAGTCTCTTCCTTCCTATTGCATATAAAAATGATCATCTTTATCTTGACCATTTACAATTAAGCATTGTCAAAAGGAATGACCATGATGACAATGATGTCCAGCAAAAGAGGAGAAACAAGTTGAATGCTAATGATGTTGTCATCATGTTGAGAGGAGTAAACTTCATTTAATCGAAGAAAGAAGAAGAAGCAAAAGAAAAGCCATTTTTACCAATAAAAAGTATACCTTAAAAATCGCTGGATCAATGTACAATGTCCATTATCAGAGGGAACGATAAAAGGTATGAAAGGAGAGCACCTTTAAAGTGACTTGTTAGATTATAAAATGATGTTTAAAAAAGTGGTAAAGTGTAAAAACCAAAAGCAACAAGGCATCAACATGTATGGATAACAGAGGGAAATGTTCAAGTTTGGCGAACACGAAAATTTTTCGAGTAAAAAAAAAAATGAAGTCACGTATATGATTGAGAGATTCTCGACTCGACTATTTCCACAGTTTATTGATGGATTATTATTTTATTATTATCACCATCATTATTATCATCATTATTATGATCAATGTTGTTTACGGTTTGACAGAAAATTTTAAAAAATTGTTTCCCTCAATTGAATTTGATTGAAAAATGCAATATTATTTTGACTGTAAAATATGATTTGAAAAGAGATTTTTTTTGTTGTTGTTGTCGAATCTTCGAAGGCTCGTAATTGAAATATTTCAATTCCCTTGGTGACCCAGACCGACCTTATTGAATCTCCCTTGTGAAGCTGAAGGCTTCAAGGTTAACCTCTAATATAATGTAATATAAATAATAATATGATAACATCCGTTTCATTTTAAATACAGTTTTACAGTTTTCTTAACAGGGAGGCAAAAGTGCGAAATGAAAAGTTGGACAAAAACATGGTTTACATGTTAGAGCTTTTTTTTCTGTGTGTACATTGAAGGATAAAGATGATGAAGATGAGGAAGATGGAGAAGATGATTTCTCTTTTTTTTTACACTTATTCACTTCTAATACATTCACGTTCAACTGTATCACTTTACAATAAGCACACTTAGAAAAACATCTTTAAAAAAGGCCTTATTGTTGTATTTAACTTGTCACATCATCTTCTCACTCTCATTGCCACTTTTCAATCCAGTTTTTTTTTAAAAATAAAGTTTATTCAGTTTGCCACTTTAAACTGGAAGAGCAGTTTAAAGAGAAGTCTTTTTTTCCCTTGTATCTTCTCATTTCATCAGCATCTTCACATTCAATAGGTGTTATTTCACCACCATTACAAGTGTAACTTTGTGTCTAAATCTGTTGATTTTTTTTTTCATTTTGGCTTCACCTTTTCTTTTTCACCTTAGGGAATTGTGAAAATTTCATTGAATTAAAGTTACATGAGTTTGACACGGAATGGTTAAATAAAATCAAAATAACTTTTTGAAATTCATTTCTTTCGTTATTGTCAACTTATCTAACCTCATCAACAAACCGCAAATATTTGTGATTGAGATGAGAAGACTCTTACTTCAACACTTCAATTTCATTTCAAATTCAGTTCAACTTGATATTTTTACCATTTTTTCATCATTCAAGATCCTTTTACACCAACCAATGAGCATAAGTTTTCAAGACAAATTAGATGAGCTGAAAGTAAAATCACGTAAGGTGAACCCAGAGGCAACTTCAAGCCCAACCCAAGACCTCACTTCACTCGGTCAACCATAAACACTTAGCCTCGTACTTTTCACATCAACTTAAAACTCTTTTTGCAAACAAATTAGCATGAAACAAGATGATTAATTTTTACCAATTAATTTTCAGAGGATCACATTCGCACTGATTCAACTTAAATTGCTAATTTGCAAAAATTTTAAATCTTTTTAACCAGTGAAATGAGTCTAAATTTCAAGGGCAAACCATTGGCAAAGTGAACGTATGATGAAACCCAAGACAACCTTAAGTCTAACCCAAGACCTAACTTTGCTCGGTTAACTGGAAACACTTAGCATTGTACTTTTTACACCAACTTACAACTTATTTTGAAAACAGATTAGCACGAACGGAGATAATGGAAATTTAACCAATTAATTTTCAAAGAATCCAAATTAACTTGAATAGTTGGCGAAAATGTTCAATCATTTTTAACCAGTAAAATGAGTCTAAATTTCAAGGGCAAATCAGTTGCAAGTCAGTGTCTTATGAAGCTCAAGACAAGCGTAAGTCTAACCCAAGGCACTAGACTGCTCGGTCAACCAAGACACTACACTTCGTACTTTTTACGTTGACTTTCATCACTTACCTGTAACTCGGTGCAAACAGTAAAGTTTACTCACTTATTTCTCATAAAACATCTTTCATCTCCTCCCTCAACACACTCACTTCATCTCCGCCTTTACCCTCTTCATCTTTTTCTCATCCTCTCCTCATCATCATCAACATCATAGTATCAACCCATTTCCGTTCATTTAAAATGTAAACTCAATCAAGTGTGAACTTTACAGAACGATTCAAACTTGATTGAACAAGTGATTAGTTTCATTGTTAATTGTTCAATCTTGAGATTATTAAAATAGTTAATTGCACAACTGAATAGGCAATGAATGGAGATGCAGCAAGCAAGAAGAAACAAGATAAATTGATCTAAAGTTGAGAAAAAAAAACTTTTCCATATTTTACAAGTTCAATCAATTTTCCAATTCAACATTTCGATTATTTTTGATGAAGCAAAAAAGGCTGCACAAACAACAATTATTAATCAATAAAGGAAAATGAAAAAAAAATGAAATCAACTTTAAATGATTAACAAACAATCAGTCAAATTACAATTATCATTGTTGATACTATTTAACTGAACATTGAAAGATTGAAATGAGAAATGAAACGAAGAGAAAGAAGAAAAAAAAAGTTATAATTAACGATAATTCACTTTAATTTGATTTCTGTAAAAGAAGCAACTAAATAAATCTTGATTAAAAGAAGGAAAAACTTGTAATTATCAAGTAAATTGTTTTCCTATTTTCTCTCTATTCCATTATGTAAGATAATTGTGAGTCTCAATTGTTTCAACAGCACAATAACAACTATAATTGAAAAAAGCATTTGCAAAAGAGAGGGGAAAAAAATGTTCCAACAAATCAACTTTAACCTTAGGCTTTAATCATGATAATCACTTTAATCCAATACAGTTTAATCTATTCACACTTGAAAAGAGTAAAAATTGTTTCAATGTTATTCAAACAATTATTTCAGCCAATGAAGAGAAGGTGAAAAAAATGGAGGAAAAAAAAAAGTTGAACAAGTTTTAGTGATTCAGAAGTTGCAAGCTCGATTCAATTGAAAGAGAAATGCTTTTCGTTTCCACAACTGACAAGATTGACAATTTCATTGAATCGCAAATCATGAATACACTTGATTGAACAACAGTCGTTGAACGATGAAAATTTTGAAGCAAATTTTAACTAATACAAAAAAAAGAGTGAATAAAAGGAAAACATCGTTTTCTCAACTTTTATCAAAAGAATGGTTATGATGAGAATGATGGCAATGAAGAATCTTGAAATTCTGTCGATAACCCAAAGAGAAGCGGCATAACATTAAATCTATTATCAGGTTATAATATTTTTATTTGAAAACTTTTCCAATGCATTTCAATAATTGATCAATTACTTTTTACTTTAAACTTTAAAACCAATGCTTTTAGACCAATTTCACGATCATTTCATTGACCATCATTCTCATCATAATCATCATCTTTATCAACATAATTTGACTCTTCCTCAACCAGTCAGTGAGGAAAAAAAAAAGTTGAATCATGAAAGGCCAAGAAAATAGTAAAACAACATTTCCTATTCAACCTTGCAATGAATATTATCTTTTCTTTTTATCGACATGAGAATAACCTTAAATACCTGAGCAACTTAACCACAATCAAAGTGATTATTAATTTAACAAGTAAATATAATCAGCAATAATGATAGATTCAATTGTAATCTGAATTTGGCAACACTTAAAGGGAATTTAAAGACCAACAAGAATAAGAAGCGAAAAAAAAAGAGATTTTGTTTTTACTGTTCTGGTCAAGGTTAACCCATTCAATTGTGAATAGTTTCACCCAGTCACATCGAAGGAAAAAAAATGATCACACTTTTGAGGTAAAGGTTTATTGGAGCAACAAAACTATTAAAAAATGTAGTCAAAATAGTTGCTCGTTGTTAGCGCCTTTAAGATTTACCAAAAAAAGGTAGTTAATGCATTCGCCAGTGTTGGTCAAGTTTTCACCTTTTCTGACTTTTACTTTCATTTGGTTAACAATGGCTGGATAAGGCAAAAGGGTTAAACTGATTAAGAGAGCAAATGGTTTTATCCATATTATTATCAACAATTATTTATGTGTAGAGACACCAGTAAGTGATGCTAACTGAGTAAAAGTAAATTAACAATGATAAAGGATGATAAAGGTTGGGAAACTGACAGACAGTTTAGTTGTTATTTGCTATTAGAGAAATGATCAATTTAGTGATTTTGCAGGATGATGGGGATGAAGAGGAGAATAGGTTGGAACCAGAAAATCAAAGAATTTTTCTTTACTTTTTTTTCTTCTTCTTCTTCTTTGCCTTCTTTGGGTTACGGTATGAGAATGATGTGAATTGTGATGATGATGAATTAAGGAATAGGTTTGCTCATCCGAGCAACATTACAAGATATAATATTGATTAAATATGAAAAGGGTTGGAAATGATTATTATGAATGTGAAAAGGTTAAAGATGCAAGATTCCCATGAGGAATATGAAGAATTGTTCATTATTGGTAATAACAACAGGAACACGCAATTTTCATTCCCAGTTTTTCTTGCCTTTCTTTTGCTTCCTCATTCTTCACCATCTTCAACTAAAAGGTAGGTTTTAACCGTTCAACAAATGCTTCATTTAACTTTTTTTTCTCTCTCTCTCTCTTCTCTTCACATTTTCACCATTCTCTTCATTATCATCATCGATTTCATCTCATTTTGCTTTTCACCATTTTTACCATTCTTTCCCTATTCTAATCACAATTATCTTTCTTTACACACGTTAACCCATTCAAATTGATCAAGCAAGGGTAAAAGATGATGCTCTGATTATGACCAGAAAATCCATCAATTTTCTTCTACCATGAAGTCCATGGAAATCATACAAATTAGTAAATTTCATTTTCTCTTCCCTTCGTGTCTAAAGTAACATTCAGTTTCTGCCTTTCACAAACACACATTTTCACCTAATTTTGGCTACAATGTCAAGTTTAATGAAAAAACATTTTTCAACTTTTCCAACTCGAATTTTCCAGCAAATTTCAAACGTTCAAACCGATCATTTTTGAGCCATTTTCAAACGACAATAAATCTTCAAAGTTCCGAAGGAATGGAGAGTTTTAAAATTTGAAAATTCCATTTTTTCGGAAACAACAAAATTCCAATTTACATCGAAATCGATTGATGATGATTTCTCATTTTCAAGGGTTGACTTTTCAAATTGTTTCTTGTGTGAGCGTTTCTTGAAAATTTTTCCTTTCGAATATTTGATTGTATTTTTCGTGGATCCACTGAAAGTTGCTAGAAATGCAAGTAAATTGAAATGGATTCAATGAGCTCGAAAAACTTTTGGAAACTTTGTTGCTCTGTTTGTAGTGAAAGTTGATTGAGAATGAATTTTCATTTGGTTAAAATGATTGCTCTCTTCAAATGAGTTATTGATTGAAAGTGCTAGAGTGATCACCTCGAGATATTGGAAGGTAAGTTTTTGTGAGAAAAAAAAAGAAGCTAAAAGTTTGAAGTGATTTGGAAATGAGGAAGAATGGTGAAGAGGAAGAAAAGATGAGGATGAGAAATGATGAGGAAAACATTGAATATGGGAAACCCTTTGATGCACTAATGAAGAGTTATTTGGTAAAATGATTTTGCCATTGATTTTGATGGATGATTGAACAGCTTGCGCATACCAATTAATTGCAATATTGTTGGATGCATTTAAACACGAGAGAAGAAGCGAAGAGAAAAGAAGAACTGAAAACTCTCAATGAAACTGCGATCAACATCATATTTAATGATAAGAATAATCAAACTCTTTAACCTTTCTTCCCTCTTCTTCTCCTCCTTCATCTTTCTCTCTGTTCAATAAATTAAACGATTGATTGTACTGTTGTACGAACACGCAATATCCATCCAATGTTCAATTAGCTTTTCTAACTGTTCAAAGACTAACCTGTGATTAACCGAGAAACAGTTATAAGTGAACAATTGGATTGATTGTTGATGTGGTTAGAGTAATTTACTTACACCTTTCAATCCCATTACGAATTCAAGTTTTACATATAAACAGATTGAATCAATTTCACCCGATTATCACACATTATCATCATTATTCAGCTTTACTTTTCTCATTGCATCTTGTAATCTTCAAGATTATTACCAATAATTGTAATAACACGCTAAAGGTAAAAGAAGGAAAAAAATTTCAAAGTTACGGTCAATTGAATAAACTCATTTAGTGTTTTCAGCGCAGCAAAAAAAAAAGGCCAAAAGATTCATCTTTTGTATTCAACTTGTAATCGTTTTGTTGATAAACTTTTACTCAATGTTCAAGTCATCTGTTGAACGAAGCAGTTGAAACAATTTGTGAAAATCTAATCATGTAATCAATAATAACATTTGCAATTTACAACTCTATTCAAAGTTGAAAAGGAAAATTTTGTTTTTTTCCATTTTCTCTCATTTTTCATCTTTTTTTTTTCAACACTTTTCAATCACTTTACCTGAACATGCAAAATGTATGGTTAAGTCAATTTACCCTTTAGAAGCTTCAACAAACAAGATTTGACTTTTTCGACTTCGATTCTTTTGTAGGTTAAGTCAGGTAAAATTGGCCACCAATAATGATGATAATTATCATGGAATAACATTTTCTTTTCTCGAAAATTTTCGCATTCTACCTTTTGTAGTTAACCTTTCGATTCGTCAATAGAGATAGTAATCTGAGATAAAATTTGGAAACGTTTAAAAGCCTTTGACTTATTGCTTTTCATGAAAGTGAAAAGTGTTAGGAATTTTGGTGGGCTTCTGTCAATCAGAATTGATAATTAGCTTTGAACCGTCAAACACTTTGAATCTATTATTATAACCAAACGGTAGAGTCGATGGTTAAGGTCAATTTGCGAAAAATAAGGTTAATTGGTTTTGACTTTTTTTTTCTCTTTTCGTTTTCCAGGGTTCACCTTTACTTTTAATCATCATTCATGTGTTTACCTTGTTTGATGATGCGATTTTCGTCTCTTTAATGCATTCTTTCGTTAATCGCTTCACCTTTTTTGTTTTGCTTCTTGCGCTTCTTTATTGTTACCTTTTGATTTTGTTTTCATTTCGTTATCATTTTCAGTTTCAATGTTTAGCTTTTGCTTGACCAATGTTTTTAATGTTGATGAATTGGTCATTGGCATTTGTTGAGTCAATTCAATCATTTACTATGATTTATCATTTAAAAATTCATTGACTTTACCTTTACTTACCTCAACTGATTAGCTTCTCTTACTTTGAACCAATTTGAACGATTACATCCATCAATGATCCATCCAAAAAGTCTTTGCTTCTTCATCATCATCATCATCTCAATCTATTATTATCGTCGGCAGATGAAGAGGCAAGAGGAAAAGTAACACTCTATTCACTCTCTTCACTTACATCTTCATAATCTCATCATCAATTTTCTCACTTTTTTTACTCATCATTTCTCTCTTTCTATTCTCGTTATTCAGATACTTTCCATCTTGATCAGGAATTAATCAACCTCGGATTTTACTTTAAAGGTAAGAATGGCAACATTTATTGTTCACTGCAATTTAATGAGCACATGATTAACAAAAGGAAAAAAAGTAATAAACTGAAAATCAATAAAAAAAAGCTTATCTAATGCTGCAAGTCAAGACAAAACTTCGATATTAGCAAGTTTCCCTTTTAAATGGCAAATATTGGACTGTTTATTAGGATCAGAGCAACTCATCATTTTTATCACCTTTTGTCATCAACAGATAAGAAACGTGCATTAATGCAAAATAACCCGATGTTGACTAAACTTTTAGTCAGTAAAGTTGCTCACTCACTGGTTAAACTTCAATATACCTTCAATTATCTGCTTTCACTAGTTTTGTAAACCTTTTAGTCAATTTTGTTTCAAAATTATTTTCATATTTAAAGGAAAATGTTTAGGGGTTAAACAAGTGAGCATGATCAAAACTCCGTTTTGTTGCTTTTCCAACCATTGTCGAACGGGTAGTCTCTGAGTCGCTTTAGTATTGATTTGAAGTGACTCAGACAACGAAAACAGATTTACAACTCATTGTATAATCTAACCTAACCTTACCTAACCTAAACTCATGAGTTGATCATTCATTCGAGTCTTGAGCCTCCGTTTTGTTGCTTTTTAAGCAATCGTCAATTGGGATAACATTTTGGTCCAGTTAATTATTTTGCAGTTGAAATGAAAAGATACTAAATTTAATGATTGAAAAAATAGATTTTTTTGTCCTTCGATTTTCTCCATTCTCAATATGTTCTGACAAAATAAATGTTACAATGAAATGAAAATAATAATGGTTATCAAGGAAGAAGATACAAGAATATGGAAACAAAAATTGGACTTTTAATAGATTGAAGTGTCTTCCAGTTGAAGGTGAAATGTCAAAAGCATCTGCCCATTTACCCATTAAAACGATTCAACCTTTGTTCCAACAATGGTCAGCGAAAAGAGAAAAATCCAAGAAACTTTAATCACTTTGACCATTGCAAAAAAAAGAGGCAAGAAAAGAAGAGCCGAGAAGAGAAGAAAAAGTTGAACATTTTCTTCATCCCTTGTATATCCTTTAATCATGATGTACCTTTGAATATTTTCATTGGTCATTCCACTAAAGGTTCCCAAAAAAAAAAGAACAAGAAAATAAAGTCGAATGAAGGAAAAAGGAGAAAAAGAAAAATCTTTACATCTTTTCCTCCTTCATCACCACATCATCATCTTGTCTTATTGTCTTCCATTAAGTTGAAATTTTGTTCAACTTCATTTCTTATCAATGGATTTT
Organism: Tetranychus truncatus; assembly: GCA_028476895.1. NCBI lineage: Eukaryota > Metazoa > Arthropoda > Arachnida > Trombidiformes > Tetranychidae > Tetranychus > Tetranychus truncatus. The sequence goes on from CM052062.1 coordinate 15,366,881, forward strand.
TCATCCATTCTCATCATTATCATCTTATTCTTCTTCTTTGACTCCATTAATTAGACTTATCATTCAACATTCAACCATCAGTCTAATTCTTATTCTCATCATTTTCATCATCTTGATACATTTTATTTACATGGATGATCACCAAATTTTGCCTCTTTTCTCCATCATATTCTCACTCTCTTCATTGGATTTCAGTTTCTGGTTCACCTAACATGGAAACAATTGTCCTTGCATTCGCAGCATTTTCCTCCTCATTCCCATCCTTTACTTTTACCCTTTTCAACTTTTCACTTTGCAATTCATTCGATTCATTTCACTATCCATCACAAGGTGTGACCCACTAACCCTATAATAAGCATATAACACTTGAATATTAAACATGAAAACAAAACGGAAACATCTTTATTCATCTAACGATCTTCCTAATGATGATGATTATGTTGAGATACAAGATGAGATTGAATGTTGAAATGTAATCATATAAACTCTATAAGTGAACGTTTAACAAGACTATTCAACATTTGTATTCATTCACATTTCAACATTTATCCAACTTCCATTACTTAACCTACCTCATAGTTTCTCATCCAAATCATCATTTCTCTCTTTCTTTTCTTCCGTTTCGTGCCTTTACCCAATCACGATTGTAACACAAGAAGATAGCCAAGATCAACAATTGGAAAGGTTGGACAAGAGCAACATTTTTGAGAAAATTTTCAAATTCAACTTTTCTCTTCAACTTCAACTTGACGATTACGTTTCAACGGCAATCGCTTCAAGTCAATGTCATTGGGATTATTTTGCATTATTATTGTCACTGGAAATTGAAGACTTGCGATTGATTTGAAAGTTGATTTGATTGGAAAAGTTTTTTTGATTGAAATTTATTTTCTTTTTCGGTCGAACTTTTTTTTTTGCCTTCGAATTGGAAAATTAAACCATTTCACTTGGAATGTTTCATGATCATTATTATCAGATTTTCTCTCGTCCATCTCTTTCATTTTGGTACAAAATTGTTCTCATGGTTCATTCTTTTTCTTCTCTCATTGAATTGAAATTGAAATTGGAAATGTAAAGAACCTTATAACGGTCTGTTGATCTCAAATATCATTATCATTATCAAAACTCTTCTTTAACTTTGAAAGTTACAGAGTTTATCAATGATGAACCGATTAGGTAATAAGAGAAGAAATAACTTTTTTCTCTCTCTCTCTCTGTCGCTTCATGATGATAATGATGAGGGTGATTATGATGAGAATCGAAATCTAAAAGTATAAATGAAATGTTGACTTGAACAGGATTCAGTGCAAGTTGAAATTATATTAAGACTTGGAAAGAAGGAGAAAAAATCTGTCAAAACGCAAAAGCTCAAACATGAGCCAGGTAAAAAAGTAAACTTGAACAGAATATTGTTCAGAATATATTATTATTATTGGATTTTGAGTCAACAGAATAATATTGCTGCTACTAATAATAATATGACAAGAATTATCATTTGAAGAAGAAAAGAATAAGAAAAGAAAAAAAAAACTTTTCCGAATATTGATTTTCAATGAGATAATTCTGATTTTTATTTTGATTTATTAATTCATTTTTTTTCCTTTGATCAAGTCAAGGAAAGAAAAAGTTGAGCCCAGAATGAAAAGCAGGAAGAAAAGAGATTCTATATTAATATCATGGAATCAGCAAATTAATAACTTCTATCAAGGCTCGAGCATATTTTATGATAAATTTTGTTATTTTCAATAAAAAAAGATGACAAAAGGACAATTAGAAGAGCAAAGAAAAACGATTGTGACAGATTTAATCAAAGTTTGATTTTAATATAAAAATATTGATCAAATTGTGAATATCAAGATGTTTGCACGAAACAGGATTGCTTTGACTAAACTTAAACTTGACTCAATGATTTTGCAGCGTCATTTAGAAAGCCAGACTTTCTGAAAAAAACTTCATGTCGGTGTCGAAGCAACAAAGAGTAACAAAAATGCTACTGCAATCTCAACTCCTTATCGCACTAAACGTCTTGATTGCTGTAAACTATGGTTGATGAAGTCATGAGTTTAAGTTAGGTTAAGTTAGGTTAGGTTAGGTTAGGTTGGGTTAAAATAAGTTTTAATTTATTTTATTGTGTAAAGTTGTTTGCAACTTTTAGTCAGCTCTAAGACGACTCAAAGTTGAATGTTTATAATTAGATAAAAAAATGAATTAAACTTTGAGTTGACGTTTTACACTTTGCATTATCATTGAGACGAAAAATTTGAAAATCAAAACAATCGGCTTAGATTTTGAATTTAAAATGTGACTGAATGTTGAAATTTATGATACAACTTTATCTAAAATTTTATAACTTTATTCCATGCTCGTGAATCGATGAATTTGATTTGTTGAAGCAAAAAAGATTGATCCAAAGTATACTTTTTTTATTCCATTTTGAGTGACATTCCTTTGGGCTTGTTTATCATTTTCTCTGTCACTTGATTTTTCTGTTGAATATTGATCTTGCACTGATGATGAAGATGAATTAAAAAGTTTGTTGTTATTGACTGATCAAGTCCCATTGGTGCTTTGGTTCTGTGATTGCTCAGCATCATCATGGAAGCAAAAAATTTTCTTTCTTTTTTCGACTTTTTTTCACTTCCATTTTTATTTCAACAACCTTTCTCTCTTTACTACACATCAACATTATCGATATGGTTGGACTGTCATGAGCATCATCCATCTTCAATCAGTCCACAAGTTTGTCATTTTTCTTTCTCCTCTCAAAAGTAACCTTTCATCAACCGGTAAGTTGACCTGAACTTGTAGGTTGTTTGTTTTTTTGCTTCATTTTCCCCGATAATGTTGATTAAGTACAACTATTTGATCCATAGTTTTCAACCTTCATCAAATTCTTTGACTTGATTCCTTCTTTTTTCATTCTTATCATTTTCTTTTCTTGTAAGATGCTAGTTTTTTAGGCACTTTTTTTTCTTGCTTTGTTTTTTCGCCATCCTTCATCCAAGTTCACAAAATTTTCTTATTCACTTCATCACTATCATCATGATCCCCATCATTAACATCATCTTTTTTCCTTATTCATTTCATTCTTCAACTCAATGTCATTTATCACCAAACGACATGGAAATAAAAGCTACTTATCAGTTTACAATTGTTATTCACTATTAAACCATTTACTTGACCCAATCATAATTCAAACAAAATTATTCCGTGATAGAAGATAATTTTATGATTTTGGTAACATTTATGGTCACTTTTATGCAGTTTTATTGCACCTTGTCTTTGACCATTGTAAGCAAACAAAAATGAATTCATCATTTTTTGGGTTCCTTTGGTTCACAACATTTTCAATCACCTTTGAATATTGCCAAAAAGTCTGCCCATAAGTAAAGTGAAATTACAAGTGAGCAAATTAGGATCAAATCGACTTGTCATTTAAGGTTTTAGTTTATTTTATTGTAACAATAAGGAAAATAATTCGATAGCGAATTTCAAGTGTTCAAATTATCGAAAATTTACCAAAATTTTGAGCTTCATTTTTTCGCTTCATTTTTGCGTTTTCAAAGGTAAAAATATCGTAACTTCAGTGTATAGACAAAAGCATTGCAACGAGAAATTGAATGAAATTCGTGAACTTGCAAAGGACTTTTCGATGATAAGAAAGTGAAAAATGCTTTTTAGCGCTCTTGTCAACTCGAAAATTTCAATTCTTAAAATTTGGTCGAGAATCGTTGTATAAGATCCGAACGATATTTTTCTCGAAAAAGTGAGTCGAAAATTTTGGAGTGATTTTTAAACTGAACCTTGAGGTTAAATTTTTCAACAAGAAATGAGCACAAACGAATTTTTCTCCTCAAAAAATCTGTTCTAAAAGTTCTGTTGATGTTCATAAATTAGCAAGTTGAATGTAGAACGCAAAAGTGTTCGTGAATGAGAGTGATCAATCGATCGTAGATGAAAAGGTAAAATTGATAAGTATTTTTCATAAATAGATGAGGATAAATCAGGAAAAGAATCATTTTTGGATTTTTTTTTCTCCTCGATTCAAGTTGAGCTTCATTTGTCCATTATCATTGACTAAGGTAGTCTGGTAAAAAAGAGAAGAAAAAATGAAGATGAAAGTTAAGATGATGATGATGCTCTCATTGAAACGGATGAGTTACCAGTTTTTCCAAAACATTGAGAAAATCCTAGTTATTTCTTTTGATATTTTTGTCCAGAAAAAAAAGAAGAAGAAAAAAGGAAAAAAAAAGGAAAAAAAAGTAAAACTTGACTTGGTGATTTATATTGGGCTCGATAATTGTGGATCAGATTCAGAATAGTCTAAAGCAAAAATAATAGCAATAAGTATAATAATAATAATCTAAAAAAATATATATCAGTATGAAGATTGGGTGAAAAAGAGAAAGATGAGAATGATGAGGATGCTGAGCAGAATAAGAAAGGAAGATAAGTTTCCAAGTTGTTCAAAGTTGCTCATTGACCATCAATCACAATTTGTATGTAACCAACTATGATTACAATTATGCTTCGAGTTCACATTTTTTATTCTCGATCAAATAATGAGAGGAGCAAATTTATTTTGACAATCATAATATCAAATCGCCGTCAAATGGTTCAAGTGAGAGTGAAAGACAAAAGTCCAGAAAAGTAAAGATGAAGATGAGGAAGACGAGTAAAGTAAATGTTCAAAAGGAGCGTAAGTTATTTTCACTTAATCCCAGTTTTTGGATGAAAAATAATAACATATTATTTCGTCTTATTCTTTTAATAATGATAATATTATCATGCTGTTTGGTCAAATTATTACTTCATCAGTTGTGCGCAAATAGAGTGCAAAAAATACTGAAAAGATGAAAACTATTATTTCTTGCCATTTCTATAATTAATGAGTCTAATCGGAATGGAAGGGCAAGAAAAGTGAATCAAATTAATCAATTGTATTAACGGGAAAAGGCAATGGAAACTGAAAGAACAGAGGGAAAATGGAAAAGCAAGAATCGAAAATTGTTCTAAATTATTCTTAAACGAATAGTTCGATTGGAATAACTTTAAAAGAATTTTGTCAACTTTTCGTCCAATCAGTAAAAGTGTTACGAATGTTGTACAAGATAAATTGATAAAAATGATTCTCTAGAAAATTAGTCGAATTTGAAAAATGTCGATCATTTTTTTTTTCATCATTTCATTTCAATTTTGATCGAAATACAAAATTGCAGACTTTTAGACAGAGCATCCAAGACGAAGTTTGAAAATGATTTCTTAAAAATTAGTCGAATTGCAAATTTTGAAAAATGTCCAACCTAATTTTCGATTCTCTCTTTCCGAGTTTCAAGTTTTGTCAAAATTTTGACAATTTTCGTCGACAAACTTTCAGCGTTTCGTCAAAAATCAGAAAAGGCAGCTTTTTGCTCGAACTAACTTAACGACTTTTTATGAAAAGACAAAATCTAAGATTTCAGTTATTCTGATCAAAACATGTATGTTACTCTGAATTAAACTTTGTCTTTTCGAACAACTTTTTCTCAAATTTCTCGAATCATGTAGTTCAACCATTAAATATTCAATTGTGCCATTTAAAGCACATCTACATTAAAGATCAAAAGCAAAATTCCGAATTTCTTTTCAAATTTCGTTTCGACATTTTTCCACTGAAATTAAAAGTTTATTTCAGTTTAATTTGACCAATAATTCACAGCGAAACTGCGCTAAAAGCAAATTATATATCACGAGATTATAAGTTTTGATCGGCAAGTTGGCAGCTATCGAAATGAGCGGGCCTTTATTTTCAACATAATAATCGTATTTACAGGACAAAAATGACAGTTTCATGGAGCACAAAAAAACCCTTTTTTTACAATTATTATCATTGCTTAAAAGGCTTTAAAGTGAAATTATCTATTGCATGTTAAAAAGAGAAAGAAAAGTGTTCCAAGAAAGTTATAACAGTAAAGTGATGAAGTTTGAATGATAATGATGATGTTGAATATGAGGAGGGAGGAGGAAAAGGAGGAGTAGAAGGAGTTTAAAGTTGACTAGAAGGAGTAGTAAAATAATTGCATTTTGCATTATTATTATCATTATCATTATTATTTATTTAGTTTTTTTTTTACTTTCTCGGCTTCTCTTGCCAAGACTCAACGGAAAGCTTTTGAACACAGAGACAAGTCAATTGGTTTATTGCCAGCCGCGAATTGCAAAAGCGTCAATAAATATGGAGAGAGACACTCAACTCTCAGGTAACAGTGTTGGGCCAAAAAAAGCTAGTTACCTGGCAACTTCCGGCTTAAAGATTTTAACACATTTTCCATTTTACCTTTTGTATATTATTAGACTTACAGTGAATGACTGGATAGTGTTGATAAAATAAATGGCAGACAAAAGTTGCTTTTTTTTCAACTCAACTTCTTAACGTTGACTGGCCAAAAAGTCAACGTTGATATTAGTTGAGATGATTGTTGAGTCTTTGCTAGACGTCTTTTCAAGTAGATAGTAATTTAGTGAGGAACCAAATTGGTTAACAGCAAACCATATACTTCTGCTTTTTTTTAGATTGTTGTTTTTTCTTCTTCTACTCGGCTCTGGTTCAGCTTGTCCGGCTTATCGGTCAGCAAGCACAAGTGGCGTTAAAAAATCGCGTCTTGAAATTACTACCTTACCAAGAGGTAAATACAGTCTGTGTGTGCCTCTATGTGTGTCTTTATGCTGGAGCAACTAAGTGTTGTAGGTTGAAAAAAAGTCAATAAGCTGCTTCTTCTTCCTGTTTCTCAGACAATTTTTTTTTCGCTTCTTATCATCTCATTCGGCTACTGGGAATGTGAAGCTACCTTTTTTTTGCCCGCTTTTGGGTCTTGCAATTTTACTCTTTGCTTTGCACCTTTCATTGCTGGTCAATCGTTTGAAGCAACTTATTTAAACTTTTTTTACGTTTCATTATTTTTGTGTGTGTGTGTGTGTGTGAAGTGTGCTTTTCACGCGCTCTTTCAGTGTTGTGTTTTTGCTTAGTGGTGAAAGATGATGAAAGGTAAGAGTCGAGTTTTGATGGCTTTTTCGGCCTCAAAAGAATCATTTTGGTTTTGTTTCCATTTGAGAAACATATTGATCTTTAAGTTTGATTGTTTTGTTTTGCTTTATTTGGTTCTACTTTTGACGTTGTTTTACAATTTTATAGAGCCATTGATTGCTTGCTGATCAACTTGTTATTGTTATTAACGCAAGATGACTTTAAATTATCAACATGAGAAGGATAATGATGGTTAAGATGGGAAACAAGATGATGATGTTCATGTTGATGTTGATGATGATGGCGCAAAAAAGAAAATAAAAAAGAGATAAAAAAAGTTACGTTTTTGGTAAACATTATCACGTACTTGTTTATAGCATTCTGAGGTTTACCCAAAACAAACAGATATTTTCGTTGTCAACTTTATAACTCTCAATCAGCAGTTTTCAACATATTTCACTACAACTTTCACTATCGATTAAAATTACAACTCAGAAGTGCACTTAAAATCAAAACTCGAAAATTCATTCAGATCAAGAAACCGCAGCCATCAAATTGAGACAATGAATTTCTAGACGAAAAAAATGTCACTTGTTCCATTCGAACAAAGACGTTCAACGTTGAGAAAAAAAAAGTTTACTTTAGAACTTTCTTAAATTCGATTTTTCGGGTCTTTTCAAAACTCTCTTTTTGCTTTCGAAAATTCTGTTGAAAATTCAGATTGATTGATTTTTACTTGGATTCACTTGAGAAGCTTCTTTTTGATTTTCCAAAACATTTTGAACCTTTGGCCAGATCGAAACATTACTCGAGAGTGGTGAATGGATCGTTCGTCGATTACAATAGATTTTCGTTGCAGTTGCGATTGGACTGTATAAGCACGGGTTAGCCAGACAGGTAAAGTTTACTTTTACTTTCGTTCGTTTTAGTGTAGGAAAAGTTTCCAAATGCACAATGGAATTGAATTATTTTGTTTTCCCAAAATCCTTTACAGAAAACACTGTCTTCGTTTTGAGGTTGAACTGTAAGGAACATCAAATGATACATTCATCATGTTTTGTTATCTTTTCATTTCAAAAGTTAATTTGATGCTAATTTGTTTCTTAATCTCTTCAAGTTAATCGATGTTTCATTTTTGCTCCTTCCTTTCCACATCTAATCATCTTAATCATCATTATCATCATCAACAACAGCCACAACGTGCATCAACATTTGATCAAACGATTTTGAACAAAAAAAAGCACAATTGATTGCAGGAAGAGTTTTCATTCTGTTAGTCATTTTTTTTCTTCAAGTTAGCAACTTTTTTAGATAAACAACTTTACTATTGTTATTTACCTGTTATTATGTTTATCATTATCATTATTATTACTATTTTGTTACTGTAGTTGTTATTATTTTTATTGTAAGATTATCATTCATTGAAAAAGGCAGAGTGAGAGAAGAAGGAAAAGCAAGAAGAAGAAAACGCCAAAAAAAATGAATCGTTAAGCCCAAAAGTTTAACCAAGAAAAGGTCAGGTAAGAGAGTAAAGTTATGGTTGAAGGAGCATCAATACGATTGTGGGTAAGTCTCATTAGAAGTAAACAGTAAGAAGAAGATAAATAGAAGTGAAAAGATCATCATCGTCAAATGGTCTGAAAGGACAGAATGAGAAAAGGTGAAAAGTGAAGAATGGAGAAATTTGATTGAAAATTTTAATGAGAAATGAAAATTTGCTTTTAAAATCAGAGAAGAAGAAGAAGAAGAAGAATAGTTTCTCATTGAGTTACTAGGATGGATCAACAATGGTCTGATCAAGATGAGGAAGCAAGAGTAAAAGTGGGTGAGATTACTGGCCATTGGGGGAAGGTAAAGTGTGATTATCATCTCGCCTTGTTTACCGGAAGGCAATCCAATTTTGGATTCAATATCATTTTGCAAGTATTCATTGTTGCTCATTAACATTGAGTAAATTGAAAAAGAGCACAAAAATTTGTTCAGACAAAAGGTTGTAAAACAAAACAAGTTGAACCGGTGAATGCTCATAGCACACCTTCAAGTCTACTTTATTTTCACTGTCAAAAGGCAAATTAATTGATGACTTTCACTCCCAGCTTATCCTTCTCACTCACCTTCCTGCCTTTTACCTTTACCTTTATTACTTCGAATATACCTTTTCCACTCTCTCTCTCTCTCTCAGTCTACAAATATCTTTATATCTTCTTCTGCTCTTCTTCTTACATTAACAATGATTAGTATTTTATTGTTTTGTGAGTTTTTACTAGAAGAAAAAAGGTTGAAAACTATTTGAAAACCCGCATCAATTGTTAATTACAATTGATTGAAATGATTACCTGTTTAAAGTGGCAACAAAACAAGAAAACATAATTGATAATCTTGAATCAACCATCGATTTCAACCTTTCATTTTTTTTTGCTGCTGCAATTGTGAACTGCAAAACAATTAACATTCAAATGAGATTTTTGTTAATTACTTTTCTTTACCTTTTCGTTGTTTTCATGTTTAGACTCGGCTGTTCAAGGGTAAGCTCAACATGAATTGCATTTGTTTTGCCCCTCTTCATAAGCCCAGTTTACAGTCTTATTGATTTTGCAATTTGCAGTTAAAAGTTTAACTTGATTAACAGCTTAATTAAAAATAATTAAAATGTTTCACTCTTTACTCTTAACACTTGATAAGACAAAAAATTAAATATAATTATTCCTTCATCTTCATCATTTTTTGCTGCTTCAATTTGGAGAAACTCATCTCAACAGTTTTTCACCTTTTTTTTTTTATTAATCTTCATCAATTTTGGCTCAGTTTATAATTGCTATGAGAATGTAATTTAAAGTTAAATCTATTTGATTCTTTGGGTTATCTGTCATTTCTTGTCACTTTTGCTGCTGCTTGCCACTTCATCTTCATTTTCAGCACACAAAAGTGCTTCACATTAAACAAGATGTAATCTCGATAAATATCAATATTAATAGTAATCAGTTTGCCAATTTCATTGGTAATATATCATATTCATTTAGACAGAAGCGAGAGAAAATTTTTCTTCTCTTGAAAAGAAATGAAAATAATGATCAGCCCAAAATTTTCATCATTAGTATCTTTTAAGTTTAGCACAGTGCTATTGGCACACTTCAACAAAAAAAAAAGCTTTTCATTTAAATGATCGCCTCTTTTTTGCCACCAAAAAAATGAACTGATTAATTTCATTTTTGACAGTCAAAATTATCTTTATTTGGCGGTAAAAGAAAGGTTCATTTATGAAATAATCAAGACTTGAGCAGTAACTCAAGTTTTAGCTTTGGAATTCCTGAGTTTTGAAAGAGTTTGAACTTTGTTCAAGGTTTAGTCACGAGACGACTAATCACAACTCAAAAATACAGTTGAACAACAAGCTATCATCGGGTCATTATTATTGCGACAAAAAATTGATCGCTTTGATGTTGTGTCTAAATGTGTCATATTTTAGCTGAGCCGCAACTCCCTTTAAAGCTCGTCAGAGTTTAAACCATTGAATCATCTAACCTAACCAAACCTAACCTAACTTAACCTGACCAATAAAGGTTTGCTTGATAAACAATTTTCACCTCTTTGCTCACTATTGGTTTGATCCCGATAAACTTTAGTATTGGAAAATAATTTTTTTACTAAGTTCATGAGTAAATTCAGTAATCAATTTCGCCAGTTTGGATGATTCGCAAAAAATGAATCGAGATTTTCTTTTTCTTCTTACTGAATAATGATTAGAACCATTTCCGATGTAAACTGTTGATTTGTAATTTTTACTTCATTTCTCACTTTTCCCCTTCATCATCTTGCTTCCTTTGTAAACAAAAAGAAGCCTCAAAGGTATGATCATCTTCATCATCTCCAGAATCACCATCATGATGAGACATTTTTTTTTTGTTGAAAAAAATTCTGATCAATTTTTAGCCAAGAGCAAGGTTAATGAAGGAAAGTAAAGACTAGAATGAAGAAGAAGAAGAAGAAATAGAAATAAGAAGTCAAGTGTAAACACACACACACTCACACATATCAAAGAAAAAGATGATAAAAATGATGGCGAGAGAAGGGAGAGAAAAGAAAAGAAGAGATAAAAAAATCAATTGTAAATGTTGATTGTTAATTTTGAAGTGACCAGTGTCCATAGCTGTACATAACTGTCAAAAAGAGATAAAAACATTGAGTTGGGTCAATGTTGATGTTTCCTTAAACTTATGTAACTATTGACCTTCTTTGTTGATTAGAAAGTAAAAGAGAGTGCCAAAAGAGAGTAAAATAAAGAAAAAAAAGTGAAAGTAAAAAGATGACAACAAAATGATGAGGTGAGATGAAAATGTGGACCAAAGAGACAAGGAAAAGCGCTCAAGGTCAAAGAATCATTGATAACATTCAATTAATTTTCCCCTGGCAAGTCGAAGCAAGTTGGAGAATCGGAAAAAAAAGTGGAAAAAATGAAAATTGCTTTTAACTTGAACTCAAACTCAGAGTTAGGTTAGGTAAGGTTAGGTTAGGAATCGATAAAGGGTTAAAGGTAATACAAGTTGCTGTTGTAGGTGTGTTCATCTCATTATAATACCCAAGAATGATGACAATATTGAGATTGAGCAAAAGTTATACAATGAGAAAATGTCTTTTCTATGGAAAGAAGGAGTGAATAATGTTGGTCGATTTAAAAAAAAAGTAAAAAGTTTCCTCCTTTTTTTACTCTCAATTTTTCTCTATCCAAGAGGAAAGAGGCAAAAAAGCTCAAAGGGATTGAATATTGAATCTTCAACTCGAATGCTCAGAGTTTTTTTTTTCCTTTCCTTTCAAAAGTTTTCTGTTGATAACATTTTTATAGGTTGGTTGGGTTAGATTTTAAAGTGTTCAAAAAGAGCAACAAAATTCAACTTTAAAATAAGCAGGCAAAGTGTATCCTTTGTATATTTATAGGCTGTTGGTTATTATATAAGAATGATATTATATTATATTATTATATTATTATTATGATGTATAAAAATGGGAGGAGAATTTCAATTTTTTAACGACATTCTATTCAACATTTTTATAGGTTTCTTCATGGAACTGAGTAAAGTTCATCTTTATCTCTTACTCTCTTTACCATCTGATATATCATCTCAACATTTGGAACTTTTGCTTGTCTTAAAAAGAGATATTTTTTATTCTTAAGGTTTTATCATTTCATTTTCTTTTCTCTTTTTTTCTTCCTTTTCTCCTTTCATCTGAACAAGAATATTTTCTCTGGCAACTTTAATTCCAATTGATACATTTCTTTTTTTTCTCTTTTTTCTCTTTTCTTTTTTTTTCATCAAATTTCAAATTGTCCAATACCTTTGAATGGACATTTTCAGATTTCTTTTTCTTCCTCTCCAACTTTACCTTTCCACTGTAAAGTTATCATTGAATCTGGAAATTTTATCCAAAGAAAAAAAAACTCTTTTTCCTGATCAACTTTTTACATTCCGATAATTTCTCAGATTATGGAATCTTCTGTTAAACCTTTTCCGTTTCCATTTAATCATTACTTTGCTCTATAAATCATTTTAAATTGCAATTGAAATTTTCTTTGTTTTCCACTTTTCACTTTCAAAGTCATTTTCCGGAAAATGAATAAGTGCAAAAAAGTTTCATTTCAATCTCATTAGGCAAATAGCAAACAATGAATTGATCCAGATTGATGAAGCAATGACTCGAAGGATGAGAAAAGTTTGAGGGCAAAAATTTTGCTGAAATTGGGTTTAGTTAGCAATTCAAATGAACATTTGAAAGAGCAAATGATTTGCAAACAAAGCGCAATTAGTGATTTACATTTTGTCTTTAAAACTGAACACTCGTTTAATTGTTTGCAAACTGATAACAATCAACATTATCATTGGTTATCCATTAAAGTGTATAAACGTTGAAGATGAAAATGGCAAGGCAAGTTATTATTTAAAAAGTAAATTGTTCAACTCGAATCATTTCAATATCAAACACAATTATCATTGTTATTTTGTGAGAGAAAGAAGAAGCGAAAAAATGGAATCGAAAAAAGCTTTTTCTGGATTCTCTGTCAAATTGATGAGAAACAAGGCAAAGAACAAGGCAACAACATAATGTAGACAGAACAAGATGATGATGATGAAGAGTGAGAGAAGAAGGAGGTGGGAGGAGAATTTTACTTTTTTCTTCTTCTTCACCAGAATATATTCCATTCTCCCAAATGACTCATTATTATAAAAGATTGTTTTCTCTCTCTCTCTCTCTCTCATAGCCACTGGACTTTCTCTCGCCATCATCTCAGCATCTCATCTGACTCTCACAGGAAGAAAAGAGGATGAAGGATGCTGAGTGTTACTTTCTCTCATTTATTTCCCTCGTTTTTCGCTAGATTAAACCAAACTAGACTCCGGTTCATTTGCCCTTTTACACTGTCCACCAACGGTTTCCAACATTTTTTTTTTTACTTTTTATTTTTACTTTTTTCTCCCCAAAATTTGCCATTTTTTTCCATCTTCTCTCTACTCTCTTTGTTTTCAATGTTAACATCAATAGCCTCTCCTCATCTCCGGACATTAATCTTATCTGAATCCGGATTATTGTTGGCTTTGATTTTTTCATTTCAAAACTCCTATTACTTTTTTTTACTCTAAAATTTTCATTTATTTGTCTTCCTTTTCCTGCGTCATCCTCTCCCATTATCATCATCATCATCTCTTTGTTGTCGTTCTGACCGTTCTGCCACTTTTCTCCATGAATTTTGAAACTTTTTTTACTTTCATTTGATTAAAAATCAACTTTTCTGTTTACTCATTTGTATAAATTATGCTAATTTTTTACCAACTTCAACTGTTTTTTGTCTTCACTTGTTTTTGTTTCTGTTTCATTGTCCTTATTTCAACCAATATTAACCACTTTCAGTGCATAAATTGTAATAATGTTTATTGATAGTCAAGCTTTAGTAAAGACATTTTAATTCATTGAGCAAAAAAAAAGCCTGGCAATTGTTTTAAAATTGTTTGCTTTTCATTCACATTTTTTTACCTGAAAACAAAAAACGCTAAACTATTCAAAATGTGATGTTAAATAAATTACATCAACAATGAGCAAATTCAATTAATTCAATCGATGAAGGCAAACTTTCTCTTCCATAATATGTATTCATTATGAGATGCATTTTACTCTGGTGCAGCTTCATTGGTCGTTGAGTGTTATTAGTATTCAGAATGTGTTATTAGTTAATCTTAATCGTTTGGCGAAATTCAGAGTAAAAGAAAGAGAATGTTGATTCGTTTGTTGTTGTTGTTGTTGTTGATGATCGATTAATTATGGCCAGTAAAATGAGAGGTAAAGTTAAAGGTAAGAGAAAAGGTGTGTTTAAAATGGAAACCACAAAAATAACAAAATTTTTTTCTTCTGATAAGTTGAATAAGCGCAAAAAGAAGAACAAAAAAAAATGACTAATAATCTTAATAGGAATAATGATATTATCATAAGATATGGTTAAGCAAACGTTTAGCTTCTTCACCAAATGATATTATTCATGGGCCTCAGAGTATTTAATATTTAGCAAAATAATAGTTGCCATTCATATTTATGATGCTTTAAAAACTTCCTTTTCTGCTTTATTAATGTATTTATATTAATATCATCATTATTATTGGAACACACCTTAACACTATTTAAAGTTAATCATTTTAAGATAATCATTTCATTCCTTCAAGGCAATGGATCAACATATTTACCTTTCTCATTACCTTTGTTCGTGAGTTGCTGCGATTTGTTTTGTGTCTCTGTTGCGAAACATATTTAACCTTTTACCTTGCATTGGTAAGGTTAAAGGTAAAGTTTAAACTTGATAATCACGAGTAGTTTACATCGGATTGGAAACGTTTCGATTTTAAATCGATTCCTGTTCGACTATTGGGAAGACGATAGTTTGCGGTAAAGGGAAGAGTAAACAGCGATGAAGAGCGAGTTGACTCGAATCGAGTTTCTCTTTTTACTCGATTACCAAGTTGATTGACCTGTTTCGGAAATGGGTCGATCTAACGGGAAAGTTATAATCTCTAACATAGATTTTCAAGGGTTTCCAAAAGTGTATGAGAGCTACAAGAGCTGCGAAACAGTACCGTGATTCAATATCTGGATAAACCGATTCCAGTGACTTGGTACCTTACAAAGAAAAGACAACTCTTTCCGAGACTTTCGGAAACTTGGTAAAGACTGAAAATTTTCAACGAAAATGGCTGATGATCGGTTAAAGATAAAAGTTTGAAGTGTGATAAGATTAGCCGAAAGAAGCTTCAACTTGTGTCTCACTTATGATTCACAATGTTGAAGATGATCAATTTGACCTTATGCGTTATCTGATGAAAGGATTTGTGATTAAAAAGTTAAAAAACTGCAAAATTGCAAAATGTTTGTTGGGATAAAATCAAATGTGTCTGGATAAACTTTTTTTCAATGAAAATAACCCGATGAAATCATTTACAACTTCACAGCTTTCATGTCTTGTTAGGCAACCCAGACAGTTGAACCTTAAGTCAAAGTTGTGACTCTTGATAATGAACAAGTTTTATCTAAACTTATCATTGGGATCAACATTTTCAATTTTTTCACTCACTTCTCGATTGCACAAAAAAAGTGCCAAATAATCTGATGGACAACTTGAAAACAAGTCGCACTCTACGACTGAAATTGATCTGAACAAGAAACATTTAAAAATCATTCCAAATCAATGAATTTATATCTGGAAATATATCACAGAATAAAAAAGCTCGAAAAACGACTCTAATCTAATGAAACCAAAGGCAGACAAGTTGATTGAACTCAAGAGATGATTATCGTTCGTAGAGTATTCGTTGAGAGTTGCAGCATTTTCACTTTGCAAATCCAACCATGAAGGTAAAGTTTTACTGAATAAACTTTAGTGTTGATAATGATAATTGCCTTGTGCTTGGGGGCAGTTTTAAATTTCATTGTTGAAGATTAGTAAAGTTGAATCAATTTCTTTTTATTGAAACAAAATGTCAATGATTTGTGATTCAATATTTATCAACTGTTCAACTTTAATGTTGAACAATTTTTATTGAGAGCTGAACTTGTTAGATAAGTAAAGCAAGTAAAAAAAAACTGAAACATGGATACAATTAAAGCATTGATTAATGCATCTCATTAATATAAATCTTGTTAGATTAGCTTAATCAGGGGAGAAAAGCAAAAGAACCAAGAGACTGTATTTATCCTTGAAAGAAATGATGATGATGATGAGAAAACTGAAAGAAACTGAAGATAGATAAATAAAATTCAAACAGATATTTTGTTAAAATAATTTTTCTCTCTCAAACTGACTCTCTTTACTCAGCAATAAACTTAATTTATTCTGGTTTTTTTGGAGTTAAAAACACATTTTGAAGCTGAAAAAAGGTAACCCAGAAGCAAATGATGATCTTAATCAAGTTTACCTTTACGGGTTTACTTTTCTCTCCATCATCATCATCATAATCTTGCAAAGTTGTACTTCATGAAATTGCCCAGAAAATAATTGCTTTTGACTAATTAATTGATTCTTTAATGAAATTTCCAGCCTCAACTTTTAGAGCATTTTCGGTCATTTAAATTGTTTCAAGTTGAATGCGAGAAGAAGAAGTAAAAAAGTTGCCTCAAAATGGAAATTTAAAATTGTTCTATTTGCTACGAAATTTTGGTCAATTTTTTTCTTCTTCTCTCTACTCGGCTCTTCAACTTTTTTTTTGCACTTTCGTTAAGTGAGTGTAAATGGTCAATAATGCCCAAGGGTGGAAAGGTAAAAAAGACAGAAAGTGAATATTGAGTCCAAACAAGGAACCGTTTTGTGCAGTTTTGTGACTGTAAAACCAGAGAATCTGAACAACTGATAAAATCGACTTTCAAATCTTATCTTATCTTTTTCCATCTTCTTCTTTTTCTTCCCTGACAATGTTCACCTTCAACCTTGTTGACCAAGCTTAACCTTGCGTTTGGTCAAACGTTTTTTTTGTAGGAGTTTTGTTTTTCTGTCAAGGTTACAAGTTTTTCATTGAAACAAAAAACTGACGACTTTATTGACACTAGGAAAAAAAAAGGTAAAGAGCGCAGTAAAAGTAAAAGTTGCAAAAAGTGATTCGAAGTTTCAAGTTTTCTTCTGAAGAAGAGAAGAAAAAAAAGTTGCAAAAAACTGAAGAAACATTGAAACAGAATCTTATTGGAAAATTAATGGCAATATTAATCAATCTTTTCATTTCTTGCTTTTTCGCTGCTTTCAATATGTACTATTAATAAAAGGTAAAAGTCGCTTAAAATTCAATTAATATTCAAAGTTGCAGAAACGATAAGAAGGTAAAAAAAAAAATAAATAAAAGTTGAATCGTTAATTACATTCAATTATCATCAACTAATTAATTGGACAAAGTAAACAACAAAATGAGGTCATTTGCGTTTAAATAAAAAGCTAACATGTAAACAAGTAAAAGGTAAACAATAATTGAAGAAAAAAGATGCAAAATCTGTCATCAGAACAGATCTAAACAGAACTTTTTCTTCTTCAGATTTATATCAATTTTTGCTTCTTTTGGTTACCTGTTTAAATGCATAAATAGTTTGATGATTTATTTTGTTGTGTTGAGCCGCAACTCACATTCAGGTTTCATATTCATGCTTTTCACATTAAATTAAGGCAAAGAAGAAAAGATGAAGATGAAGATGATGATGGCGAGAAGAAATGGAAAAATGAAAAAAAAAACTTTGAAACTGCCCATTTCTTCCTTTTCTCCGCCTTCTTTCTTAAATTTCTTGAGCGTTTACTAGTTAAACAAGTTTTGACCCCCTTTTTGAGTGTGTTTTTTATTTTATCATTTGCTCCTTCATCATCATTCTCATCACTCTCATCTCACTTGCCTTTTACTTGGTTAACGTTTCTTTCTTTCGCATTTGAATCACTAACTTAGTGATTCAACTTTTCAAATTAATCAACAATTGACTTTCAAATTTTTCGAGTCTACTCAATTTGACCAACCATTGAAAAGGGCAACTTTTGAAAATCGAAAAGCAAATTTGTGCAAAAATTTCGTCAAAATTTTCTCTCGCTCTCAAACTCAACTTTCTTTACATCTTGTTGCTTACAGTTTATTGTTGTGTGCATTTCAAGTGCCAATATTTGGATTTAAGCGCATTTCCATTTGGATTTTAATTGTTGACCGAAAAACCGGATTAACCAATCAGTTAACCTGGGTCTTAAATCAGTTTCATCGCCCTTTCACCTTTCTCATCTCATTGAGAAATCGACTCCAAAGGTAAGCACACATTTAACTTTACATTTAACGCAAAGACAAAATTGAACAAAATCGACTTTTCCTTTCGTTCCACCTGTCAACTACCTGTCGACTGTCGACTATCAATTGACCTTCGAAATTTTTCAGAAATTTTTGGATTGAATCGTTTTTCGAGTTTTATCTATAAAGAAATTCATCAATTTTAAAAATTTCACTTTTCTTTATAACAAAATAATTGAAACATTATTCATTTGATTATTTGTTCACATTCAATTTCAATATCTTTTCTGTTTGATTAATGTTAGAAAAAAATTTTCTTTACGAAAATCAATCGTTGATTGAAAAGTAAACAAAAAATTGAAACAAAATGTTGCCTAATGAATGATTGATTTGGAGATAAAGTTCTGATTAAATGTGATGTAACAACTATTTTAATCGTCGTTGGGTCAATCTAATTTCATCAATGTGATTCACCAACAATCAACTTATTTTTATTCAAAAGCAAAGAGTATAACAAGAGAGAGTACGACAATGAGAGTTATAGATAAGAGCGATAAGAAGTTGAAAGAATGAGTAAGAGAGGGAGTTAGCATCGAGAAAGAGATGAGGAAAGGGACGAAAAAATGACAAAAAAATGTAAACAAATTTTTCCATAAAACTCATTTCTCTGATGTTACTTTTGATGGTCAACCAGAAAATGTACTTATTCTGGAAAATAAAATTTTCTGTTTCTGTACAAAAGGTCACTTCGATTTGCTGTAAAGGTTACCTAATCTAACCCAACCTAACCTAGCTTTATGCTAGAATAATAGAGAATAAGCTGAAAAACATTTTTACCGAAAAAATTCATTGGTGAACTTGGTTTATCGGTTATTAGCCTTGCAACTCTGGGCCTTTATATTTCGATATATTTTAACGACTGCAAGCATCATTTTTGTGCCAATCATTAGATTTAATTATGTGCTATAATATTTTTAAATATTAGATCATTTGGGAACCTAAAAAAGAGTTATTCAATTATATTACTCATGCTGTCAGATTTTATTCTTGAACAACAAATGTGAATGTTTACTCAAACACAAATCTTATGATGTGCTAGAAGGATATTCATTATTTGATCAATCAGTTTTCAGTTATTTTCTTCAGTATTTAGTCAAAAATTATTGCCAATGGCCGAAACTTAGAAAATGAATGTTCATGAATCGATAGATGTGTCCGATCGATCATGTTCACCAATAAGTTTTATCGATAAAAAATGAAGCGCAGCTTATTCTCTATTATCTTAGGTGAAAGCGAATGACTTTTCAGTAAATCGAACAGAAACAGAAAATTTTATTTTCCAGAAAAAGTACATTTTCTGGTTGCTCATCAAAAGTTACATCAGAGAAATGAGTTTTATGAACAATTTTTTTCCCATAATTGGACAAGAAGCGGTCCAAGTTTCAACTTTCGTCAGCTTCCATTTTCTCGAAAACTTTCGATCCAAGTGATTTTTAATAGCACTGAGTTCAATTTTCATGTCCTACTCAACAAAGGCCCGATTCATAACTCGAAAGTAAAATTTTTGACACAACTCCTTAAAAAGGATTGTTTGTGGCGCCATCGCGTTCTGCTCCTTTTCCCTATCCTCACCTGAAAAAGATGGTCAGCATTGTGTAAAAAAGTATCTGCAAGATTAGTCATGAAAAATGATGTGAATTCTGGCAAAGATAGTGAGATTCAATGAGCTAAAAAGGAACCATTATCTAATTGAAAGACGTCGCAAATCAGGCCAATTCTGTTGATAATTCTCACAATTATTGATATCTGAAAAAAACGCCAAACGGAGCGAAAAATTTCGAAAACTAAATTGAAACGTGAATTTGTGAAATTTTGCTAAATGGCAAATTAACTTGGCAATTTTTAAAAGGTAAAACCTTCACTATTCAGCATCCTTGGTTACATGAATCATGAACAGAATTGGTTGGCTTTTCAGCTTGAAAATAGATTTCGTTGTTGAAATCAGCATAAAATGCTGTGCAATCAGATGAACAAAGAAACGATACAGAAAAATTATCGGGCAATTTCGCAGATGCTCCTAGTTGAATGACAATTTTTTCCAGCAAATCAACTTTTCTCACTTCAACATTTCCAATTCCATTTACCTTTTCAGTTTCGCGAAAACAAAATTGACTGAATTTAGACACAAGAATAAACCATGAAAATTGTGATTGCAAGTAAGATAAAATTTCAAAGTAAAGATTTGAATAACATTGAAACATTTTTCTTGGTCAATGATTTTAGGTTTTCAACTTTTCCATTGAAATTAATTCCAAATGAAACTTTTCGTTTCCAGAAAATGTAACTCTAATTAGACAGAATATTAATATTCGGTTGGGTTGAATTATGTGATTCTCAATTTAGCATAAGCATAACATGATTAAATTAAATTCTGTAGGCGAATCATCTAATGGATAAAATTATTCCCTGTAAGGTGCTTTTGAACCTTACACATAAATATATTATCATAATGAATCTGGTTGTTTCCCAATTAAAACAACATTATCTCAACATCTAACCTTGGAGTTTATAATTGAGTCACAATTTTGGTTGTTATCTTGGCGTAACTTTTATTTTCACTGTCAAGGTAACGTTTCATATCATTCACAATTATTGTTATTATAATTATCAGAATGACAATTAGGAAATTTTGAGACTTTTAATTAGATTCCGTTAGCCAATGATGATGATAATATTGATCAATTGAAAATTATAACCAATAAATTACAATCTCATTCAATTAATCATCAAACATTTTCATAGTCACAACTTGCATTTTTACCTTTTAACGTTTTCCAATCAGTTGAATATCATTCAGCTTTTCCACCTTTTAATCAACATTAATCTGTCCATTGCGAGTTTTCATTTTAACCTGAAAAAAAAAACACTCGTCGATTAACCAACTTTTTGTTCAACTTTTCCAATCACTTTAACCTTAAAAAGTTCAATTACTTCATGATGTAATCAACTGTAATTATATCAATTGTGTGATTTATTAACCTTTATTCAAACTGATTATCTATTAATGCAATTGGAATCATTTAGTTTCATCTTTGGTATGTAATTTGAAATTTTTTTTTTCTTTCCATTTTCACCAGAAATTCCTTTTTATAATGAAAAAGTTTTTTTTCACCTTTTGATTTACCATTTCAAAGAAGAAGACATTTTTTTTCTTCTTCTTCTAAAAATTGGAAACTGAATTTTTATGGAAAAACTGTAAACCTCAAATCATTGACCAAGAAAAAGGTTTAAATGTTATTCAAATTGACTTTGAAATCTAATTTACTTTCATTTTCATGCTTCAATCAACTTTACCTTTGCCCATCTTTACACCAAATTCAATATGCATGAGAATTTTCATGTTTTATTCTTTGGTCTAAATTCAGTCAATTTTGTTTTCTTGAAACTGAAGGAAAAAAAAAGGTGAATTGAATTGGAGAAAATGTTGATAAGAAAGAAAAGTTGATTTGCTGGAACAATTGTGATTCAACTAGAAAATTCTGTCAATGTTTCTAATCATTTTGTCGTCCCTTCTCTTTACATGATCCTGAATGGGCAATCAAATGAATTTACCCTGAAGCCATTTCAATCCATAAGTATTAGATGCATTTGTTTCAATGGAACAAAAAGGTGAACATTGAAAAATTGTAAATCAAAAGTTGGGTTCGAAAAGTGAGCGAGAAAAAATTGTCTAAAGTTTAATGAAAGTCCTTCAAATGTCATTCGATGCCTCATGACTTTGATGGATAATAAAGTCAATGAGTTGGCCATTTTGATAATTGAAGGGACAAGCCGAAGAAACCTTTTGCCGGTCAACCTTTGAAAGTTTCAGTCAAAAGATTGGTTTCATTTTCCTAATGAAACATGTTAAAGTTATTCAAAGGAAAAGCAAAATTATTCAAAGTTGCTCTCAAGTCGAGTGCAAAAAGTGAGCCTTTTATTAACATTAAATATTGCTATTAAAAAGCTTGATGATGAGCTACAAATGATGATAATCATGATTATAGCCAATGATGATGATCATTGTTATTATGCACTTGGAATCACATCATACACTTGATTGGTCTATTTTTAATCACTTTTAGCTCATTGAATAAAAAGTATTAATTGAAAATCTCGTAATTGCGACTAGAAACAAATTGCAAGTTGCCTTTTTATTATTAAACTTTCATTCGATCAGCACATTTCCATTAAGAGTCTTGAACTGGAAAACAAAAGTACATTCAACTTGATCAACTTAGTGTTTCAACTTTTCAATCGACAATTGACTCAATTTGTAAAGATAAAAAGTTTCAACTTTTGAAAATCGAAAAGCAAATTTGTGCAAAAATTTGGTCAAAATTTTTCCGCTCTAAAACTCGACTTATCTCATTGCTTACAGTTTATTGTTGTGTGCATTTCAAGTGCCAATATTTGGATTTAAGCGCATTTCCATTTGGATTTTAATTGTTGACCGAAAAACCGGATTAACCAATCAGTTAACCTGGGTCTTAAATCAGTTTCATCGCCCTTTCACCTTTCTCATCTCATTGAGAAATCGACTCCAAAGGTAAGCACACATTTAACTTTAAATTTAACGCAAAGACAAACTTGAACAAAATCGACTTTTCCTTTTCGAAGGTTGACTTGGAATTGATAAATTTTTCCTTTTCGATTGTTTTTTTTTTCAAGTTCATCTGTTAAGAAATTCATGAATTTTAGAAATTTCACTTTTCTTTTTACCCAAACAAATGGAAACGTTATTCATGTAATAATTTGTTCATATTCAATGGTTTCAATTTCAATCTCTTGATTCATTTTAGAAGAAAAAAAAAATTCTCTTTACGAAAATCAATTGTGCTTCATTTCATCTTGATCACAATCACCATCTTTTCCTATCATTTCCATCAATTTCATCATGTTCATGATACTCTTGAACAAAACAACCACCAAATGAAATAAAGAGAGAAAAAGGGAGAAAAAAAAAAGTTCGAGAAAGGAAACAATTCGAGATAAGCTTTTTGCCTGCATTTCATTCTTGTATAATTCAGAGCACATCAATCCTTAAAAAATGCTTCATGATTAATAAATCTTACAAAGGAAATCTTCTTAAAGAATGGAGATGAACACTGGGAATGAAGAATATTATAAGAAGAAGAAGAAGAAGAAAATCAAATCTTACGGTGATTCTCATGATTCCTCATTCCTCATTTCCACCCTTCTCATCATCATTATGATGAACCAATCAAAAGAAAAGGTTGTTCAGTTGAATACAAGTTTCTATTTCAAGTCAAATATTCTCTTGACAATCGACTGAATTGAAAAGGAAACTGAACCATTTTTATCACCTTTATTCATCTTCATCTCTATTAATACATTATCATTTCAAAAATGCTCTTATCATAAACTCGATTGATTATCACTGTTCAGACAACAGATGGAAACATTTCTTAATTTTGGATCCATTCGCATCACTTTACTATCTTTACCAGCATTTACATCATTTTTCATGATTAATCTTGAGATGCTTTTTTTAGAAGAACAAGATTGACTTTTCAATGAAATCGCAATTGTTGGTGAATCACATTGATGAAATTAGATTGACCCAACGACGATTAAAATAGTTGTTACATCACATTTAATCAGAACTTTATCTCCAAATTAATCATTCATTAGGTAACTTTTTGTTTCCATTTTTTGGGTTTACTTTCAACTTCTTTGCACAATTTCAAATGCTAATCATTACAGTGTCACAATTTGTTTGATTAAATTGCTGATTAATGATTAGTCGAGTGATTATGATCAATCAGTTTTTTGTTAATTACATTTAGAAGTTGATTTTTAATTGAAAATCCTTTTCCACTCTTTTTCCTAGTCATTAGATTTCGTTTAATTGGAAAAGGTTAAACACTTTTTGTCACCTTTTTTCGTTGCCATTTCTTTGCGGTTTATTTTGTTGTTGTTTTTTTTTCTGCAAATTTTGTTTAACACTTTCAATCTGATTAATT
Source organism: Tetranychus truncatus (assembly GCA_028476895.1). NCBI lineage: Eukaryota > Metazoa > Arthropoda > Arachnida > Trombidiformes > Tetranychidae > Tetranychus > Tetranychus truncatus. The sequence goes on from CM052062.1 coordinate 15,391,180, forward strand.
GCTGTTCATTCATTATGGTTGTTCATTTGTATTTCATTAAACAACAGGAATCTTCTCAATCAAAGGTTCCCTCCATGATGAATGAAGATTACAGGATGAGTGATAAGGCTGATAATGTTCATAATGGACACCACAAAGAACCAATTAATTATTGTTCAGATAATTCTGAAATGGATGATATTGAACCAGAAGATGATTGTGACTCAATGGATTCAGAGAAATCTCTTAATTTGGTAAGAATTTTTTGGAAATCTTTTTGTCTTTTGGTTGTCCATCACAATTTTCATTGCTAACCTTGACTCTCAATTTTCATCCATTTTTTATCATTTTCTTTTTGCTCAGACCATGGGAGACAATTCGATGGACACTTCAACACCACCTCCGACAGGTTCAACACTCATATCACCCAACTACAATTACAATCGAAACAACAATTGTAACAACAATTCAAATGGAACTTTAAACCTGTCTTCACTTCATTCAGCCAGTCGTGTTATCCTCAACCCAGTGTCAAGTGTGTTCACTGCATCACCAACCTCATCCTCGTCCCCTTCACACCGACCCTCAACCGGAGCATCAACAACCCCAACCAACATGAAATCATCATCCCTGTCAACCTCAATGAACCCAAGTCAGTTACCAATGTCATCACCTACCTCTTCACGAGACTCACATTCACCGTTATCTCCACTCGCAATGTCATCCTCACCACCACCTACATCGTCAGCCTCTTCCCTTCACCACTCACACCCTCATCACCCTCATCACCATCACCATCAACACAGCCAGCCAGCTCATCACAATCAACATTCATCCTCTTCACCCTCACCAAGTTTATCATCAGCAGCTACAGCAGCAGCCGCAGCAGCCGCAGTGGCAAACAATTTACACCAATTAGAACAATTACAGGGTATTCCATTGAATCTTAAGGGAGGCGGTTCAAGTGGAACTGATTTAACTACTGGTTCAAGTTTGTCCAGTACAAACTCAAGATCATCTCCAACTGGAACCGATTTATCAATGAATGGTTTCAAAAGTTTATCTTCCAACCCCTCAATGAATGGAAATTTAATCAATCCAAATAACCACAATAGCACCAATAGCACTAATCGAACCAACAACTCCAACAACAACGCAAACAATTTATCATTAAATTTAAGTTCGTGCAACGGTGACGACGACATTAACAATGGTTCATCAAGTCCAAGTGATCTATCAACAAGCGGATCATTGAATCGCGGGTTAAACTCATTAGCACCTAATTTATTATCCTCACCAGCAGCAGTAGCAGCGGCAGCAGCAGTTGCCCGATCAAATTTACCAATCGACAAGTTCGCCCAGGTAAGTTCCAACACCAAACTGAAAGCAACAAAAATCTTAAAAAAAAAACTCATTCCATTTCAACAGTTGATGGCAGCTCAAGGACAGTTGCTTTTAACCGCAACTTTGGCCCAACAATTGCAACAAGCATCAACAGTAAAGGTAAATATATTGCACTCGATCAAATTGACCAACTCTGACCATAACTTTTTCCATCAGCAACAGGCTCCAGTCGCAACAAATTTAAGTGGATTCCCATTGAACGATATCCAAACGATTCAACAACAATTACAACAACAACAGCAAAACTTTCAAAACCTCCAACAATTGTTGCTCCTTCAATCGACTGGACAATTGACTCCAAATTTACAGCAAATGTTGATACAAAATCAGGTAAATGAAACTTTCAGATAAAAGAAATTGTTTTTCTTCTGTTCAAAACTTATTGGAACTTTGAACCTTTTCTTGATTACAGTTTGAACAAACTTTACAATCATTAACTGGCCATGGAATGTCTTTACCTCAAGTTGCTGTAGCAGCTCAACAATTGCAGCAACTTCAAGAATCCCTTGGTCTCAATGGTTCATCACCAACTTCATCCTCTTCCTCTTCATCTACATCATCTTCATCTTCGGTTAAAATTAAAATGGAAGAAGCAAATGATAACAACAATTGTTCCAATTTTAACTCTACTAATAATAATAATAGTAATAATAGTAATAGTAAAAATAATAACATAAATAATAATTCCAATAACAATAGTTCGAGTAAATATCACCAAAGAAATGGTTCACCTTGCGACATGATCACCAATCAAAAGAAAGTAATCAATCTAATTAATCATCATCATCATAGTATTAATGGATTAACCGATCCAACTTCATCTGCATCTTCAGCCTCTTCATCCTCATCTTCCAACAACAATGGCACATGCAACAACAACACAACAGCCAACAACAACAATGTTAATTCTCACCATTCGTCCCATCAGATTAACCATTATCATCATCAACTGTCTTCCGTACGATCTCGTACAGAAACAAGTCCAGAGGAAATGACAGATCTAGAAGAGTTGGAACAATTTGCAAAAATGTTTAAACAGCGAAGAATCAAATTGGGTAAGTTGCATCGAAAGTCGAAAAGTGAGAAAAAAAATGATCGAGAAATGAAGAGTTGGATTGAAAGAAAGTTAAATCTAAATTTTTACGATTCTCTGTTTTCCCTCTCAAGGTTATACCCAAGGTGACGTTGGTTTGGCAATGGGTAAACTGTATGGAAATGATTTCAGTCAGACAACAATAAGTCGCTTCGAGGCTCTTAACCTGAGCTTTAAAAACATGTGCAAATTAAAGCCGTTACTGGAAAGATGGTTGAAAGACGCTGATGCCTCCCTGACCAATCCTGGAGTCATGTCATCATCCCAGGCTTCAGCTGATGCCATTGGAAGAAGGCGCAAGAAGAGGACAAGCATTGAGACAACAGTACGTGTTGCCCTTGAAAAAGCATTCATCTCTAATCCAAAGCCTACATCCGAAGAGATAAGCATGTTGGCTGATTCACTTTGCATGGAAAAGGAAGTGGTTCGAGTTTGGTTTTGTAATAGAAGGCAAAAGGAGAAGCGAATCAATCCACCGCCCAATTCATCGGATAATCCAGGCAATGGTTGTCCATCACCTTCATCTTATCCCTCCCCACCTCCTTGTTGATAAACAATGTGAACAAACGCAATGACAAGAATGACACGAATCCCTAACGATCCCCTTTCGATTATAAATAAAGATTTAAATGATTCCTTTTCCTTTCTGTGAAAATGAAAAGGTCAATCGTAAACAATTTAATGATAATTGTTAATAATAATTAATTGTCATGACACTGAATAAAACAAAAATCAACCATCAAAAACACGTCATTTTGTGTGAACCTTAACTTTTCCTTTTGAACACAACATGAAACTGCAAGGACAAGCCTTTATTATAAACTATTAATATCATTATCATTCTTATTATTAATATAATTAATGCTTAACTATTATTATTGATTAATACATTTCCTCATTGATACAAACTTTTTTGTCCAACAATTTTCATTTCATTAACGAAGCACCTTTTGTCACAATATTCAAAGTAAAATTGAAAAACTTCAGTTGCATTTACTATTTTTTTGTTCAATCAATTTAGATTAATTTTCCGGTAGAAACAGGTAAAAAGTAAATTAATCTCAATGACGAGTATGAAAAAAAACATTAGCAAATTTTCATCAACTTTCAATTAAATGTTTAATAAATAGCAATTAAAGTTGACAAAAAGTCGATTAACTAGAGAGAAAAAAGTTGAAACTAAAAAATGAAACGGAAATTTTGATCAATTCAAACAATTAGTTTGATTTAAATTAGTTGAGAAAGTTTAAGGATCAAGAAACTCGCGTCACTGAAACCGTCAAAGGTCACAGCAACTTTATTTTCATTAATCAAGAACGAAAGTTAGAGGTTGGTAATTTTGTCATGAAAAAAAGCCCAATGATTCACAAGACGAACTTCAAGCTTTGTAACCATTTCACTTGAACTGTTAGTAATGAAGCGATTATTAAACCAACTTTTACTCATTCAAATGGCAATTGTTTTGCCAACTCAAAGTTTATCAGATAAGAGGCTAAACTTTGACTCAAAGAGCCGTAGAGCAAAGCATTTCTCAGTTATGAAATAACTAACATAACGTGACCTAGCCTAACACCTTGTGAACAAATTTTGCGCTCGCTGCGTAATTATAATAAAACATGCAGTTCGTGATAAAAAAAAGTCGATATTGAGGCGACAGAAAATGCTTTAGCCTAACCTATTTCTGGTACTCTCCGCTAGGTGGCGATACTCTGGAAATATGTAAACCATTTGCCAACCGAGTATGTTCAAAGATTTAAACTGACAATGGGAAAATTGATTGAAGGAGCGAGACATGGAATACAGAATTTTGGATTCAATGATTATAATATGATAATAAATAATAATAATAATGATAAAAAAAAGATGAAAACAGGAGGAGTTGAATAGACTGAAAAAGGGTGGTCCTAGCACATGCGTAAGTTGGAACAATATTTTGGATGATTTATCCGCCCACAAATGAAAAAAAATAAGATGAAAAAAGGGGGGGAAGAAGAAGATGAAGAAAAATGCTCCTTTGAAAGTGAATCACGAATCAGTTATCATCCTTAATCAACAGGGGAACTCACTCTCTTTTCTCTTCCTCATTCTCATCTTTTCCTCTCTTCATCATCCTCTTCATCCTCTTCATCCTCTCTCTTCCCTCTCTCGCCTCTCTCTCTCTCTGGCTCTCTCTGAGCTCTTGTAAACTCACTCTCACTCTTAACCGTTCTGATTTGCAAATAACATCGGAAACTGTAACAACCATTTTTTGTTGCCTGTGTAACATTTTTTTTCATCATTGCAATATGAATAACAAAATGTCAGCTCAAGTGACCAAACAAAATGTTGACAACAGCTTTTTTGCATCTTAAATAATCAAATATTTTTTTCCCTCATTTTGCGTGCGTAATTATTGTTTACCAAAACTTAGTCAACTTTACCTTTATAACGATTCAATGGCAAGTCAACAAAATCACTTTACTCCCAGCCATTCATTGAGTTGGTTTTAAATATTAGTTGTTGCTAATCAAGTGATTGATATTTAAATATATTATAATTAATCGTAAATATTTACATTGAAAATTGTGATTCAACAATCGGCTACTTTTGTCTTTACATTTCAATTTTCTGGGGACAAAAAGCAAAACTTATTCTTCGTTTTTTTTTCTTCCCTCACTTTCGACTAAATTGTGCTTTTCCGTGTAATTGTTTACTTGTTAATCGTTCAATTGTCATCTTGACACTGTTTAATTGTTACAAAGTGCAAATCGTTGAATCACTTTTTTCCTTCTCGCTACTGTTGATTAACCAAAATTGATAAATTTTGAGTCTGAAAAGAAACTGGATTTTGACCGTAAACAAAATTTGACCAAAAAAAGACCAAATTCAACAATCCAAAATATGACTGATTTAGAAGTGCTTGAACAATGTGCCAAACAACAGCAAATTAAATTGGGTAAGTAACACTTTCACAAGTTATCAATCAGATTAATTTGTTTCAATTGATCGATTCAGAATAGAGCAGAGACAATGTGATAAAAGTTGAAAGTCTTCATTTTGCATTCTAAGTGTGACAAGATGTGAACTCAAAATGCTGGTCAAAATGACTAAAGATTTATCTCAACATTCCTTGATAGACTCAGTTGTTTTACATTGTAACAAGTTGAACTTGAATCGACTTTCAACTTTCAACTTGATTGGAAGGTTAAACTGATTACTTTTGCATCATTTGTTTGTTTCAATTGATAATTATGAATTTGAATGATTTTTCCTTGCTTTTTCATCTTTTCCTAATTTGCTTCTCTTGACGTCCAAAATATTTCACATTGTCTTTTTATTAGTTTATTTCATTTTTAGCATCTTTCCTCTTCTGTAGAAACGAAAAAGAGCAAAAAGGAAAAAATTGGTTTGACCGAATTGACCAGCCAATTGCTTGTTCTGCATTTTGACCATTCAACTGATTTGCTTCTGAAACAAATCAGTACAATCAAGAAGTTGTAAGCTTGGTTAGATGTAATCAAATGATTTTTGACGAGAGACTATTATTTTCTCATTGTTCAACTTTTTCCATGTGAAAGATGAAAAGCAAGTTGATGAACAACTGGAAAGCAAGTCAGGTAAATGAGGTGAGAATAGAAAAGGTCAAAATTGACCAAAAAAAATGGATCATCAGTTTGGACAATTCGTCTTTCCTTTCATATTAGATTGAAGAGAGTAAAAATGATAAAGGATAAAGATATGTTAACTGTTGAAGATGAGGATGATACAGTAAATTGAAAATTGATTTGGTTCAAATGTTTGAAAGGAAAGAAGGAGAAAAAAAGAGGAAAAAAAAAACATTCTTTAACCAAATCCAAGTCCAACAAAATATCCAAATGCAATTGATATGCTTTGTATTATCATCTTTTTTTTTGTTGTTGTCTTCAATTTACATCAAGTTATTTTGATGAAAAATAATGAAATAAAAGCAAAAGAAGAGAAGGAAAAAGATGGAAAAAAAAGAGGAAAATTTGTTGACAAAAACAACATGAGATTCAAATTCTCAATTTAAATTTAAATTTGTTCCTTTCTCTTCCTGCTGACCAGAGATTGCCTTTGCTGTGAAGAGACTTTTAAGGCGAGATTTACTTTTCATGATCAACTTTGAATAAAAGTGGAAAAAATGTTTCCTCTTCTTTCTGGACAAATTATCAACATTTTACTTCAATTGTTTTGCCACTTTTGTTCATCTCATGTTGGTCACTTTGCTTTGTCAAAAGTGTTTCATTTCAAACAGTTTTTGGTCGAAAAAATTGTTTTCTCTCTTGGAGTAAACATTCCATGTTGTTGAATATTATATAAGAGTAAAGGTTAAAAGAAATGTTTTCCAAATGCAAAAAGAAAACTGAATCTTGGAAACATGTTTTTTTCCTTTCTTTTCCTTTCCTTCCATTTTCCACATGTTTTCAACTGATATCACATGGGAATACGATAGAAACGAGGTGAACAGTTGATATTTGAATACTTGTCGTGATTGTCATTCAATTATTGGATGAAGAAAATATTTCAATAAACAATTGAATCTTTAATATAAAATGTAAAAATCAATATTGAACAATCTCTTTGGTCAACTTTGTTTCTCTGTTTAATTTGGTTTTCCAAACTTTAATCAATCGAAAAATGTTGAACCTTTTCTCATTGTCCACTCATCTTTTTCATTCGCATCTAAAGAGGCAAAGTCTTGATGGAAGTTGCTCTTCGCCGATATTAATGGCCATCATTTAAGGGGCAAAAAAGAGATGAAAAGAGAATGCAAAAAAGATGAGAATCGGGATGAGAAGAGGTTGAAAGACACTTTACAGAAATACATGTTTCCATGGTTTTCCCACTTTAATACCTTGTCCATCAAAATGATCATTTCACTTTTTATCATCTTCTTTGCATTTTTCTTGCTTCGACTTTTTTTCGCATTCATTTGTATTCTCTTCAAACTCGATTGACAATCATTGATATCAAGATTATATTACAAAGGTTTACAATTTCACCCTGAATCTGGTCGACAAAAATTTTTCTCCAATCTTTTCCTTTTAATTTCTGTCCATTTGCTTTTCTCGTGAAAACTCATTGAAACTCTTCTTTGCCAATTTGCATGGAAAATAGAAGAAGAAGAAGAAAAAAAATCTCCATTTTCTCTCCATTCTGACCATTTCCAAGTTGAATATGAATTTAAAATGAAACTTTTCAAAGTAAAAGAAAAACAGATTTAAAGAGAAAATCATTTTTCGCTTCTCTCTTCTCAAGTTTGATGAAAGATGAAAATTTATTTGAAAAAAAAAGTGTGAAAATGAGTTTGACTTGTAAATGAAGGTGAAAGGAAAAAATTTGTTGAAATAATATGTTCCAAGGGAAACGAATGTTCAATTCTTGACGAATAAATCTGATGAAAAACATATTCCAATATTTTCATTCTCATTTTCACTTTTCACCATCATCACCATGAAGGTCAGTTTAAGGTAATATTCAACCGCAGCAGGCAGCATAGCAAATTCACAGGAAAAGAAGAGAAGAAGAAAAAGTTCTTTTCTTCTGATAATAAATAGAAATAGACAAAACAGAATACATATCCATATATATATATTATTCAACTTGATAATATTGAACTCTCTAGAGTTGAATATAGAAGTTTAATATTAAAAAAAAGAGAAGAGAAGAAGAAGATGAAAAACTGTTGAGTTCACCTTAACCATATCTGAATATAATTTTAAATTTGCAAGAAAAATGGTTCAAATATATTCACTGACTTTTCACACTCCCAGTCACAGTTTTACGGTAACAATCATTTCTGGACAGAAGATGGAGAGAAAAGAGGAAAGAAAGAAAAAAACTTTTTCTCTCCTCAAGGCTTTTAAAGTCCGAGGGTAAAGTGAAGCTTCATTATCATCCATTCACTTTATGCTTCAAAAGACGAGGCGAGTTTTGATGGACGCAAATTTTCAATTTAATATAGTTATGTAAATCACGAGCAATTCATTTTTACTCTTCTTTTGACCCAAACTTTCAATTTCATTTCTTTTGCCTCATTTTCACCTAACATGATTCATTTTTTTTTTCTTGGAAAAGTTTTTTTTCTCCATTTTCTCTTGAATTGCAAATTATGCTCATTGGAAATGTTCATTATTCCATGGTTTATGATTATTGGAAGGAACTGACAATAGAGATTATCGATATTTGTGTTAATGTTTTTCCCTTTTCGACGATTGGGCGACCTTTTTTTGCCTTGTGGTTTTGCCTTCTTATAGGGTTACAGGAGGTTCATGATAATGAACATGATGAAAGAGATGATACCTTTGAATCCATTGTATTTACTCCAGTCAATTGATTAGGAATAAATGAATGCCATGGACAACGGATGTCACATAATTTCAAACATTTGAGCGAAATTCGCTCTTCTTGCTTCTCTTCTTTACATGGAAATAAAGATGAGTCTGGATTTTGATGGCTGGTCAAAGTGGACAAGAAAGATGATGATGATGATAAGAATCCTCACTTTGGTTAATAACAATCCATTTGGTTTACATTCATTACGCTTTGATTCCCTTATTATCATGAAATGTTATTGGAATGTGGTTAACTAAATTCCTTGTTATTACCTTTTTATCAGTTCATTTGGGTTGCATAGTGATCATCATTAGTATTACAATATTTCCTCTAATGATAATCATCAAGTTTTATCGAGAGAAGTTTACTCAAACAGAACAATCAAAATAATGTACATTTCATTCGAAGCGGTTCAAATTAATTTACACAAAATTTCCAAATCAAACGCTAAATAGCGCTTCAACTTGAATAGAAACTTTAAATTGAACAGAAAAATTGTCGATTTTTGCTTGTCGAATTATATTGGAAAGCAATTTGAGTTGAAACAAAGCTGTTTGTTCAATAGAACAGCTTTTTTAAAAGCAAACCTTTTCAACCAAATTTCATAGCGAAATCTGCTGCTCATCCTTGAATTTGTTCAACACAACTTCGAACAAACTGAACAGAAGTGATTCACTCTGAGCTTCATCGAGTTCGATGAAAAAACTTTAAATCGAATCAATTGGGAGATGAAAATGAAGTCTAACTTTTCGCATCAAAAATGAACTAAAGAGACGAGGATTATCGGGAAGCTTTAAAATGCCGATAAAATATACCGAAGCAAGCCAACATTCAACTCTTGAGTACGATTTATTTCGGTATTATCTTTAGAACCGAAAATTTCTGCAACTAAATTCGCACTTGCATCAGTTTAATTTACTTAACCTTAAATCTATCGAAAGAAGATCATTTTAAAATTGAAATATCCGCAATCGAACAATTGGTAAACTTTTATTCGAATCGCTAAATCGCTATTCGAAAAGCAACTTGAACCATAGAATCAGATTCGTTTCTCACTGACCCAACTGAATCGCCCAAATGACTCAATAGCATTAAAATGTCTTTAGTTCAGTTCGTCTTAAACTTGACCAAACATTGGCTTCACTTTCAATCTAAAGTGACTTTGCTTCAACCCTAACAACCCATAAACACCAATATGAACCAGAAAAGCCTTGAGTTGCAATTGAAAGAGTAAACCCATTTCACCGTCAACAAGATGCTACATTAAATTAACAAATAATAAAGATGAATTGACCATTTCAACGGTTTCCCTGTTCAAGTTTCATGGAAGAAACAAAAAGTTGAAAATTCAATTCTAAAATGTTTTCTTTTCTAAATATTTAACCCAAAAGAAAAGAAGATAAATGTTAATAAACATTTCAACCTCAAACACTGAAATTGATGAACATAAACAAGTCAAATTATCAATGGTTGAATATTTAGTCTTGAAAAGTTGAAAAATACTGGCAAAGAAAAGATTTCAGTTGAAACTTATTTGGATAACTAAATGTATGAATTGGTTATCGTCAGTCAATTTAAACCGTTTTCCCTGTTATTGAACTTTTTATTATTTATTTCCCTTTTCTGTTCATGGAATTTTCATTCACTTTTCGTTATTTATTTTACAAAGTAATACATGATTATTATTACCATGTTAACTGTAGAAGAAGAAGAAGAAAAAAGAGAAAATTTCAAGTCTCATTTCATATTTCTTATCTTTCCAGTTCTCTACTCATTTTTTATTATTATGTTTTTACCCTTTTCAACTCCCAGTTATAATTTTTTTTTTACTTTTCTTTTCTTTGCCATCTTTTCAATGACAAAACAAACCAACTCTTGTGAGTAACTTGCAATGTGTTTCAAGCCTTAGGCAATGGTCAACAGTTTTTATACATTTGTTTGATGCTGTGAAGATGACAGGGAAAAGATGTTGATCATCAACTCCAACTGTAAACTCATCATCATCATGTAATAACAGTTGGAGATTTTTACATTTTTTTTTACTTCAATTGGAAGAGTTTTGATGAACAGAAAAAAGAAGAAGAAAATGCAAAAAAATTTTCTTCTCTTGAATAAAATGGAAAAGCCGTTTAAATGTAATGTTAGCCTTTAAGGTAAAATCGAGTTGTGACCAGTAAAGGTTGATCGAGTTTTCAAGTGCAAAGGAACAAGAAATCGAGCCATTTTTCATTTTTTAAAATGTTAATGAAATGTTGCAGGAAAACAACTGATTATTCAAATTGTTCATCTAATGCTAGCTGTTGGTTCAAATGTTGAATGGAAGAGAAAAAGATGAAGAGCGAATTAGTGATTCTTTTTTTTTTGGTAACATTCGAGGCTACATTGGGCAGTAGCAGGGCATCAGGCCAGTGGGAAGACGGTGAAAGCAAGAGAATCAATCATTAACCTTAACCTTGTTTTGGCTTCTCTTGTCCCTTCAATTTTGCATTTTCACTTTATTTAGTTTTCGCTTTTAAATGCGCTCATTTTGGCGTCCTTTTTGCATACAACTTTGTTTACTTTACTCCCAATGCATTCCCTTGAGGTGGTAAAGTCCCTTTACCGGCAGTTGGTCAGTCTTTAATTGACTTGAGCCAACTTTGGAGATATTAACACTCGAATTGGATTCTAAATGAAATTTATGACTTTTCTTCTTCTCTCTACACTTTTCATCATTTTAGTGGCCATCTTTCATTAGTTTGTTTCCCTTATTTGCTTAAACTGGATATCATGTTAATTGGAGCAAGGGTCAGAGTTTGATTTTACTTTTTACTATTCAACAATTGGGATTGTGTTCAAGTTGCGAGCTTTTTACTTTGCCTTTGATTCAATTTAAGTTAACAATATTTTTCCATAATCAGATTTGGTAAACATTTTCGATTTTTATTTTTATTTCATTTTTGTTTTTGCCTTTTCTCTTGTTCAGTCTCTGCGCTGGACTTTACAATTGTAATCAGTTGAAAGAGTATAAACAAATGAATTTGCAATGAAAATTGATGGACAAACAAATGTTTGGTGAGAATCAAGCATTTCCCTTTTTCTTGTGTCTGAATAATCAGGGAAAATTGATGATTGGAAAAGCCTGAAGCATTTAATTTAATTTGAATAAATTTCAACAATTTTCTGTTTCCTTCCATTTAGCCAAAACATGAGGGCAACATTTTTTATAGTCACATATGTTAAACTGAATATCGCATTTAAATTAGCTTTTGTTGCTGAAACATGAAGTAAAACATAAACGTGGTTCCAATGGATAATAATTGCTGTTGTTTTGGGTCAAATTTTGTTAGGCGACCAGAAAATATTTTGGGCTGAGGTCACGTGGAAAGCAACCAAGGAAGTAAACAGATTACGATAAAAATGATTGAACTGAGAACAGCATTTCGAAAAACAATAGACTCAAACATCGATTCTTCAAACTGATTTGTTACAATAATGCAAAACAACCCAATGATTGATTGGACGACAAGTTGAGCCAAAGATGCAAAACTTGAACCCAAATCGAAAACAGAGTTTTAGCTTTAAACATTTTTGAAACTTTACATTGAATTGGCTTTAAAACTGAACAATCATTAGTCTCAAGTGTTGACAATGACTTTCTGTTGCAATAAAAAAATGTAAAAATTTGCTTATAAATGGAATCCCAGTTTTGTCTTTTGTTGAAGTTTGCGAGTTGAATGTGATTTAATTGAATGTTTATTAGCATTAACTTTACTCATCTCTATTGGTTATCACATTGAGGACACTAAATGGCTCGGAAATGTCCATTAAACTTGAGTTATCTGTGGGTCTGGGAAAAACGGACATTCGACTGTATTTATGTATCAATGCTATTTGGCAGTTTAATCCAAGTTTTTTTTCTTCTTTTACTCGACTTTTCTGTTTCTCTTTCAAGATTCATCTTTTGTTCTGATCATTATCATTACTCAATGCACATCTTGGGTTCATTGTAATTTGACAAAAATTATTCAATTTCAATTGATTTGTTGTTGGGTGAAAAGAAAAATGTCTTTTCTCCATTCAACCTGCAAACTTGAACACTCTTGGAGTCGAAACACAATGTGGCTCATGTTTAAATTGAATTGTGGTTCTATTCTCAGTTCATGAACGCAATTTGAATTCAAATTCAAATTCACCCGGAAAGTGAATGCACATTAATCTTGGCAACAACAACAAAAAAATGATCGAACAGATGAATTGTTGCAAAATCAAAGTGAAGAAAAGTTTCAAAGAAAATCGTTTTTCTTTGCACAAAGAACATGGAGAAATCGGAAGCGGAAGAAAAGTGTAATCCAACCTTTTTCGATTGGAAAACTAAAGGAAAATGTTAAGCGAAATAAATTTAATTTTCAAACATCTTCAGCCATTAAATTGTGTGACGATAAGTGTATAAACATGAGATTTTATGGTTTATCTTTTGCTCTTTTGGGTTAAACAGTTGCATCTCCATGAAACCAGAACAGCTTATATCCGAGATTCATTTTTCATCCGTTTTAAACGCAAAAATTATCCATTCATGAAATGTTTCAATGGAAGCATATTTAATGTTTCATGGTTGTTGAATAGTGTAACAACCCTGTTTACCACAAGCCAATCATGGTTCAGTTTAACAAGTTTAACATTTACATGAAAACATTTAAAATGCAATAAAAATGTTAATTTAAAAGTGGCCTGCGCAAGTCAAAGTTGAAAGGATTGAATAAATTTGCTTTACATTCAACATCTAAAGGGTTGGATTTCATCTATAAACACGAAAAGGAAAAGGTTAACATTTGAATAAATCTGAATAAAAGATTTGCATTCAAATGTAATATTCATTGTTATCATATTTCAATTTGCACTTGCATTCAACAGGCAGAAATGCAAATGTAAAAAGATGCATCAAACGGAATGCAAATTGAACAATTGAAAAACACGAATTTCCTTTTTAGAGCAAAACGTGAAATCGAAACGTTTCACTTTTTTCCACAAAAATAAACTTCGTCCTTAAGCATTCACTAGAAATAGGAAAATGGGAAAATTCAAACTTCTCTCGCAACTTGCCATTTCATTTTCGATGCAAATTTCGATTCGGTTTGCCGATGAAATCAACTTGAATAGCTGTTGTGACTTGGTGCAAGTTTTAAGGCTTTTGGAACTTTTGTAGAAAGAATTGCAAAAACGATTCTTTTTTTGCACCAGTTTCTGTCTTTACATTGGATTGATGAACATTGATCTTGCTGCACTTTACCTTGCTATTAAGTTTTAATTATTGTCAAACAATGATATTATTTAACCATCCGTGATTGATGGATCCTTAGTGCAAATGCTCGTTATGAGCTGACAGACGGATCTAGATTCAGTTGATTGACTCGACTCGTTTCCTTTATTGATCACAATTGAGTTTAAAATTTTTTCCTCTCTACATTCAAAATCTCTTTTTTTTCTTCCCAAAATTGTCTCGTCACTTGAGACACTTTGGTTTTCCTAATCAACACCCATTTTCCGTCACTTTTCAGTGTCACAAGAATGAATTTCACTTCAACAATAAACAGACCAAAGGAAATGATAAACTAAACACAACGAAAGTTGATCAACTAGAGCAGCAAGAGTAGAAAAAGTTAACCTCAACTTGAACCATAAATTACTGGCTGGATAACAATTGATGTGTAAATGGACAGTATTACACGGCAAGAAATCTGTCAACGGGATCGATCCAAATTGGTTAGAAAAGCCAAAAATGAAAAGTGTTGTTGCAACATTTAATTTAACTTTACAAAAGAAGGCAAAAAAGTTGCTCGCAAGACAGAATTATCATATTCAGTTACATATTCAGCATCTTGTCAGGAGCAACAACACATACAAATGTAATAATGATGATAATAAAATGCGAATCGAGAAGTAAAAGTTGAAGAAAACAAAAAATGTTATTACACTTGAAAAATGTTTGAAGGCAAACAAAAGCGGAAACTTTTCAAGGCTTTAAACCATTCTGTCTGTAAAGTCGTGTTAACTTGTCATCATTTTATCATCCAATGTATATTTATACATGTAATAATGACAATGGTTTTGATATTATATTATAAAATATCAATGAAAAAAAGGTCAAGTTGAGATGAGGGACAGCAAAAAGGCAGAAAAGCGCAAAACAAGAAGGAACAAGCAAAAAATGGAAAAAGCAACAAAACAAAAAATGTCTTAAAACAATGTTAATAGTCTGAGTGAAACAAATATTGGATATGAGAATAAATAAGAGTCCATTTCGTAGGCAACTTTCATATTCCAATTCTGTCTTGCTGAGAATGAAAATATAAACATTATCATGGGATGAAGTATTAGTGGATGTGGACAATTTAACCACCACCAAAGAATAAGAATCACAAAAGATACAAATGTCCAATGTTTTTTTCTTTTCCATTTTTTCTTTCTTCTTCTTCTCTTCTACTCTCTTTTGCAAAGTGCATAAAGTGTGTTTCATGAGCACATGAATTGCCATGAAGAATGGGGAGAAAATGTGAGAAAATATTTTCTCCATTCATTCTTCATCAGTAGTTTCCACCATTTGACCTTTTCCACTTTTCTCATTTTAATAAACAAATGATATTAATATCGATTTGGAAAAGACTCTTTTTCCCCTTTTCATTTATCAATTTTGATTACGAGTTTTACATTGAAATTCAATAATGAAAATTTGGAAAACAAAAGTGAAAATTTATTCAGTTTCTTACTTTAGAACACAATTTATTGGAATTTGGGGAAAAAAAGAAAATTTTTACAAAAATTGTTCTATAAGTTGTAATGATGTCAGTTTAATCCAGAGAACTAGACTTTTATCGGAAAAATTTGTTACTGGGAGTGACAGGGAATGATATAAATAATGTGAACTTGCATGATTATCACAAGTTTAAACTGTTGAAATTAGTAATATTTTTTGATAGAAAAGCAAGATTTGTCGATTTATCAGGGAAAAGGGAAAGAGTTTCACCATCGATATCAATATAATAACTATGCAAGTAAATAGGAAATAAATCTTGAATAATATTTGTTGAAATATTGTTGAATAACTTTGATGGTCTAAATGTGTACTCTTTGAAGCAAGAAAAGGATGTGATTTTTTTTGTGGCTCAATAAGCGAAATCGGTAAGCCTTTTCTCAGGCTTTTTGACAGTCAATTGTTATTCATGGTAATGATGATGAGAGAGATGATAAGATGTGCTGCAGCTTGGAGTCAATTTTTATTCAAACTCCAGAGAGTAATATACATGGCTTAAGAATAGTATTTACGGATTTATATTTATATAAATATATACATGGATATTTACAAGGGATAAGGAAGCAAAAATTATAATCAAAGTTTCACTTTGCATTTGAACGATGGTAAAGATGGAAATGATTTTCGCTTGCAACACACATTTTTATGGACCTTTTTTTTTTCTTTGGTTCCACTCGTGATAATGATGGTTCTCTTAGCATATTCCCCTTTATCATGATGATGATCATCATCATTTAGAGTGGCCTTTCCTGGGCAAAAGAAAAGTGCAAAATATGGAATCAATCTTTTCAATTTTCACACTCGATTCAAATATACAAACAGTTATCTGAATAATGTTGCGCTTTATTATTATTATTATCATTTGGTGGAAATGTTTCAATGTTTCAGAATTGAAATATTGAGTTTCTCTCTTTTTTTGCTCAGTCAAATCATTTTCTTCTTCTTTGCCTTTTGATGGGAGAAAAAAGAGAAAATTGGAAAATTTTGGAAAATCGTTTGCGCCCACTTTTCTTTTGCCTTCCATCAATATGTATATACAATTTGTGGTGAAAATGGTGATGATGAGGGTGATGATGAAAGGGAAAAGATGAAAAGATATAAATCATTAACTTGTATTGCTTGAATTTTCTGTTCAACATGAATAGTATTACAACCTTTTTAGGCTCTTTTCTCGTCACCAGTTTCCATCTGATAAAATCATCAATAACAATTGATTGCTTTGAGAAGAGATTGTTTCAAATTTTGGTCAAATGACATGATAATGCATCATGTTAGCATAAAGATTTTTACAAAAAAAAATGATTAGTTTCGTTCAACAAATTGAGAAAAGATTCATTTGAGAGAAAATTATTCAACAAGAGATTAACTTCTTGATATTGTCCTTCTTGTTTGCATATTATTCACAAGCGATACTCAAACGAAACCTGAAAAGCATTTCATTGCTTCTGGAGTCAAAGTCAGGTTCTGAGGTCAACTTTGAATCTCAATGAAAAGCTTGAAAACTGTTCAATTCATTAGAATCAAAATTCAATTTTCTATGCAAAAGACGAGAATCGCAAACTTTACGAGTTTTGGTTTCTACAGACTGTCTTTCTTCGAGCTCTTGAAGGACCATTTACATGTAAGACTTGCTCATGATTCTTCTCTTGAATCTTCTCATTTCTTTCCTCTCGATCTAAATAGTTTTCAAGATTTTCCCAAATTTCTCAAACTCTTTTATCTAAACACTTTTGAAAATAACAGTCTTGTCATCACAAGCTGAAGTTCAAAATCAAAAGTTGAATCTTGGAAAAATGCATTTGCCTCTGACCAAAGTCGTCGAGTTTTGGACTTGCTTTTACCACGCTCAACCCATTCTTTCAATTTCATGTTTTCCTTTTCTGTTTTCCTTATTTGTTAACCTATTGGAATAAACATTTACCGACAAAATAGCGGCTTGATTTAGCACAGAAAAGTTGGGTTTTTTGGATATTTTTTCATCCAATCTTGAACTGATCATTAAATTGAATTTTGAAACTTTCCATCATTACAATTGCTTTAAATTGTTTTTTTTTCGCTTCTCCAAAATTTCTTTGGATTTCAAGTTTTGATTAACATTTTCATTGAACCATAATAGTCAACTTTAATTAATTGTTAATCGACTTTTAACCAACAATTCAAATAACATGTAATTACATTTTATTCAGGCTCTTCATTAGACTTTTGACCGTTTCAATTGAATTTCATCGTTTTTTTGGTTTTAAAGTTTTCTTTCACCAAAAGGTAACAAAAAAGGTAAACTTTTTTTTTACTCCAATGAAAACCTTGAAGATGCCAATTTTTTGGTTGAATAAAAAGTGATTGGTAAAAGGCATTAATTTTGCTGTTTAAATCTCCATGAAATGAAGGAAATGAATTTTTTCATTGATGCAAGCCTAATAATGTTGATGATAATAAGAAGCTTTGTATCAATGAAAAACAACTTTAAATTGAATCACATTTTTTGCTGTTCATTTCATCTCATTCATTTTACAAAAATCCTGTTCAATATCAATTCGTTTCGAGAATCAAAGGAAGACTAGAAAAAAAGTTTCAACAATCAAGATGATTTACTCTTCTAAGTACATTTTATCATGCTCATCATCATGTGTTACTACTGTCACAACAATGGAAGAGTAAAGTTTATGAGAAATTTTTTTCTTCAATGAAAGAGTAAAGTTGGGAGAGCAAAAAAAAGTGTAGTAAAAATAGTAAATCAGAGTAAATTTTAATCTACGGATGAATGAATCAATCCATGATGAGTTGGAAATTTTGCCTCTTTTTTTGCTGCTGGTTTTTGGGAAAAATTTTGCTTCCATCACTTTTCTCGCAGCTCAGAGTTTCAATGTGTAATGAATAATTTTGTCACATTTACAGATAATGTTACTTGCAAATGCTTTGATTGAGACAATAAACATTCTCATGAGAGAACACAAATGTTTATCTTGAGCGATAATTTGATCCCTCTTTTGGGTCGATTATTGGTTTTTACCTGTTGATTTTCATTGTTACTGTTTGTAACTCACTCTTACTTGGTGATTAAGGGTTATCAATGGCAAGTAGGTTTTGTTTCTGAGATTCAGATTCATGGAAAGACAATTGCTGATTATTGTGGTGATTATTTAGTAATCGACTTCTTTTCATCCTCAAGGACTATTTTGTGTGTCAAACATGTTGACTATTCAGGAATTCATTTGATTAACCATTATTGCCATTCTAGTTATTTGTTTTGTTGCATCTCATTAGTCAAGTTATGATCGGTAATTGGATAATTAAATGAGTAAATTAAATTGAGCAGAGGGCCAAAAACAAAATACAGTAAGGTTGCTGTTATCATCTTATGTCACTCTGCGACTTTTTGATTGTGACAATTAGAAAATTAAATTAAAATACGTCTAAATTGCTTGATCCAATTCCACCAAGTTAAAGGTTTACGACAATTAAATCCTGATAAACTCATTTCAAATTACTGAGCTTGAGTAGCTCAGTGGGTAAGTCGTTGGGCATGTCAAAGTTGAGAAATTTTAGGTTAGAGGTTCAAATCCTCATCGAGTACTTATTAATTTATGTAGGCTGACTTTGTCATAACTAACACCATCAATATCACCAATACATAAGGCCTGCTAGCATGTGTTAGATGACAGTATCAGCGACCCTTAACCAAGTGAACAAAGTCATTCAGTGGTGGGCCATATTGAGAAAAGTTGCAAATAGCTTATTTACAATATTTGCCCGGGTCGAATCTTGATTTCAATCGCGTTTAATCGATTGATTTCGCCTAAAATTACCATTTCTTCAAATACATTAAACATTGTCCTTCTGGTGATATTGATTTCATTGATGTTTTTCTGTTGTCATCTTGACCATGAGTTATTAAGATTCAATTATTGAGGTTTACTGATGATACTTGCAGACTTGCAATGAGTGTTAGATGTTGCTATGAAAAAAGGAGTCAAATGAATGATTTGTCATATGCAGGGAAAAAACAACTTCAGGTTAGGTGAAAGGTCAAGATGAATAAGTAAATGATTTAGCCTTATTTGTTTCAAGTTAAAGAATTGTAATTTGAGATTGCCTCATGATTGTTACACGTTGAACATTAAGTGATAACTTTTACTATCAATAGACATTTGATCTTGTTCTTATTTCAGTTTACAAGTGATATTGTTTTCAGAATCGTTTGTACCATGAAAAGTGAAACCATTTAAGAATGGGTTACAATTGATGTGAGAGAAGGAAAAAGTTTTCCCTCTTTTCCTTATTGATGAGAGTAAATTTGAGGATAACTCGAAGGGTAAAGAGAAAAGAAGAAAAGGTTGAGAAAAGATGAAAAGGAAATAATGTTGAACCGAGCGTTTCAATGTTTATTCATTTTCACTTTTATCATGTTGACCATTCAATGATTTATATGATGCACATATTTTATACATATTTATCATTATCATTATAATAATTGCCATGCTGATTTCAGTCTCACCGCTTTATCTATTCATTTCCAGAAATGCTGTTTAATATGCATTCCCATCTATATTCAAGGAAAAAAAAATAGAAGAAGAAAAAAGAATCTAAAATTCTGAGCAAACTCGGAATTGTTAACAAACCAAATATCACATTTCCATATAGGTTCATGATTCCATGTTTCATTTTGAACTTCTTTACCTTTACCACTGAATAATCAAGTTCATTGAAAGTTATTCAAAATGGTAATAAACTCTTGCAAGGATAAGTTTGTAATCTTGCAATTAGGAGAGAATCGAATGGTGAAAAAAGTTTCGAAAAATTGAATGGGCGTCAGTTTTCAGTTGAATTATGGTGAACAACAAAAGAAGCCAATTTGGAATAAAAACGCAACATTCTACAGGTATTTTTATCATTACCATTATTGAGATTCCCTTTTGGGTTTGGATAAGCTGTTGAACAGGTCAAATGTTTCTTTGCTTGTTAATGCTCTTGAGCTGATCAAATGGTTGAGGATAAAGGATTAAGATGAATCAAGATGGTTAAACAGGTTTAGTCGAGCAATAATTTTACGAGGAAAAACAATTGCATTCAATTTACTTAAGCAAACACAATTGGTGTATCAGTTGCTGTAACCATTTATCCAATGAACATTTGCATTCCATTCTGTACATGATATTATTGCATTTCCTTATTTAACCTGCAGGGTAAACGGTTTCATCCTAATCATGTTCATTTTCATCTTTAACAAGAAGAAAGTAAAGGCGAAAGCAAAGGTAACCAAAAGCATGTTTACAATAAAAAGTACATTCGATGTGCAGGTGAACATCATTTGATATTCAAAAGTTGTTTAACTTTGTTATTCAAATTGAATTGAAGCTGAATTGCCAATGAATTTTGATGCCTCACAAATAAATAAATAACCATTTGAAACCCTTTTTACCTTTTAAATTGAAAGTTAATTTTGTTCAATGCTCTTTTCCTTTCCATTGATAATCGCATTTAACCTACATTTTGTATCAATGTTGGCCCATTAAAGTTTGGTACAACAAACGATTGAATAACAAAAAAAAATACAAGTAAAGGGAACAAAATGATTACTTTGAAAAGGGTTTTTGGCTCTTCACTTGCATCTATTCAATGCACTTCAAGACTAGCAATTCAAGTGCGTAATTTAATGATAACTTGTTGTAATAATACAAGCGATAAAAAGGGCAAAATCTATTCATCATCAAACATTGACTTTGCAATGGGAAACCTGTTTAACCCCATCAGACCACAGAAAATCTCAGAACTGCAAGTCTCAGAAATAACTTAAAGAACTTTTCATTTTGAAATCTTTGACGGTGAAGAACCACAGGAAATGTTGAAACTGGAAAAGTAAAAGAAATCATTCGATCAACTCTTTCATTGACATCAACTTTCGACTGTTAATATACAGTTGTAACTTAAGGTACATCGACATTTGGTAAATATCAAACTCTTGATGAGTGTAGAAAGGAACAAAACAGAAGTCTCGAAAAATTGTTAATTTGAACGAATTTTGAAATTTAAAATGTTCGACTGTTGAGTGACTCAAGGTGTAACAATATTTGCAACTGTAAATGAATGGAAGGTCAATATAAATATGTTTGCATGTAGTTATTGATGAAGGCAGATGATGATGATGAGGGTTGCAAAGGGAGCCAAATGTTGGAGGGCAAAAGACCTGAAAATGTGCTTCCCTGTGGGGTTGATATTTAAGGGAATGAAATATTGTAAATGGAAATTGCTGAGTGAGGAAAAGATGATGATGAGGAGGAGAGAGAGAGAGAGAAGTAAGAATGGGTCAAAAAGAAAGTGAAATATTTCTTGATGTTATTAGATATTGGGAATGACTCCCTGTTAAGCGTAGCACAAACTATCGTCTAGCATTGCCACCTTCTTGTCCTCCTACTTCTTCCTTCTTGGTTGGTCATTTTGCCTGGATTACCATTTAAACATTAAACTTGTAAAGCTTGTGCTCATTTCAGTTTGCACTTTCCTTTAAATGACCAACACAGTTGCACATCACTTGTGAATATTTTATGCAGATCTCAACATTCACAGGAACACTTTTGATCAACACTGTAATCGCATTTATTTGCATTTTTCATGTAAATTGCAATTTAACCATTTATTTGATTCTTTGTCTTCCTTTACTGGCCAACTTTTTGGCCCTTTAATGCAAACTCATCAACACTAATTGAAACAAATGTAAACTTTAATTCAATATTAATGCGCTTCTTTTGTGCTTAAATTTTACTCTCTCTCTCTCTCTCTTTTTGTTAGACAAACTTTTCGCTTCGCAAATTGCAGTTGAACACTCAACTTGGTGTATTCAATTTCAATTGATTCATTGATACACTTTAAACTTGTCAACATTTTGTTTCCTTTTCGGGTTGTTTATTGCTTCTAATCACGACATTGAACCTGTCGCGTTTCATTTTACAATCAAAATAATGGCTTTTTGTATTTGCTAATCGAGTGGTCAGTCAAAGATCATTTGCCAGACAGTTTATTCAAACAACAGGAATTTAGTTTAAAACAGTTTAAGTGGTTCAAGTGGTGAGCGACTTTGCCTCAACCCTTCAATTATCAATCAATTTTACTTGATTGCCAATGATTGGAATCGCTTTTCTTACATCAATCCATTGGTTACAAAGTTTTATTCCATTGTTGATAAATATATTAAATTACATTTTCAGACCAATTGAGTCACCTGTAGATGGGGAAGCAATTTAACGTCTGGACGAGATTCAATTACAGACTTTTGGTTCAACTCTTTGATTGGTTCATTTCTCACAATAACATGTGATCTTTTCTGCCTGATAATTTGCAGACTAATTTTCAAGAAAATATTGAAAAGATTTTAAAGTTCTTGACCTTAACCGTCTCAGGGAGAAAGAATCTCAATAGTTCTCCAAATTTCTCCACAACTTCCCTGTTGTTCAGACAAGCATCTTTCATCATTCAAAAGCCGAGGCTGACTTTTCATCGACTAAGTTTCCTCTCCAAACACTTGAAATTGAGCAAATTAATTTTCATTTTGAGTTGGATTGAACGAATTTTTTTCGAAATTTGAACTCAATCTCAACATTCAATATTTTATCTTCGAGTTTTGCCTAATTTTCGAAGTCTACTTCAATTGAAATTGTTAAAAGTTGTCACTCGAATAATAAGCAAAGGTGAATTTGATCGATTGAAAAATTGATTTACTTCCATTTTTTTGTTTCGACATCGATCATGGTAATCAGCTAATGGTTCGAGTTTGTTGTAATGAAAAGGGTCATTAGGATGGACAGGCAAATTAAAGTGGACACGCGTTTAAATTAGACTCTATTGTTTATCTGTTTCGAGTTGTTTCGGTGTTTTCATGATGAAAGTAGAAAGAAACAGAAAAAAAAATCAAGATGAAAATGTATTTGGTGAATAGATGGTCAAGTGTATCATTAGGCGTAGTCAATGACAAGGTTGATGTCATGATTACCATTGACCAGGAGAGGAAAGAGTAAACTGACCATCACGTCATTTGTACTCAAAAATTGTTTTGTTTCATTGGAACCGGTTAACAATCAAATGATTATGTTGATGAATTGAGAATAATGATCTCAACTTAATCAGTCCATGTTTGGTTCTTGGGATGAAACTTGTTCCAAGAAGATGATGATCAAGAGGATGACAGAAGTATTAT
Source organism: Tetranychus truncatus (assembly GCA_028476895.1). Classification (NCBI taxonomy): domain Eukaryota; kingdom Metazoa; phylum Arthropoda; class Arachnida; order Trombidiformes; family Tetranychidae; genus Tetranychus; species Tetranychus truncatus. Next base: position 15,414,970 of record CM052062.1, read on the forward strand.
CACGCAAAATGTTTTTTAACATGAAATGTTTTACCAATGATTGTTGATGATAATTTAATCATTTAATAGTAGTTGCTACAATAATGATCTGAATACACACCCAATGGGTAAATAGATGAAATGTTATACAAATGATTGTCATGAACAAGACTCTAGATTAAATCATTAGCTTTTTCAGTTTCTTTTTGGATACATTTTCTTGAAATTTGTCCATCAGATGAGAATGCGTTTTCCCTCAAAATTCATTAAACTTTTAGCTTGATTGTTTACTCTGATTTATCATGGAGATTGCAAGGTTTTTTTCTGTCTCTCCATGTAAATAAAGGTGAAAGATAAATGGAAGATTTAAAGGTTATTCAGGGTATTATTCACAAGAGACTTTTTCCTGAGGCAATCAACTCGACGAATAAGATTGATACAGTAAGATGGCAAGGTTAAAATGATGAACAATCTCTTGAGATGATGAGTGATGATATACAAATTAGATGAATATTCTGAATGATTGAATGTTGGATAATGAATAATGAAAATGTGCCATTAATCACACGGTCAAGTGGTCAATCAACTAGAAATGAGATTCACAAAGAGTAAGAATAATTATGTGGATAATGTTCCAGCTGCATAGGGACCAAGAAGATGAGAAAAGGTGACAAAATGTTATCTAAAAATGAGACTAAAAATAAAGGGATGAACTTCTCTGAATATAATTGATAATAATATCATCACGTTGATTCAGAAGTTGATCATGATGGTTATGAGAAAGAGACTAAAAAAAGAGAAAAGCAAATGTCAAATATTATTATTATTATTGGAAATATAAAAACGTGAATATTTTGTTGTTGTTTGCAAATTATGCCATTCAATAATATAATGATAATCACAATATCATAATCACACACACATCAACCTAAAAGTTTGTCAGTCTTGTACTACCATGAGCTTTGAGCTCATCTTTGAATATCAGATTGACTCTTATCGATTCAACCCGATTAGACATTTGGTCAATCATTTTACGGCATTGTCTAGTGATTAGGATAACTGACTCTCGAGTTGAAATGTAATAGTCAAGTTTAGTCACCATTGACTATTTAAACCGAGTGTTTAATGTCACTAGTTAATCTAAAAACACCTTTCCAAAAAAGCTGTATATTGCTGAAGCGCATATTCAATAAATTTGATTGTTTTAATCACAAAATGAAGACTTAAATTAGCAGTTCTTCACGGCAATTAATAAGTCTCAATTAAAATAATAAATTCTTAGATTTTTATAAAGGAAACATTTACACAAGAAAGTTGCACAAAACATAAATGAAAAGGTAGCAACCGTGTTGCTACACATTCATAAACATTTAGCGGTAAATTTAAACTTGAGTGTTGATCACCTGGAATTTATTTTTTCATCATTATTCTCGATATGAATTGCAACTCCTGTTGCAAAAAGAATTTTATGAATAGAATGTTTCTTTGCATGTGCTTTTTTTCATGTAAACACACTCTTTATAGCAAACTAATCAACTTGTATTAATATTCAATTATCTTCTTGATCATCTTGTTTGCATCAAGCTGATTGACAAACACTTTTATCCTCATCAGTTGCTCATCAGTTTATCTTTTCTCTTGTTTTTTTCTCCACTTTCATCTTCATCCTTATCATCATCATTTTCATAATCTTTCTGTTTACCTGCAAATCTGATGATAAATGGATGACTTGTTGTTGTAATATCATTATCTTATTTACATCATTTTAACCTTCCTCAACTCCTCATCTTAATAAACTAATCTCATGTTTGCTTTTTTCATTCATCGTTCAGTTTTTACAACTTTGATAATTCTGTATCAACAGGGAAGGCAACAGTAAATCATCTTACAGATTGAATTTGATTGTTTATCGGATTGCAATTACATTTTGTTAACTTACTAATCGTAAAAGTATGCTTATGACCATTTCATGGAACACATTTTGTTATTTTTTTGTTTTTTCCTTTTTCCTCTTTCCTACCTTCAACAACAGCTTGACCAATGGTCAGCTCACTAAAACCCTAAACTCTTACTTGAACTGTTTATTGGATTTTCATCAACTTAAATTGCACCCTAAACTGAACAAGTAAAAAACAAATGTACAGGGAATGCAGAGAAGAAACAAAAAGAATAGCAAAAACTCCCAGCAAACATGATGAATAAGAATAGAGATTTTAGATAGTCAAAAATGAATCATTTTTATTTGGATAAAAAAAGAAGAATAAAAAAGGTAAAACAAGGAAATAACTTGATTTTGTATATTTTCCGATTCCTTTCCATTTCAATTTATCTTTAGCTTTTTCTTGCCTTTCATCATTCGTCATTTTGTCTTGCAAATCTTATTGTGCAAAAATGGACAAAACCAAAACAAGAAAAATACAGCTAAAAACATCTCAATTCTGACCCATCATGACCTTGCTTCCAGCAATACACTGATCAATCTTATTCTGATTACCTTACTACATTCAAGAGATTCCTTCATCTCGATCGTCTTTCAATCATCACAGTAAACAAAGACGATCAGGTTAAAGGCATAATCCTTCAACCTGGAAGGTGGCTTTTACTGCACCAAATGAAGTCTTTAGTCGGCCTATTTTGACCGTCAATTTTCGTACGACTTTTTATGAAATTTTCATTTTTTTATCGATTCCATTTCTGACATTCTCTATGTTCATTTTGATCATTTTGTTCATTTTTATCGTGATAATTTTCATCGGTTTCAGGCACATTTACAAGATGATTCAGGCCGAGACGTAAAAATTTTTCGACCGAAGCAAGTCATCTTGCTAGGTTGCTATTAAGCTCTTGAGTAGACTATTTTTCAGACAATTTTTTTCTCATATGCTCATATTTTTTCACCTTCATTATATCTTTCCATTTTCCCACCTTTCAATCTTACATCTGATTATTCTGTCAACAATTTCATGTTGAAACTCGCAACTTTCGTTATCCAATCTGTTATCAAACCAAAACAAGACTCGAGTTGTAAAACAAGTTGTCCTCCTGTAAAGACTCTTTACTATTACCCAACCACCCACACCACCCACCACACCACCCCCCCAACCCCACCCCCACCCACACCACCCCCCACCCCCACCACACCACCCCCACCCACCACCCCCAACCACACACCCCACCCCCACCCACCACCCCAACCACCCCCCCACACCACCCACACAACCCCCACCCCCACCCCCACCACCACCCCCCACACCCCCCCACCCCACACCCCCCACCAACCACCCACCACCCCCACCACCCACCCCACACCCCCCCACCCACCACACACCACCCACCCCCACACCACCCCCACCCCCACCCCCACCCCACACCACCACACCCCACACCACCACCCCCACCCACCCCACCCCCACACCCACCCCCCACACCCCACCCACCCCCCACCCCCCACCCCCCCCACCCACCCCCACCCACAACCCACCACCCCCACCCCACCCCCCACCACACCCCACCCCACCACACCCCCCCCACCCCCCCCACCCCCCCCACCCCACCACCCCCCCCCCACACCACCCCCACCCCCCCCCCCACCCCCCCACCCACCCCCACCCCCCCACCCCCCCACCCCACCCCCCCCCACCACCCCCCCACCCCCCCCCCACCCCCCCCCTCCCCCCCACCCCACCCCCCCCACCCCCCCACCCCCACCACCCACCCCACCCCCCCACCCCCACCCCCACCCCCCCCACCCCCCACCCCACCCCCACCCACCCCCACCCCCACCACCCCACCCCCCCCCCACCCCCCCCACCCCACCCCACAACCCCCCCACCCCCCCCCCCCACCCACCCCCACCCCACCACCCCCCCCCCCCCACCCCCCCACACCCACCCCCCCACCCCCCACCCCACCCCCCCCCCACCACCCCCCACCCCCCCCACACCACCCACCCCCCCCACCCCCCCCACCCCCCCCACCCCCCCACCCCCCACCCCCCAACCCCCACCAACCCCCACCCCCCCCCCCACCCCCCCCCCCCCACCCCCACCACCCCCCCCCCACCCCCCCCACCCACCCCCCCCACCCCACCCCCACCCACCCCCCCCCCACCCCCCCCCCCCCCCCCACCCCCCCCCCCCAACCCCCCCCACCCCCCCCCCACCACCCCCCCCACCCCCCCACCCCCCACCACCCCCCCCCCACCCCCCGCCCCCCCCCCCCCTCCCCCCCACCCACCACCCCCCCCCCCCCACCCCCACCCCCCACCCACCCCCCACCCCCCCCCCAACCCCCCACCCCAACCCCCCCACCCCCCCCACCCCACCCCCCCCCCCCCCCCCACCCCCCCCCCCACCCCCCCACCCCCCCCCCCACCCCCACCCCCACCCCCCACCCCCCCCCCCCCAACCCCCCCCCACCCCCCCCCCACCCCCCCCACCTCCCCCCCCCCCCACCCCCCACACACCCCACCCCCCCCCCCACCCACCACCCCCACCCCCCCCACCCCCCCACCACCCACCCCCCCCCCCCCCCACCCCACCACCCCCCCCCCCCCCCCCCCCCACCCCCCCCCCACCCCCACCCACCCCCCCCACCCCCCCACCCCCACCCCCCCACCCCACCCCCCACCCCCCCCCCACACCCACCCCCCCCCCACCCACAACCACCCCCCCACCCCCCACCCCCCCACCCCCACCCACCCCCCCCACCCCACCCCCCCCCCCACCCCCAAAAACAACCCCCCCACCCCCCCCTCCCCACACCCCCACCCCACACAACCACCCCCCACCCCCCCAACCCCCACCCCCCCCCCCCCCCCCCACACTCCCCCCTCCCCCCCCCCCCCCTCCCCCCCCACCCACCCCCCCCACCCCCCCCTCCCCCCACCACCCCCCCCCCCCACCCCCACCCCACCCCCCACCACCCCACCCCACCCCCCACCACCCCCCACCCCCACCCCCCCCCCCCCCCCCACCCCCACCCCCACCCCCCCCCCACCACCCCACCTCCCCACACCCCCACCACCCCCCCTCCCCCCACCACCCCCCCCCCCCCCCCCACCCCCCCCACCCCCCCCCCCACCCCCCCCCACCACCCCCACCCCCCCCAC